>QRDG01000184.1:1290837-1317789 GCA_012064385.1 Puccinellia tenuiflora
GTTGCTCTAAGCAACACGATAAACATTTTAAATGCCAATGTGGCTTTAGTAAAGAACCTTTAATTGCAACCTATCATTTTTAAACTATACTCATCTGGGAGCTGAACAAGTAGAACAATTTGTTACATTTGTGGCAGCCTCCAAAGTAGATTCCTTCATGGCGGAAAATTATGAAACTTGCATGGCTTCTAATAAACTTAAATTTACAAGCTCTTGGATCTTAATTATTGTTTGGAAAATTTCAGCAATAATGATTATATCATTGATTATAAAAAGAGACTCCTTGCTGCACAAGAGGGTTCTCACATTTTGCAGGATGCAGGATACGAAAATATAAGCCAATATGAAGAGGAGAAGGAAGAACTAATGGAGGAAGAAAAGGAAGAGTGTGAGCCTCCACTCCCTCTATCCGAGGATGACAATAAATCTCAAACTCAAGACAGCTTTGTGATGTATGAAAATCCATGCTATATTGATGATGTTTCTACTCAAAATTCTATTCTCATTTATGATAACCCATGCTACTGTGATGAAGTTGATAAGGCCTCTATTAATGATGCTTATGAAGATGAGTTTGCTACTATTATATATGATAATCCATGCTTTATTGATAAATCTTATGATAATCCTTTATTTGTTCCTGCCATTGAGATACATGTTAATGAAGAGTTGTGCTTAGAAAGTTTATATGATAATGCTCTTGACGACGGTCCTATGTTACTTGATGATAAACATTATAATTCTATTGAAAGTGGGTTTGATCCCACTATTTTTGAGATGGACCGAAATTATGTGCTTGTAGATCATGAAAAGCCTGTTTTAAGTGATAGATATATTGTTGAGTTTCTTCATGATGCTACTGAAAATTATTGTGAGAGAGGAAAATATGGTTATTGGAGCTTTCATGTTACTAAAACACCTATCTTCATGTTGTTTTACCTTCCTATGCTTAATGCTTTGTGCTTCATGGATTTATTTTTGTACAAGATGCCTATGCATAGGAAGTGGGTTAGGCTTAAATATGTTTTGTATTTGTTTCTTGATGCTCTCTTTTGTCAACTCTTATTCTTATTAGAGCATCATTGAAATCATTACGCCTAGCTAAAAGGCGTTAAAGAAAAGCGCTTGTTGGGAGGCAACCCATCTTTTACTTTCAGTTTGCTTTTTACTTTTCTTGAGTCTTGAAGTTGTTGCCTCTGTAGCAACTTCATTGTATATTTTTATTTTGGTTTTTTGTGCCAAGTTTAGCCTCTAATGCATTGAAAGTGCGAGGTGTTGTTTCGCTGTCCAGAAACAGATTTCTGTCCTTCACTGTTCAAAAATCCAAAAAATCTCTGAATTTTATCTTTTTCTGCAATTTTAGACCGCAAGCCTGATACTTTTATCTATCTTGCGTTAGTTTTGAGTTTTCTGATTTGAGCTACAGAAGTGCCTCGAAAAATCGATCTTTACAGACTGTTCAGATTTTGATAGATTTTGCTTTTATTTTGCATTCGTCTCTTTACTATCGTTAAATGTGATACTCTAGAGGTGGAGTGCCACATTGAGACTTAGTGAACAGTAGCTAATGCCTAATAAAGTTGTTTGCAATTTGTCTTGAGTTGAACACATGTGCGTAATGCCCTCTCTCACATTGATATTGGTGCATACTTCGCGAGTACATCCAACTCCATGGGAGAACTTCATCCTGTTCTCCTACACATAAGCCAAATATCTTCCTCAAAACAGCCACCATACCTACCTATCACGGCATTTCCATAGCCGTTTCCTCGATACATTGCCATGCAATATCCATCATTACATTACATGACTTGATGTCGTTCTTCATTAACATATAGTTTGCTTGATCAGTGAGTTAGTGTGCTACGTGGCTTGCCACATGTTCTACATTTTTTCCACACTACGCTCGATCATGCATATTTCCTTTTATACATCATGTATTATTCTTATGAGTTATTGACACATCTCAAACGTATCTATAATTTTTGAGTGATCCATGCTAGTTTTGTGATATTGTCACATGTTTTACTGTTATTTATATCATTTTTATGCATTTTGTCGGACTAACCTATTGATAAGATGCCCAGTGCCAGTTCCCTGTTTTTGCTATCTTCTTGTTTCAGAAATTTACTTCTGGAAATATTCTCGGAATTCGACAAAAATTTACGGGGATTATTTTTACGCCAAGACGAAGACGGAGTCCGAAGGGCAGCCTCGGAGGCAACCCACAGGGCACACGCGGGTAGCTGCCGCGGCCTGGGGGACCCGCGGGTGGGGCCCGCCCTGCCCTGTGGGCACCTCCTCGCCCCCTCCGACTCCTATAAAATCACAATTAACCTAAAAAAGTCGAGGCGGCGATTATTTTCCAGAAACTCGACCCCGACGCGCCATCACCGAAAACCCTAGTTCGGGGTCCAATCTGAAGCTGATCCCGGCACTCTGCCGGAGGGGAGATCGATCCCGAAGGGCTCTTCATCGACATGCCTTCCTCCGGGATGATTTGTGAGTAGTCTCACCTTGGACTACGGGTCCATGGCAGTAGCTAGATGGTAGTCTCTCTCTCTTGTGCTTCATGTCTTATGATCTTGTGAGCTGCCTAACATGATCAAGATCGATTATTGTAATGCTATGTGATGTGTTTGCTGGGATCCGATGGATTATGAAGTTATGTTCAGATTGTGCATGATTCTTATATGAGTAATTTATGTTCTTGCATGCTCTCCGATGTGCGTAGTTACTTTGGCCAAGTGATTGTGTGTATCTCCAAGAGAGGGTATTTATGCTAGATAGTGGGTTCATGCCCCTTTTGTTCCTGGGCACGAGTGACAGAAACGTCTAAGGGCGAGGGTGTGCTGTTGCTACTAAGGGTAAAACAGCGGTGTTAATGTCTATTTTGATATTAGTATTGCTTACTTCATGCACTTTACTTAATGCAATTGTCTGTTGCTTGCAACTTAATACCGTTGGGTGACAGGCTGGATAGCGATCCCACGGTGGACTATTTAGACAAAGACGCAGTTGGACTCAACGGTCTTTGTTCCTTGTCGTGATGCCTCCATAAATATTATCATGTCCTTTTTGTCATAGCTAAATTGGGTTTGTGTCATGATCTTGTCAATTGCCTAGCTGTAATTCGTTCACCCATCACATGCATATTTTATCTACTTGAGAGACTCCACTAGTGAACCCATGGCCCCCGGTCCATCTTTTTACATTGTTTTCAACCTCATTTACTTGCTTTTAATCATCATTACTCCTCTGTCACTTTTCATATTTTATCTATTTCATCATACAATTAACCGCTTTGTGTTCTGCGAGACCGGAGAGATTGACAACCTCTCCGCCGTTGGGGGCAAAGTATTTTGGTTGAGTGTGTGCAGGTCCACGTCTGTTGAAGGTTAAGCGCCAGAGATCTTCAACATTCACCTCGTTGTTGATTTCAAAGTCCTACTGGTTCGATAAACCTCGGTTCTTTAATTGAGGGAAAACTGCTACTAGCTACAATTCCGCCTTCGCTTGGGGCACCACCCAACTTATCAATATCCACCATCAAGCAGTTTTCTGGCGCCGTTGCCGGGGACTTTGGAGCTACAGCAAGGGGAGTCTCATACTCTCAATCTCTTTACTTTGTTTTTGTCTTGCTTGCTTTATATCTCGTTTAGTTTATTTTCCTGTTTCAAAATTTTAAAACCCAAAAAATTAGTGTAGTCTTTATTTCTGTCTTGTTATTTTATCTTATCATTATGTCTTCTACTGAAAACACCAAGTTATGTGACTTTACTAGCACTAATAACAATGATTTCATATGCTCTCCAATTGCTCCACCCGCTACTAAAGCGGAATCTTATGAAATTAAGCCTGCCTTGCTAAATCTTGTTATGAAAGAGCAATTTTCTGGTGCTAGTACTGATGATGCCGCCTCTCATTTAAATAACTTTGTTGAGTTATGTGATATGCAAAAGTATAAAGAGGTGGAAAGTGACATCATAAAACTGAAACTTTTCCCTTTCTCTTTGAGAGGGAGAGCAAAAGAATGGTTATTGTCTTTGCCTAAAAATAGCATTGATTCTTGGATTAAATGCAAAGATGCTTTTATTGGAAAATATTATCCACCTGCTAAAATCATACAACTAAGGAGTAACATTATGAACTTTAGACAATTTGATAATGAACATGTTGCTCAAGCTTGGGAGAGAATGAAATATATGGTTAAGAATTGTCCCACGCATGGATTAACTATGTGGATGGTTATCCAAACTTTTTATGCAGGTTTGAATTTTTCTTCAAGGAACCTTTTGGACTCGGCCGCGGGAGGCACCTTCATGTCCACAACATTAGGTGCAGCAACTAAACTCTTGGATGATATGATGACAAATTATTCACAATGGCACACCGAACGAGCTCCAAGTGGTAAGAAGGTAAATTCTGTTGAGGAAATCTCCTCTTTGAGTGATAAGGTTGATATGATTATGTCTATGCTTGCTACCAATCAGTCCAATATTGATCCTAATAATGTTCCACTTGCTTCATTAATTGCCCAAGAAAAGGATCAAGTTGATGTTAATTTTCTTAATAGAAACAACTTCAACAATAATGCTTATCGAAATAATTTTGGTAGTAACAACTATAAGCCTTATCCTCCCAATAATGGCAACTCTTATGGTAATTCCTATGGTAATTCTTATAATCCTAATAAGAATGTGTCCTCTGATCTTGAAAATGTTTTAAAGGAATTTATCACTTCGCAAAAAGCTTTTAACAAAACTGTTGAAGAGAAGTTGGAAAAACTGGATAGTCTAGTCTCTAAAGTAGACGTTCTTGCTCATGATGTTGAAATTTTGAAAATTAGAACCACTCCAAATCAAGACAAACATACTGAATCTTTAAATGCTATCTCTCTTCAAATTAATGAAAATGAAAGGATGATGGCTCTCTTGAAAGCTAGGTGGGCTAGAGAGGCTGAAGAAGCTAGAATTGCTGAAATGAATAGGAAAACTGTTAAAGTTTATACTATCCAAACCACTAAAGAGGATCCTCCTAGTTTATTTAAAGATGATGAAATTGATTTTGATAATTGCAATCTTACTGAAGTCATTAAGTTCCTACAAAAACTTGCTAAGACACCGGATGCTAGTAAAATAAATCTTGCCTTTACCAAACACATTACCGATGCTCTTATCAAGGCTAGGGAAGAAAAACTAAAGCTTGAAACCTCTATCCCTAGGAAGTTAGAAGATGGTTGGGAACCCACTATTAAGATGAAAATAAATGACTTTGATTGCAATGCTTTATGTGATCTTGGTGCAAGTGTTTCCGTTATGCCTAAAAGTTTCTATGATATGCTTGATTTAAATCCTTTGGAAGAGTGCTATTTAAATGTTCATCTTGCTGATTCTTCTAAAAAGAAACCTTTGGGTAGAGTTGATGATGTCCTTATTGTTGTTAATGATAATTATGTTCCCGTTGATTTTATTGTTATGGATATTGAGTGCAATGCTTCTTGTCCCATTATTTTGGGAAGACCGTTTTTGAGAACCGTTGGTGCTATTATTGATATGAAAGAGGGAAATATAAAGTTTCAGTTCCCCCTTAAAAAAGGGATGGAACACTTCCCTAGAAAGAGAAAGAAGCTTCCTTTTGAATCAATCATAAGGTCAAGCTATGCTCTTGATGTTGCAAAGGCCTCCGAAAAAACTTGATATTTGGCATTGCGCCTAGCTAAAAGGCGTTAAAGAAAAGCGCTTGTTGGGAGGCAACCCATCTTTTACTTTCAGTTTGCTTTTTATTTTTCTTGAGTCATGAAGTTATTACCTCTGTAGAAACTTCATTGTATCTTTTTCTTTTAGTTTTTTGTGCCAAGTTTAGCCTCTAATGCATTGAAAGTGCGAGGTATTGTGTTGCTGTCCAAAAACAGATTCTGTGCGCCTGTTGCACGAAAATCCTAAAATTGCCAGAATTTTATCTTTTTCTGATAATTTTTGACAGCAAGCCTGATGCTTTTATCTATCTTTCGTTAGTTTTAAGTTTTTTGATTTGAGCTGCAGAAGTGCCTCGAAAATTCGATCTTTACAGACTGTTCAGATTTTGACAGATTCTGCTTTTATTTTGCATTTGTCTCTTTACCATCGTCATATGTGATACTCTAGGGGTGGAGTGCCACATTGAGGCTTAGTAAACTGTAGCTAATGTCTAATAAAGTTGGTTTGCAATTTGTCATGAGTTGAACACATGTGCGTTTTAATTTATGAGCACTAACCCTCTAATCAAATTATGAGAAGTTTTGTGTGAAGGGAGTTTTTAAGTTCCAAAGGAGAGGAATATGAAGAAATCGAGGATGGATCAAAGCTCAAGCTTGGGGATGCCCCCATGGCACCCCCTCTGAATATCAAGAACTATCAAGAGTCAAAGCTTGGGGATGCCCAAGGCATCCCCTCATCTTCATCGACTATCATAAGGTCGTCTTCGTTGAACTTCGTTTTTATCACTTTACATATTATGTGCTATGCTTGGAGCGTCTTTTTACTTTCAGTTTTATTTGTTTGTTTGCTGGTCATATCTTTGTTGGATCCTAGCTTTATTTGTGTGGGAGAGAGACACGCTCCGCTTTTTCGTTTGAATACTCCTTTGCTTCGCTTATATCTTTTTGAGTATTCTTAGCTACTGTCTGTTTTCTAGTAAGCTCTCGCTTTTAGCTTTTATCTTGTTTAGAGCTGCTAGTTGTTAAGTTAAACTCTCTTGTTCTTCACTTATATTTGTTGGAGAGTTGTTTTGGTTGCTTGGTTAATGTGTTAGATCGGAAAAATGCTATGCATGTGGCAGTAGTATGAAATAGAAAAAACCTGCATAGTCTTGTAGATCACTATGTGGATAATTTGATACTCTTCAATTGTTTTGAGGCACTAAAATAACTAATGGTTAAAATGTGTTGGTTAATGGTGTTAGAGCTGATTAGTGGAGAGGTGTTATTAAAGCATGGAGCTGTACTTTTCTGAACTAAACAACCTAAGTCAACAATGCTAATGTGTCATGAATTCTACTAAGTTGAAAATAAGTCCCTAGTGGGTAGTTACTGCAACGGTCGGGGAAGCCAACGGGGCACTTGTGTCGCCGCCACGATCCCTCTCGGGGTGTCTCTAACCATTTGTGGAACATTGAAACTGCTAGTTGTTTGCAATATACGAAATGCATTGTGAGCTTTGGTTTTTGGCACTTCCACTTCCATATTTTGCTAGCCTCTTCGGTGCTGCGCAATGCCCTCTCTCACATTGAGATTGGTGCATACTTCGCGAGTACATCCAACTCCGTGGGAGAACTTCATCCTGTTCTCCTACACATAAGCCAACTATCTTCCTCAAAACAGCCACCATACCTACCTACCACGGCATTTCCATAGCCGTTCCGAGATACATTGCCATGCAACATCCATCATTACATTATGACTTGATGTCGTTCTTCATTAGCCATATAGTTTGCTTGATCATTTGAGTTAGTGTGCAGCGTGGCTTGCCACATGTTCTACATTTTTTCCACACTACGCTCGATCATGCATATCTTCTTTTATACATCATGTATTAGTCTTATGAGTTATGAGTACCAAAAGTGTGATGATCATCTTGTAAAAATAGAGTGTTGCCCCTACCTGTGAGCATATTGAAAAGAGTCCAAAGTGGCCACATAAAAGAGTCCAAAAGAGACCAATGAGAGAAAATTTAAAAGAGCCACGGAGGCCACAATTAAAAAAAAGAAGAGAAATATAAAAGAGAGAGGGGGCAGCACTACTATCCTTTATTCCACACTTGTGCTAGTAGCACCTACACTTCATTATAGAGAGTTTTCATGTTTTCATTTGTATAACTATGTGGGGAATTAACGTTATAGAACTTGGCTTGTATATTCCAAGGATGAGCCTCCTCAAGTGAGCTCTAGGTCTTCATGAGCAAGCAAGTTGGATGCACCCCCACTAGTTCCATTGGAGAGCTTTCATACACTTATAGCTCTATGTGCATCCGTTGCATGGCAATCACTACTCCTCATACAGTGTCAACTACGGGACTTCCTTCTGTCTTGTGGTTACCTTCTCCACTGTTTGAGCCTTTCTTTTTGACCTTCCAAACCTCCATTATTGTTCTCTTTGCCATAACATCATGGTGCCAAAGCCACTTCTTACTTGCACTAGTTGAGTAGACTTCGAAACAGTTGATTTATGAAGTAGATGGATTAGGACACCTGACTTGAGCTTGGCTATTTTCATGAATGACTAATTAGATGCTTTGAAGAATGATTGATACTTTACATTGGAGACATAATTCGCAATTCTTCTTTCTAAACCTTATGTATGGTTCCATGTCTCCAACGCACTTATTCATGAAAAGTTTCTAGCATTTGTTAGCTAGCGTTTGTTAATCATTGTTTGCTTAATGTCAACTATAGACAATTGTTTTGGATCACCTTATTCACTTCATGTGCTTTGCATTACTATCTTGATCAAGATTGTGTTGGTAGCATGTCTCATCAAAAATTATTTGTTATCACTTACCTACTCGAGGACGAGTAGGAGTTAAGCTTGGGGATGCTGATACGTCTCAAACGTATCTATAATTTTTGAGTGATCCATGCTAGTTTTGTGATATTGTCACATGTTTTTACTGTTATTTATATCATTTTTATGCATTTTGTCGGACTAACCTATTGACAAGATGCCCAGTGCCAGTTCCCTGTTTTTGCTGTCTTTTTGTTTCAGAAATTTACTTCTGGAAATATTCTCGGAATTGGACGAAAATTTACGGGGATTATTTTTACGCCAAGACGAAGACGGAGTCCGAAGGGCAGCCTCGGAGGCAACCCACAGGGCACACGCGGGTAGCTGCCGCGGCCTGGGGGGACCCGCTGGGTGGGGCCCGCCCCTGCCCTGTGGGCACCTCCTCGGCCCCCTCCGACTCCTATAAAATCACAATTAACCTAAAAACGTCGAGGCGGCGATTATTTTCTAGAAACTCGACCCCGACGCGCCGTCACCGAAAACCCTAGTTCGGGGTCCAATCTGAAGCTGATCCCGGCACTCTGCCGGAGGGGAGATCGATCCCGGAGGGCTCTTCATCGACATGCCTTCCTCCGGGATGATTTGTGAGTAGTCTCACCTTGGACCACGGGTCCATGGCAGTAGCTAGATGGTAGTCTCTCTCTCTCTTGTGCTTCATGTCTTATGATCTTGTGAGCTGCCTAACATGATCAAGATCGATTATTGTAATGCTATGTGATGTGTTTGCTGGGATTCGATGGATTATGAAGTTATGTTCAGATTGTGCATGATTCTTATATGAGTAATTTATGTTCTTGCATGCTCTCCGATGTGCGTAGTTACTTTGGCCAAGTGATTGTGTGTATCTCCAAGAGAGGGTATTTATGCTAGATAGTGGGTTCATGCCCCCTTTTGTTCCTGGGCACGAGTGACAGAAACGTCTAAGGGCGAGGGTGTGCTGTTGCTACTAAGGGTAAAACAGCGGTGTTAATGTCTATTTTGATATTTAGTAGTGCTTACTTCATGCACTTTACTTAATGCAATTGTCTGTTGCTTGCAACTTAATACCGTTGGGTGACAGGCTGGATAGCGATCCCACGGTGGACTATTTAGACAAAGACGCAGTTGGACTAACGGTCTTTGTTCCTTGTCGTGATGCCTCCATAAATATTATCATGTCCTTTTTGTCATAGCTAAATTGGGTTTGTGTCATGATCTTGTCAATTGCCTAGCTGTAATTCGTTCACACATCACATGCATATTTTATTTACTTGAGAGACTCCACTAGTGAACCCATGGCCCCCGGTCCATCTTTTTACATTGTTTTCAACCTCATTTACTTGCTTTTAATCATCATTACTCCTCTGGTCACTTTTCATATTTTATCTATTTCATCATACAATTAACCGCTTTGTGTTCTGCGAGACCGGAGAGATTGACAACCTCTCCGCCGTTGGGGGCAAAGTATTTTGGTTGAGTGTGTGCAGGTCCACGTCTGTTGAAGGTTAAGCACCAGAGATCTTCAACATTCACCTCGTTGTTGATTTCAAAGTCCTACTGGTTCGATAAACCTCGGTTCTTTAATTGAGGGAAAACTGCTACTAGCTACAATTCCGCCTTCGCTTGGGGCACCCCCCAACTTATCAATATCCACCATCAGTTATGAGTACCAAAAAGTGTGATAATCCAATTGTAATATAGAGTGTTGCTTCTACAGTGAGGTATAAAATAAAAATAAAAGAGCCCAAAGGAGGCCAAATGAGAGAGCATTTAAAAGAGCCAAGGAGGCCACCCAAAATCCAAAAAAATAGAAGAAGAGAGAAGGAGCAACACTACTATCCTTTTTTACCACACTTGTGCTAGTAGCACGTACACTTCATTGTAGAGAGTCCTCATGTTGTTTTAGTAGTATAACTAAGTGGGGAACTAACGTTATAGAACTTGGCTTGTATATTCCAAGGATGAGCCTCCTCAAGTGAGCTCTAGGTCTTCATGAGCGAGCAAGTTGGATGCACCCCCACTAGTTCCATTGGAGAGCTTTCATACACTTATAGCTCTATGTGCATCAGTTGCATGGAAATCACTACTCCTCATACAGTGTCAACTACGGGACTTCCTTCTGTCTTGTGGTTACCTTCTCCGCTGTTTGAGCCTTTCTTTTTGACCTTCCAAACCTCCATCATTGTTCTCTTTGCCATAACATCTTGGTGCCAAAGCCACTTCTTACTTACACTAGTTGAGTAGACTTCGAAACAGTTGATTTGTGAAGTAGATGGATTAGGACACTTGACTTGAGCTTGGCTATATTCATGAATGACTAATTAGATGCTTTGAAGAATGATTGATACTTTACATTGGAGACATAATTTGCAATTCTTCTTTCTAAACCTTATGTATGGTTCCATGTCTCCAACGCACTTATTCATGAAAAGTTTTTAGCATTTGTTAGCTAGCATTTGTTAATCATTGTTTGCTTAATGTCAACTATAGACAATTGTTTTGGATCACCTTATTCACATCATGTGCTTTGCATTACTATCTTAATCAAGATTATGTTGGTTGCATGTCTCATCAAAAATTATTTGTTTATCACTTACCTACTCGAGGATGAGTAGGAGTTAAGCTTGGGGATGCTGATACGTGTCAAACGTGTCTATAATTTTTGAGTGATCCATGCTAATTTTGTGATGTTGTCACATGTTTCTATTATCATATCACATCATTTTTATGCATTTCGTTGGACTAACCTATTGACAAGATGCCCAGTGCCAGTTCCCTGTTTTTGCTGTCTTTTTGTTTCAGAAATTTACTTCTGGAAATATTCTCGGAATTGGACGAAAATTTACGGGGATTATTTTTACGCCAAGACGAAGACGGAGTCCGAAGGGCAGCCTCGGAGGCAACCCACAGGGCACACGCGGGTAGCTGCCGCGGCCTGGGGGGACCCGCGGGTGGGGCCCGCCCCTGCCCTGTGGGCACCTCCTCGGCCCCCTCCGACTCCTATAAAATCACAATTAACCTAAAAACGTCGAGGCGGCGATTATTTTCTAGAAACTCGACCCCGACGCGCCGTCACCGAAAACCCTAGTTCGGGGTCCAATCTGAAGCTGATCCCGGCACTCTGCCGGAGGGGAGATCGATCCCGGAGGGCTCTTCATCGACATGCCTTCCTCCGGGATGATTTGTGAGTAGTCTCACCTTGGACCACGGGTCCATGGCAGTAGCTAGATGGTAGTCTCTCTCTCTCTTGTGCTTCATGTCTTATGATCTTGTGAGCTGCCTAACATGATCAAGATCGATTATTGTAATGCTATGTGATGTGTTTGCTGAGATCCGATGGATTATAAATTTATGATCAGATTGTGCATGATTCTTATATGTTGATTTATGTTCTTGCATGCTCTCCGATGTGCGTAGTTACTTTGGCCAAGTGATTGTGTGTATCTCCAAGAGAGGGTATTTATGCTAGATAGTGGGTTCATGCCCCCTTTTGTTCCTGGGCACGAGTTACAGAAACATCTAAGGGCGAGGGTGTGTTGTTGCTACTAAGGGTAAAACAGCGGTGTTAAAGTCTATTTTGATATTTAATATTGCTTACTTCATGCGCTTTACTTAATGCAAATGTCTGTTGCTTGCAACTTAATACCGATGGGTGACAGGCTGGATAGCGATCCCACGGTGGACTTTTTAGACAAAGATGCAGTTGGACTCAATGGTCTTTGTTCATTGTCGTGATGCCTACTTAAATATTATCATGTTCTCTTTGTCATAGCTAGATTAAGTTTGTTTTATAATCTTGTCAATTCCCCAGCTGTAATTTTTTTACCCATCATATGAATGTTCTATTTACTTGAGAGACTCCACTAGTGAACCCATGGCCACCGGTCCATCTTTTTACATTGATCGCAACCTTTATTTATCACTTTTCACCATCATTACTCCTCTGGTCCATTTTCATAATTTATCTATTTCACTATACAATTAACCGCTTTGTTTTCTGCGAGACCGGAAAGATTGACAACCTTTCTGCCGTTGGGGGCAAAATATTTTGGTTGAGTGTGTGCAGGTCCACGTCAGTTGAAGATTAAGCGTCAGAGATCTTCAACATTCACTTTGTTGTTGATTTCAAGGTCCTACTGGTTCGATAAACCTCGGTTCGGTATCGAGGGAAACTGCTGCTTGCTACATCTCCGCCTTCGCTTGGCGCACCACCCAACTCTTCATCAGGAGCAATCAACCAGCCACTTCAAGCAAACAATTAAGTGGTGCGATAACTGTTACCCCTTCAACCTGTCTATTCTGTTGGAGTTTCTGTGAGTATGTTCGAATATCCAGTATGAGGAGGTTGTAGATAATAGCTCTCCGTACATCCTGATGCCCTTAGTTTCCCGAGAAAAGGCAAAAGCAAGTAAAAATGTGTAATGGGGTGTTGCTTCTCTAATCTCTATTCATGTCTATGAGAAAATTCGCTAAATTTGCGCTCTGACATTATAGAAATAAGAAGACCTAAATTTCTGATTTTATACAGTAAAATACTCAAGATATGAAACATATGATTTGGTCAATGAATTCGGTATACATGTATTAATTTGGAAAACTCGCACTGCATTTAACCTTAATAATTTAGGTTTATTTGGTCGAGGTCCATATTAACTATTAGAACTATCTAATGAGTTTACAAAATTTGATATGTTTGGGAGCTAAAATTTAGTTTATTAGTTGCAAGCTTGCAGCATTTCACTACGCATTCGCAGTAACTATCTTTATTCAATCTTGATGGAATGTTTAAAATTATTTATCAGCAACGCGCGGGGTATTTTCTAGTATATATATATATATATATATATCAGCTAAAAAGGAACCTATTCCTGTTTAAGCTAAACAGGAACTTTCTGAACCTTCTCGGATATGCTAAGTGAACCTTAACTCTACTTCATGTGAACCTTCTGACGGAACCCACGAAATATCTCTTTTCATGGACAGTATTTTTAACATGAATTTTGAACCCTTTATCGGAATGACACATGCAATATACCGTTGGATAGGTACTTAAATTGCGCAACTTGTTCATCATTACAGGTTTCCAAATTCGTTACGGTTTTAAAACAATTTTAAATATACGAAACATAGTTTTCCTGAACTTTTCCGTTTTTGCACCGTATTTCGGTCGCCATTTTCAAAACTTTTGTCATATTGACACAAACTATACACCGTTGGAAAGCTACGGAAAATGCGCAACTTTTCTATCTCTAGACATTTTTTTATATTCGTCGCGGATTAAGAGCAGATTTGAAAATACATGATACGGTTTTCTGAACTTTAATTTCGGGCGGACAGTAATTTGGCAATTAGTTTCAAACCGCTTATCAGAATTTAACAAATGATATGCCGTTGGAAAGGTATTGAAAAGGCGCAACGTTTTTGTTTTAATTATTTTTTCAAATTCCATACTATTTGAGACTAATTTTTAATTTACCAAAAATGTCAAAACATCTTATCACGGGAAAGATTTTGAAATTGACATCGTTTTGAGGCTCGAGTAGAGGGTGGTGGCAACTAGGGCCAAATTGGAATCACCTAGTTGCTAATTGCATGCGGAGGTGGTTGATTTGGAAAAATAAAACTTGTAGGGATGATTTTTATGTGTAAAATTTCCGCCCCGGTAAAAACAGAGAAGTGAACTGTTTTGAATATGGCCGTGAACTTTCTTTTTATATGTAGTGAACTTTCAATCGCAGTGTATATTTTTCACAATTGCACATGAACTTTTTTTCTGTACCAAGTGAACCTTCTCGCGCATGACATGTGAACCTTCAGACGGAACATGAATTGAACTTTTTTCCTGAATTTTTTTTGGGACGAGGTGAACTTTTTTCGCAATTGCACATGAACTTTTTTCTGTACCAAGTGAACCTTCTCGCGCATGACATGTGAACCTTCGGACGGAGTGAACTTTTCTTGTTATATAAAACCATCGGTAGTTTGCGGAGTGTAGTTCAATTTTTTTTTTGAGGAAATTCAATTTCCTTTTTGAAGTATCAAGGTAACTCCTGCAGAAAACTAAATGAACTTTTACCGATATTAAAAGTGAACTTCCTCTAATAAAATACACCGCACATATTCACTTTGTATCAGGTGCAAGGATGATCTACTTAAATAATTTTACGCTCTTTAGTCTTCAAAACATGGGAAAAAACACGCGAACACAATATGCGATCTTCTCATAGGGAGCAAGGGGAGCACGGCGGCGTCCATCCCGGTGGCGCATTGAACAAAAATTAACTTCCAGCACCGCACCTTGGTACACCAGAAAATATTTAAAAAAATCCATCTCAAGAACCAAGAGTAAGCAGGAGTTCAGAGGGGGGCTCGCGCGATGATGAAAAGGATGGCATCGGTGGCCATCGCCGGTAGGGAGGAGCAGGGGGCGACGCTAGTGGACTTGCTCCGATGGCGATGCAGGATGGAGGCGGGGCCCTCCCGGCGGCGCGAGATGGAGGCCAGAGCTCCCGTGTGACGCGAGATGGAGCGAGGGGCCTCCCCAGCGGCACGGGGTGGAGGGAGGGGCTGGGATGGACGCGGCGCCCGGCGGCTCGGTAGGGAGGCTAGGGCTCCTGGCGGCGCGGGATGGAGGTGGAGCCCTCCCCGGCGGCGCGGTGTGGAGGTTGGGCCCCTCGGCGGCGCGGGGTGGTTCCCACGGGGAGGCGGCGCGGTGGATCCCGTAAGGGGCGGCGCGGTCGATCTCCGGAGGGCGGCGGCGCGCTGGACCTCCAGAGGGCGGGGGCGGCGGTGACCCGGACGGGTGTGGGCGTCGGGGGTGGGTAGTTGAGAATGAGGTCGGCGAGGGCGGCGGTGGTTTCCTAAAACAGAATAGTTCCTACTTAAGCTAAATAGGAATCTCTAAAGGGTAGGTTCCTGTTTAGTCCTGCCCTATATATATATATATATATATATATATATATATATATATATATATAGGAAAATACGCGGATTGTGATGGTGGAGTGTTAGATCACGAAGAAGATGATCCCGGAGCAGATCTGGAAGATGACTCTTTTCAAAATCTCCTCTTCTCTATTTTGGTTATGTTTGGGGGCGCACTGAATTATTTTTTTACCCCCTTACCGTCATGAAAGTTGCTCCGTTTGATGAGGCGAAGGCGGCAACACACGGTACAACAGTGTGGTACGGTCACTTCCGATTGTATCACGGATTGTTAAGGCTCTTGTGATGCCGAATGATAATGCCTCCAAATGGGAAGTTGCTTATTTTCATCAAAATCCTCCATTTACGGATTCATTTCCTTCCTAAGATGTGTTGGTCCTAAAAATCACATAAGAATACAAGGTTTCTTTTTTTCTAAATTTTTGGTTAGTGTATAGGCAAAACCCGGCGAAACCAATAGTAAAACAAATCAAAACCATCTATGAAGTCTATATATAAAATGGAGACATCAATCATCCATCAGTATTGTACCGACGTTTGCCAAATCTTAGGGTATAATTACCATCCGGAGGGGAGAGATAGAAATAAATCCGGTCTAGATGTGGGGTTTAGAGGAAAAAGGCGACCGAGAGGTGGAGAGGGAATTAGTTGATCCACGAAGGTCATGATGGTTATCTTATCCTTCAATGCAAAATGAGTCGATGTCGTGAAGATTGTTGATGCCATGTACTCGATAGTCCCCAAAAGAGGGTAGTAGATTTTGATGTCCCGAGTAGTTAGGGTGACGCCGTACCTAACTTCGGCTCCTCCTCATCATGTGTCGCAACAGAGCATCCTGTTTATAAATGTTGAGTATACATATTGTATTTGTATTATGTGTGTGTTTAGCCCTCATCCTTCCATGTATAGTAGAGGATGTGGCTACCCCTGTACCTATATATATGTGCATATGCACCCGATCAATACATCGAGAGTTGCATCCTATTCTTCTACATGGTATCAGCCTTTCTTCGGTCCTCCTAACCCTAGCTGGCCGCCACCCTCCCTACCCGGCCACCGCCCCACCCCCTCTCCCTTCCCATCTACTCCCGCGTGGCTGTCGCCTCTCAAGCCGGCCGTCGCCTCTCCACCCTCCCAAAACCATAACCCTAAGTCGGTCGTCACCTCTCCCCCAACCTGCCGCCATCATGTCTTCCATCTCCAACAACAGCAACCCGTTCGGCTCCTCCAGCCTCGAGTCCGCCGCCCCCTCCCCCGCACATATCCGCGACGTCCCCATCTCCGGCCATGTCCCCATCAAGCTTTCTCACACCTTGATGGCTTGATACGTGTCAAACGTATCTGTAATTTTTGATTGTTCCATGCTTGTTTTATATCAATGCCACATGTTTCTTCTATCATATTATATCATTTTGAGGCATTTTACTAGACTAACCTATTGACAAGATGCTGAGTGTCAGTTCCCTGTTTTTTTTATGTTTTTATTTGATGCATGTAAAATGCATACATGAACTTTGCACTATAATACTTGTATTCCATTCATATTTGCATTATATAAGGGGTACATTACTGTTATTTAATGATTTTTGGTAATTAATAATGATTTCCCCTTTTTATGGAATTAATCCTGCGCAGGCAAAAAACCCCTATTTCTTTCCTTATTTATTTCAGGGCCTTAACGACGTCATAATGAGCTGCAAATTTATGTGGATCATTATTTTGGAAGGAGGAAGACCTAGGAGCGAAGGAAGCAAGCAAACGGAGGCCGGAGGGGAGAAAGAGGGTGCCCCACGCGGCCAGGTACAGGGGCCGCGTGGGCCCCCCTCTTTTGGCCCTCATGGCCTCGTTTGCGACGATCCTTCTTCTTGAAGCTTCCTCGTGACCTAAAAACGCCTATATAAAGAGCCCCCCGACGTTTTTCGGAGAGAGAGCGGCCACACGAGAGAAACAAGAAACAGAGACCAGGAGGCTGCAGATTGGAGGTGGGAAACTCCGGCGGAGCGCTGCCGGAGAGGTCTCCTTCTTCTCCATTGACATCTCCACCGTCTCCATGATGAAGAGGGAGTAGTCCACCTCTGGACTATGGGTTTGTGGCAGTAGCATATGTATCTCTCTCTCTTGAGCTTCACTAATTAGCACCGTATGAGCTGCTGAACATGATTACGGTCATCGTTGTATTACCTTTGTGGTGGATCTTTTTATGAGTTAATATATGTTGAGATTGCAATGTTTATTTCAATTATGAAAGTAGATGCATATTATGTACCCCGTTCTTGTATCCTTGTTTTGATCAAGCATGTTTATGAGAGCGTGTTAGGGGGAACATGTGCATTAGTTGGAGTAACGGGAGTGGTGATGTGATAAGCTGACAACTTAATATCGCGATCCATTGGGTGTTTACCTTACTTTGTTGCCTCACTAGGGATAAACCAAAATACCATGTTGCAAGGTATGAGGAGTGGCAAGCCTCTACCTATGACTAGATCCAGCATGTTCTTATTTTCACTTCATGTCATTAATCTTAAGGCTATACTCTGAGTCATCTTAATTACTCAGGTGTTATGATTTAGTTCGCATCTTGGTGGAGTATAAGTGAGACTAATAATCAAAAGGTCTCTATGTTAGGACGTGATGCCCATATAATTAGTAACATGTCATTAAAGAGGAGGATTGGGCTTTCTCTCTTTGAGAGCTTTCACTTGTCATATTTTATTTTCAGCTTTTTACTTTATTGCAAACTCTACACCAAAAACCCAAAAACACTTGCATCATTTAATCATTTTAGTTTGTCTAGTGCATAGATAATAAGAGAAGTGACACTCTTATTTGAGAGGATAAATACTTATACCTTCTACTCCTCGTGGAATCGATACTAATACTTACACATCAAAGATTTCAACGATCCCCTATATTTCTGGGTATCAAGACATTTTCTGGCGCCGTTGCAGGGGAGTGTAGCGCTTAAGTTTTTATTCTTGTTTGCACTAGATATTTATTTTCAGTTCTGCATTTCTTTTTGTTTGTTTTACATCTTGCAATCAACTAAGCTTGGGGAGGTTTTCCTCTTTAACTTGTTTGGTTGTGAGTTTTTCTTATATTTACTTTCAGTTTTGCATTTAGTTTAGTTTTATTTTCAGTTTTATATATCAAAACACAAAAAAAAAAGATGGTGAAACTTTCTGGAATGTCTATGCCTAATGGTTATGTTAAAAATATGGAAGCCTACTTTGAATATGAATCAACCGAAGAGGGAACAAGAATGCGTAAATTGCTTGAAGCTCTTCACAAAATGGCTATTCAGTTTTGTGAGTTACATGGTATAACTTGTTGCAATAGAAGAGTTGTTAAACATTCCCATTATCAATGCAAGTATAATAGTGATCCTATAATTGCTTGTTATCATGAAGATAAATTTTCATGCCCTGATATAGAACAAGTTGAGAAATATATTGCTTATGTTGGAGCCCTTGAGATAGACTCTCTTATTGATAAATTTCTTACAACTAGTCATGAAGCTCGTGTAATGAAAGGACAAATTTCTATTATTCTCCAACTTTGCAAAAAATAATTTAGTGACAATGTTTATGTTAAAGAAAGAATTCTTGCTTCCATGGAAAGTACTGATGTTTTGTAGGAAGAAGATGATAAAAACATAAGCTTGGAAGAAGAAGAATGTGAAGAGGAGGATAAAAACCTAAGCTTGGGGATGCCCGTGCAACCCCAAGAAGATGATGAAAATGATGAACAACTAGAGAATGAAGAGAGGAAACTTCCACCTTCACCATCTATGGATGAGGGTAACACTCAAGACTTTATTGATGATAAACTTTGCTTTTATGATTCTGATGATGAGGAGGACTATCAACCTATACCTAATGATAAAATTATTGACAATAATTTTGATGATGAGGAGGAGTATGGTTTAGACATGTTTTATGATAGTACTCTAGATGATGGTCCTATTTTGCTTGATAATCCTCCATGTTTAGAAGTTGTTACTAAATTATGTGAGGATAAAAATGATATATTTGCTGCTTATGACAACACTCTCACTTATGAGAGTCCTACTTTATTTTTGAATTCTCCTATTCACACCATGGAGGAGAAGCTTTTATATGTTGAAAAGTACATATGTGGGCTGAAATTATCTTGCACTAATAACCATTACACCCACAACAATAATGTTTATGATGTTTCTTGCAATTATTTTGAGAGAGGAAAACATGCTAATATCTTACATGATAGTTTTAATAATCCTTTATATGTTCCTAAGTTTGCAAAGTTGCACCAATCTAATAGTTGTTTTATAAAATTTGGTTCCACTACTTGTAACTATTATGAGAGGGGAAAACATGGTTCTAAACATTTCAATATTATTACGTTTCCTCTCTTTAAGTTCAAAGTCTTGAAATTGCTCTCGTTTTATCTTCCTATGCTACCTGCTTTGTGTTTCAATGATTTATTTTCTTACAAGATCCCAATGCATAGGAAGTGGGTTAGACTTAAATGAGTTTCATATTTTTCTCTTGATGCTCTCTTTTGCATTTCAATTCTTATTCCTATGTGAGCATCATTAAAACTATCATGCCTAGCTATATGGCTATAAAGAAAGCGCTTTACGGGAGGCCACCCGGTTGTTTTTATTTTTGATTTTCTTTGTGTCCTCTTGCTGTAACAAGAGATTTAGTTTTTAGTTTTGTTTCTGAAATTTTTAATAAAGTGCCAAGTTTTACCCATTTTGGATTGAAAAAGTTGCTTATTGTATTCGGAGATTTTATTCCAGCACGAATCTGTGCACGGTATGATTTTTCACTCCTATTCTGTAACTCCGAATGAGCTGATATTTTAACTGTAGTTGCAACTTTTCATCCTATGTAAGCATGAATTGTTTAAGAATTTTTCGACATATTTAAGTAGGGTAGAAAAATGCGTTTTTCTGCTGCTATTTTTCTGGACAGATTCTGTCCCATTTTGTTTGATGCATTCTTTGAACTTTTAACTTGAATCTTTTTTATCCAATTGAGTTTATAAGTAGGCATACAACATTATACACTTTCTGGACATTCATATGAATTTTTGTTTAAGGATTTTATGTAGCAAGCAATTCATTTGTCTATCACTACTAATGTCACCCCACAGAAAAGAAATGGGAGAAACAGTGTTTTCAAGTTTTTGCACAGGGATTAGAGGAGATGCACCAAGAGCTATCCAAGGATGGTGAAGACCATAAGCTTTGGTATGTGAAGACAACCCCACTGGACTAACACACTCTCGGTTTGCACACGTCTAACTTCTGTTTTTCGATCAATGCACTTTATCGCATAAACTTGGAGCGTCTTTTATTTGCTTTTTATTTCGGTTTGATTTTTTCTTTGTCTTGAGACCACCACTATCATTTATACATGAGAGAGCTACTGGAAATTTGGGTTTAATCAAGTTGGATGCTATTAAAAAGATTGGGAAAGGGATGTTTGAGTTGATTCAAAAAGATACATATAGTTGCATGAATCATGTGCTTTTAATGAGTATTGATTTGCAAGTGTTTTATCAAGAGCTATCTTTTATTCATGTTTTGATGCTGAATGTTACTTTACTTTGTTTAACATGGATTGGTTAGTTCTATGGACACTTGTGCATGCATTTATACGGTCAACTTTCTCCCTTTTGCTAGCCCAAAAATTCCAACAAGCAAAAAACTTGTTGTCCAACACCTTCAACCAAAGTTTTTCCAGTGAGTCCACCATATCTACCTATTAGCTTTATGCTATTTCGATGTTTATCATGTTATTTGTATTATCTATACCTCTGAATTAAAATGCTTATGTTATTGATTGTCATGGGAAAAGTTGGTTAAAAAGCTCTCACGAACTTGATGCACACTTTACTTTTATTGCACTTAAAAAACATGAACCATTGTGATTAAAATTATGAAGCTGTGAGCTTGACAAGAGTCTTGGTTGGGGGTTAGCCCATATGTGCTGTCACATGGCAAGCTTTCAACATGTTCTTAATTATATTTAGTTGATATCATGTACTTTTGTTTATGGATGCCTATCATAGTGCCAAATAAATGTGGAAACTAAGTAAGTTTAAGTAGTTTGTACAAATGGTTAGAGAGACACCTGGGCCGCTAATCTAAGCCATGCATCATTCATGGTGGAAATTTACTTACGTGCTATTGTGAACCTTCAGTGATGCACCTCATAATAAAAAGCTATATCAATAGTAAATAAAAAGGGTGTTGAGATTGTTCTGTTTGTCTTGTCATTTTGACATGGGCTTGTTCCATGTCCTGGGACAAGAGATACCCCAGTTGACCCTCTTGATGACGCTATTTTTACAATGACTTTAACTTGAACTTGCTTGGTAGCCCAAATTGAGTAACACCATGGTGTAGGTACTCATATTCACGGGGCATGAAGCTTTCAACCCATACTTTGTTAAGCACACTACTCATATTTGCTTTCACTTTAAACTTTAACCATTCAAGATGTTATGATGGGGGTAATGAGAGCTTGACACCAATGAATACCACATTGCAAACATTAACTTAAGTAGAAGCATTTGGAAGTTAGATGAAACTTATTCATGTTTTACCTCTACTCATTTATATATCTTTCCAAAGTGTCCACCTTTTATATTCAGATTTACAAGAGTACTCTATGACCATCATAGGTTGTTTTTACTTTTCATTATGCATACATTTGGTCCATAGTACTTTCTTCTATGTTGCACTTTGTGAATTATCATTGAACATCCTTACATTGAATATTTAATATCACTTCATAATCTATCTTGCATATTGCTATTCCTTTGAAGAATGAATCATTTGACTTTATGTAGCAATAGTAATCATCTTTGATATCCATTGATAGTATTAAAATGCAAAGTCCATGTTGGTTTTATCACCTTCATACTCGAGGACGAGTATAGGTTAAGCTTGGGGATGCTGATGCATGTAAAATGCATACATGAACTTTGCATTATAATAATCATATTTCAATCACATTTGCATCATATAAGGGTTATATCATTGTTTTATAAGGATTTTGGGAAGATTTCACAGTTTTCCTATTTTTCTGGAATTAACCCTGCACTGGCAGAAAACCCTATTTTCTATATTTTGATGTTTCAGGGACCCAAACGACGTCCAAATGACCTAATATTTTGCGGGGATCATTTTTTGGAAGGAACAAAGCGTAGGAGCGAAGGAAGCGAACAAACGGAGACCCGAGGGCCAAAAAAGGTGGGCCCACGCGGCCAGATTCCTTGGCCGTGTGGGGCCCCCTATCCTGGGCCTCGAGACTCCGATGCCGTCGCTCTGCGTTCCAGTGCCTTCGTCTTGACCTAAAACCGACTATAAAAATAGTCCCCCGAGGAGTTTCGCGAGGAGGCGGCGGAGAAACAAAAAACCACGAAACAGGAGACAGAAGGCTGCCGCCGGAGAAGATCGGAGGGGGGAAACGCCGCCGGAATCACCTCCGGAAGGCTCCTCCATCCCCCCTCCGGAGTCTCCATCAACACCACCGTCAAGACCAACACCATCTCCATCACCATCTTCATGATACACTTCATCCCCCTCATAGTTTGAGATAGTTCGAATCCTAGCTATTGTCTAAGTACTATTCTACATGTTTGTGAATTGCTACTTGTCATTGTTTTGTGGGGAGATTATATTTTCAGATTGTGTTGTATCACTTATACCATTGAATCATATCATGTCTTCGCGTTGTGAGTAGTTCTCTCATGTTCCTAGGGGCATAGGATGGATTGGCAATAATTTTCACTTAACTTGTGTTCAGTATTTGGTCAAGTTTTTATCTTTTATGATTGTCTTGACGTACAATGTATGAAGTGCACCATATATTGAGTAATGCATGAAGGTGCTATCACACTAGTGTGATGGAATGGGTAGGACCTAGGAGGACACGTACACCTTGGTCTAATACATGAAGTTACATTAGGAGGGGATTTATATCGGGGACCTTAGAGTGTAATGCTATGGTGGTACTTTATGTCTTAATAATTTTTGTGCAGTCGTTTACATGGCCACATGATCCATCATAAGGGGTTTAGTTTATTTATTTAACTACACCTAATTATGGCTCCATCCAAAGAAGATTAAAACTTAACAAAATGTTTACCTTGTTGTTCTAGAAATATTTATGCCATGAAATCCATGTAGCCCTTGGGAACGTTTTCCACCTATAAGAAACACACCACTCAAGCTTGTCCTCTTTCTGCATAGAGGATTGGGCTTTCTCTCTTTGAGGGCTTTCACTTGTCATATTTTATTTTCAGCTTTTTACTTTATTGCAAACTCTACACCAAAAAACCCAAAAACACTTGCATCATTTAATCATTTTAGTTTGTCTAGTGCATAGATAATAAGAGAAGTGACACTCTTATTTGAGAGGATAAATACTTATACCTTCTACTCCTCGTGAGATCGATACTAATACTTACACATCGAAGATTTCAACGATCCCCTATACTTGTGGGTATCACTCGTGCATCCAAACTCCTTGAGCCAAATATCTTTCCAACAGTGTCCACCATACCTACCTATACATGGTGTTTCGTGCCATTCCAATTTATGTCTCTGTTTTTAAGCTCATGATGAAGTAGTGAGGAAGTTTTGTTATATCATGTGTCGAGCAAGGTCATTTCCTCCCTTTTCACCTGGTGAGCATGTATTACGTGCTCACTTAAATTTGACGAGAGTTGGCAAGGGTTTCCAGCCCACAAAATATAAATTCAACCAATCATTAATATCTCCTTCACACAATGAACCTGAGAAATCGGTCAAACATTGGCTAGTGATAAACAAAGGAGAAAGAGGAATGTACTCGTTCCTCTTTGGGAGCCACTCTCACAAGTCTAAAAGCCTTGCTTGGTATGGGGGTCTAACGGATTTCTTTGCTGTGGATTCGTTGACGAAAGCATGCATATCTCAAAATCATTTTACTTCTATTTAACAAAAATAAAAAGCTCTAGCACATGAGTAATCCCTGTTTCCCTCTACGAATGGGCCTTTATTTTACTTTATGTTGAGTCAGTTTTCCTATTCTTTCTGTCTACTCAAAGCAAGCTTGCAACACTAACCCTGGGTGCAGTTGATTATATTGCATCTTTTGCTTAATCATGATTATTTATGTTGACTTCATCTATAAGATAAGCATGTTGAAAGTTGAAGCAATGTTGAAACTTGTATCTTCCTTTGTGTTGACTTCAAACACTTTTGACAAGAAGATATTAACTTGAAGACATTCATGTTATGATTAATCTTTGTGCTTTCATGTCTCCAAAGTATTATTCATGAAAAGTTTTACTTGATGATGCAACTTGTTTACTCATTGTTTGCTTGATTATCAAATATAGACAATTGTTTTTCGATCACTTTATTCATATCATGTGCTTTACATTACTATTTGATCAAGGTTATGCTAGTAGCATGTCCCATCAAATATTATTTTGTTTATCACTTACCTACTCGAGGACGAGTAGGAGTTAAGCTTGGGGATGCTGATACGTGTCAAACGTATAAATAATTTTTGATTGTTCCATGCTTGTTTTATATCATTGTCACATGTTTCTTCTATCATATTATATCATTTTGAGGCATTTTATTGGACTAACCTATTGACAATATGCCCAGTGCCAGTTCCCTGTTTTTGTGTTGTTTTTGTTGCAGAAAGTTACTTCTGGAAATATTCTCGGAATTGGACGAAAATTTACGACGTTTTTTATTGAGGAAATGAGGACCGGAGCCAGAAGGGTGACCCCGGGAGGGACCCACAGCCCAGGGGCGGGTCCCACCCGTGGGTCTAAGGGGGGCGCGGCCAGCACCCGCCCCTGGCCCTCGGAGACCTCCTCACGACGCCCTTTGGCCTATAAATTACTCCCAACGAAAAAAACCCTAGGCCCCAAAGGATTTTCCCAAAAACGCAATAGAGCTCCGCCGCCATCGCCGACAAGTTTCGGGGGACAGATTGTTCCTATTCCGGCACCCTGCCTGTCGGGGATATGAACCCCGGATATCCCTAAGAGGTCCATTTCTTCAAGAACTACGTGGGCCAGCTACGCAGGTGCCGGCTGCAGCGTGCCGCCTGAAGCCAGCCGGATGAAGCAAGCTGCTTCATCTACCCGGAGGCGGACGGGCCGGCTAGAGCAGCGGCCTCTACCAACCGACAGCTCCGTACAAGTGGGCCAGGGTCGTGTAAACCGTTGTCGGGAATCTCCTGTACCCGATCATGACAATGGACTCCAGCCGGCTCCAGAGTAGTGATGTCATAGGGGCAATCGTGTAATCTCCTTGTAACCCAAAACCCTAGATGCTACCTATATAAAGCATGCAGGGGCCTCCTGCGCGAGGCAAGTAAGCTACGTTGGACAGACACCCAGACATACGTAGATCATCGTCTTCCACCTCCAGCCGGCTGGACATCTCTAGCCGGCACCACCGCCATACAGCTCCAGGAGCAACCCTTGTAGCCCGATTTGTGATCAATCAATAAGAACAAGAAGAGCAGGACGTAGGGGTGTTACCTCCACAAGGAGGGCCCCGAACCTGGGTAACCGACGTGTGTTTGCATGTTTGTTGCCCAATCCCGCGCGAGCATCCGATCGTCGCCTGCCCCACACTCTTTTTCGTCTTTGATGGATATGCCGTGCTACCCACCACGACATTTGGCGCCCACCGTGGGGCTCGCGGCGAAACGGAAGTCACGTTCTGCGCGGGTCCCGGACTGTGGATGGTCGGCGGATCGTCTCCGGCCTCGTGCTCTCCATCGGCTCCGTCGGCTGCGTCCTCGACAACACCAACAGCTTCGCCGACGTGGACGTCGCCAGCGGGGAGCGGTCGTCACCCTTGGCGACTTCACGTCTACGTCGCCGTCGCCGCTCAGGAGTACCCGGAGGTGGTCTACTCGAGCTTGGCTCCTTCGATCTTCGACGCCAGCGCCTGCAACGACGACCCCGCCTTCGGCTACCTCACTCCGGCGACGCGGACCGCGACGTCACCAAGCTCAGCGTCTACGCCGAGGTGCACATGGTCGAGCACGCGGCGGCAGGAGGCCCCGTCACCACTACCGTCCATGAAGCTGGCGAACCTTCGCGCTACCAGCGCAACCTGGAGGCCGACTTCGAGCTGCTGAGCACCCCCATCGCGCCGAGTGCTGATCCAGTCAAGGCGGCGGCTGAACTCGAGAGGATGCGGCAGCAGATCTACGACAAGGCGCTAAACCTCGCGTCGACACAGCGCGCGGCTCAGCGCCACAATTCGCGAGTACAATTCCGCACACGGCATCGAGCAGGCGGACCGCAACGCGGAGAAGCTGAATGAAGTCAGGCGCAAAGGAGGAGACCTTGGGGGCGGGCCATGAACCGTGCCGGCCAGGGCGCATGAGCTCACCGACCTCAGCTTCCCCGAGTACAGCTGTCCTACGCAAAACATGAGGGGGGCGGGAAGCAGCAGCCGCCGAGCTACC
>QRDG01000184.1:1318028-1724900 GCA_012064385.1 Puccinellia tenuiflora
AGTCCAAGCAAGGTGCAGAGGCGTCATCCACGAGCCGCGGAAGGGCGAAGGACAAGCAACCACGAGTTCATCGCGAGGGGAGCGCGAGCTCGCATCCTCGTGATCACGGCCGTGATCCGGCTGGACGACGCGAAGACGGCAACCGGAGCGAGCCTCGAGCCGGACGGAACGTCAAGGAGCGAGTCGGCCACAAGGTCACCATCGACGAACGCCTGGGGCCGCTGGGACCTGAAACCAGCGACGACGCACGCCACCGCATCGACGTGCTCAAGCTGTCAAGCATCATCGAGGAAGAGGACATCGCTGCTCATCGCTGTTTCGGACCCCGCATCCGGAGCGAGCGATTCCCGAAGGGATTCACTCTCCCCAGGGACACACCCAAGTACAACGGCACCGCGAAGCCGGAAGACTGGCTCGCCGACTACGTCACGGCGGTCACATCGCAGGCGGCAACAAGCGGGTAGCCGTGCGCTACGTGCCGCTCATGCTCCAGGGATCGGCACGGACTTGGCTCAACAGCCTTCCGAAGGAGAGCGTCAACAGCTGGCTGGACTTCGAGGAAGTGTTCAACCGCAATTTCACCGGCACCTACTTGCGCCCTGGCAACGCACAGCTGCTTGCGCTGTGCAAGCAGAAGGACGGCGAATCGGCCAGAGCCTACCTCACCCGGTGGACAAGCCTTCGCAACTCCTGCGAAGGAGTACTCGAACTCCAGGCCGTCCAGTACTTCATCCAAGGGTGCCGAGATCAGACGCTGCTCAAGCACCGGCTCTTGAGAAAGAGCCCGAAGACCATGGCAGAACTCATGGCAATCGCCGACGAGTACGCCACCGCCGACGCGGGCATGACCAACCCGATCCGACTCGACGAAGCCCGGAAGAATCATCACGACGGAACCGACTGCACGCCGCAGCCGGACGGAGAACCAAGATGGAGGAAAATCGGCCGGCGAGATTCCGACGCGGCCGGCAAGCGCAAGTCTGCAGACGACCGTGTCGAGTCCAAGGTCGTCGCTACGACCGAGGGAAGGCCGGCAGGAGGCTTTTGACCACCGCCGCATGAGGACAAGCGGTGACATGCGCCGGACAAGGGCAAGGAACAACTACGACTACATGCTCGATCAACCGTGCCGGAAACCATGGAGACCGGCCAGCAAACCACACCGTCAGGCAATGCACTCTCGGCCGCCCAAGGCCACCACCATACGAGCGGCGAAACCCGCCTCCGCCTCGAGATGAAGCCGGACGGGACGATCGAGGACGCGACGACAGACGACGCGAGGACAGGAATCGCGATGATCGCCAACACGAAGAAGAAAGGGAGCGCCTTCCGGCCCCGCCTCCGAGAGGTCCAGACGGCTATCAGAATCCGGATGCCGCCTACATCGTGTTCGTCAGCGAGCGCGACGACAAGCGAAGCCGGCGCGAACGGTTCAAGGAAGTGAACGCCGTGGTTCCACCTGTCCCCCAGTACCTCAACTGGTCGCAGGAGCCGATCACGTGGGGACCGCCGCGACCACCCGGAACTGATGCCCACCCAGGCGGCTATGCTCTAGTCCTGGAGCCCATGATCATCTCCACCAAGCGCGCTTGCAACCTTCTGGCGCGTCCTCATCGACGGGGGCAGCAGCATCAACATCCTTTACCGTGACACGCTGGAGAAGCTGGGCGTCTCCGAGTCCAGCTTGACGCCGAGCCGGACGGTCTTCCACGGCATCGTGCCGGGGCGAGCCGGCTCATCCATGGGCCTCATCCGGCTGGACGTCTTATTCGGCACCAAGAGCAACCATCGCCGCGAGGACCATCTCCTTCGAGGTGGTCAACCACTCCAGCGCCTACCACGCCATCCTCGGCGGCCGGCGCTCGCCAAGTTCATGGCGGTACCCCACTACGCTTACCTCAAGATGAAGCTACCAGGCCCACGCGGGATCATCACCGTCGCCGGAGACTATAAACGCTCCATCGCATTGCGCCTCCGATAGCGCGAAGGTGGCCGAGACCATGGTCTGCAATGAGGAGATGAAGCAATTCAAGCGCAAGGCTAGCGAGGAAAAGCTGGAGATCCCGGAGTCGGCCAAGCCGGCTGGCGAGTCGAACTTCCAGGCGGCCCGGGACACAAGAAGATCTACTTCGACGACAACGACAAGTCCAAGTTCATCTCCGTGGGGCGAGCCTGGACCCCAAATAGGAAAGCGCGCTCGTCGAGTTCCTCCGTGAGAACCGGGACATCTTCGCGTGGTCCCCCAAGGACATGCCTGGTGTGCCGAGGGAACTCGCCGAGCACTCTCTTCACGTCCGGCCAGATGCCAAGCCGGTAAAACAGTCCCTGCGACGTTTCGCGGAAGGAAGAAGACAGCTTATAGGAGAAGAAATAGCCCGGCTACTCGCGGCCGGGTTCATCAAAGAAGTGCAACACACGGAGTGGCTAGCCAATCCGGTAATGGTGGAAAAGAAGAACAAGAAATGGCGGATGTGTATCGACTACACCCACCTCAACAAGGCTTGCCCTAAAGACCCCTTCGCATTGCCGCGCATTGACCAAGTGATCGACTCCACGGCCGGCTGCGACCTCCTCTCCCTCCTCGACGCCTACTCTGGCTACCACCAAATTCCGTTGAATCCAGACGACCAGCTCAAGACCGCCTTCATCACCCCATACGGCTCGTACTGCTACACCACCATGCCGTTCGCTTGAAGAACGCGGGAGCAACGTACCAGCGCTACATGCAGAAATGCTTGCACGACCAAATCGGCCGCAACGCGCACGCCTACGTCGACGACGTCGTCATCAAGACCAAGGAGAAGCATACCCTCCTCCTCGACCTCAAGGAAACCTTCGACAACCTCCGCCGCTTCCAGATGAAGCTCAACCCGGAGAAATGCGTGTTCGGCGTTCCAGCCGGACAGCTACTCGGCTACCTTGTGTCGGCACGAGGGATCGAGGCCAACCCGGAGAAAATCGCCGCCATCGACAACATGCGACAACCAAGAAGCGTCAAGGACATCCAGAAGTTCGCCGGTTGCCTAGCTTCCCTTAGCCGCTTCATCAGCCGGCTCGGGGAGAAGGCACTCCCGCTCTACCACAAGTTCGTCTGGAGCGACGCGACCGACGCCGCCTTCAAGGAACTCAAGCGGGCGATGGCCACCACCCCGGTCCTAGCACCTCCGGCCCCAAAGGAGCCCATGCTCATGTACATCGCCGCCTCCAATCGAGTCGTCAGCGTGGTCCTGGTGGTGGAACGGGACGAACCCGGCAAGCAGCGGCCGGTTCAGCGGCCAGTCTACTACCTCAGCGAGGTGCTCTCGCAGTCAAAGCAAAACTACCCGCACTACCAGAAGCTCGTATACGGCGTGTACATGGCAACGAAGAAGCTGAAACATTACTTTCAAGAGCACCCGATCAAAGTGATAAGCGACGCACCGCTTGCCGAGATCATAGGCAACAAGGACGCAACCGGCAGGGTTGCGAAATGGGCGATCAACCTGACGGCGCACGGAGTCGAGTACGACAAGAGAACAGCGATCAAGTCGCAGGAGCTGGCGGACTTTCTTGCCGATTGGACGGAGACGGACCACGTACCGCCGCCACCCAACTCTGGCGAACATTGGCTCATGCATTTCGATGGATCCAAAAGATACTGGGGACTCGGCGCCGGAGTCGTCCTCACCTCACCCAAGGGGGGCCGACTCGAATACGTGCTACAGATCCACTTCACGGCGTCCAACAACATAGCCGAGTATGAAGCCCTCGCACACGGCCTCAAGCTCGCCAAGGCTATGAACATCAAGCGAATCCTCTGCTACGGCGACTCCGACTTGGTGGTCCAGCAGACCACTGGTCATTGGGACGCCAAGGACCCCAACATGGCCGCCTACCGCTTCTTCGTCCAGCAGCTCGCGGGATACTTCGAGGGATGCGAGTTCCACCACATCCACCGCTCCAACAACGAGGCAGCCGACACCCTGGCAAACATTGGCTCTCTTCGCGAGGAAATCCCACCCGGCGTCGCCCTCGAGAAGCTCTACAAACCATCCATCACGCCGTGTCCCGGCTCCGATTCCATCCGGATGCCGCCGGACACGGAGTCGGCTGGGCCGGCTCCAGGCGAGACGGAGCCCGTCGAGGTCCTCGTCATCGAAGCGGCTCCACCATGGACCCAACCCTTCCTCGCCTACCTCGCCAACAACGAGCTCCCGGCGGACGAGCTCATCGCCAGGCAAATCAAACGTCGGGCAAGCGCTTACACCATCGTCAACAACGAGCTATACAAGCGCAGCGTATCCGGAATGTTCCAACGTTGCGTGAGCCAAGAAGAAGGAATCAGGATCCTCAAGGAGATCCATCAAGGCGAATGCGGCCATCACGCATCCTCAAGGGCAATTGTGGCTAAGGCGTTCAGGCACGGGTTTTACTGGCCGACCGCGTTGGCAGACGCGAACCAACTGGTCCGGCTCTGCAACGGCTGCCAACGATTCGCAACGCAGAAGCACACGCCGGCTTCGGCACTCAAGACAATTCCTATCACTTGGCCGTTTGCCGTCTGGGGGCTCGACATGGTTGGACCACTGAGGAGATCCAGTGGAGGCATGACACACCTGCTGGTAGCGGTCGACAAGTTCACAAAATGGATTGAAGCCAAGCCGATCAAGAAACTGGACGGACCTACAGCAGTCAAGTTCTTCAAAAGCATCATCTACCGCTTCGGCTACCCCAACAGCATCATCACGGACAACGGGACAAACTTCGTCAAGGGAGAATTCGCCAAGTTCTGCGGCAGGACCGGCATCCGGCTCGACGTGGCCTCCGTTGCGTACCCGCAGTCGAACGGGCAAGTCGAGCGAGCAAACGGCCTCATCTTATCCGGCATCAAACCTCGGCTGCTCGAACCGCTCGAGCGGGCAGCCGGCGCGTGGGAAGAAGAGCTACCTTCCGTCCTCTGGAGCCTAAGGACGACGCCGAATCGCTCAACCGGCTTCACCCCCTTCTTCCTCGTCCATGGGGCTGAGGCCGTCATGCCAACGGACATCGAACACGACGCGCCCCGGATCGTGCTGTACACAGAAGCGCAAGCTAAGCAAGCCTACGAAGATGGAATGGACCTGCTCGAGGAGGCACGCCAGCTCGCCGAATCAAGGTCGGCGATGTACCAGCAACAACTACGCAACTACCACAGTCGGCGCATCAAGAACGTCCGCTTTCGTGAAGGCGACCTCGTGCTCCGGCTCATCCAGGACACCAAAAACATGCACAAGTTGTCATCGCCGTGGGAAGGACCATTCATCGTCAGCAAAGCGCTCATCAACGATGCTTACTACCTCATCGACGCCCGCGAGCACAAGAAGGACACGATGAACAAGGAAGGCGATGAAACGGAAAGGCCATGGAACGCGTCACTCTTGCGCCGATTCTACACTTGAGAAAGTACAATGTATGTATCACCTATGCTATCAATAAAAGAAACGAGAATGATGAACACATGAGCAGTTTTTCGCAACTTTTTCCGCAATTTTCTTTCCGGTTCTTCCGGCAGCCGGCAAGCTTGCTTTTAGCGGCCGTGTAGCGTGACTAACCCCTAAACGGCTAACTCATCGAATCCGGTTAAGGCCGGCAAGAGAACAAGCTGGAGGGGGCCAACAACGTGAAAAACGCATAAAGGGAAGTCCTGCCGGCTGAAACAACGTTCTTCTGCAAACTCGGCCAAGCCGGCAGTCGGCAACCGCTTCTCCGATTACGGATGATTAACTACACAACGCTAAACGGCTAACTCTTCGAATCCGGTTAAGGCCGGCAAGAGAATAAGCTGGAGGCGGAGTGTATGCGAAAGACGTAAGAAATAGAAGTCGTTACCGGCTGAGAAAACTCTGGCCTAACAAACCGGATCCTAGCGTTGTAGTAGTGTGCATGATCCCGCTAGACGGTGAAGTGCACACGAACGGCGACGGGAAAGGCTACAGGCGAGTGTGAAACTGAAATAAGCATAGTAAAAGTGTTCTCCGTGATCAAAATAGCAAGCTAATCGCTTCGTCCTTTCATTTCACACGCGGAAACGCCGCCAACCGGCTTCGAGAGCCCAAGCCGGACACAGGCACGACGAGCAGGAAATAAAAACTGCGCACAAGTAAACAAGCACAGGAACAAAAGCATCGGAATTAAACATCAAGTGCAAGGCCTTACAGATAGAAGCTGGACAACAAAACAAAGGAGGGAAGTCCACAGGCGGACCTTCCCCGCGCAACTACAAGGTCGAGCCGGCAGAGCTCCCTAAGCGGCATCCGTCGCCTTCCCGGACCCACCTATCTTCTTGCCAGCCCAGTGCTTGATGCAGAGAGTGCCGTCGAACACCTTCACGAAGAAGACGCCCTTGTCACGCCGGAGACGGAAGCAGAGAATGAAGCCGGCTTCGAGCTCGTAGAAGTCAGCGAACTCGTCCCAACCCCTGACAAACTCCACCCTGTTGACAACAGCATTACCCACCACCTGGGAGGTGAACCGGACGGTTGCATTCCAGGGACCCTGGGAGGCACCCTCACGGAAGAGCTTGAACTTGAAGTGGCCAACGCCCGGCAGCGCGTCGGCGAAGGCGTCAGGAAGCCTCTGCACCGGCCCAGTAACTGGCGAGTGTAGGATCAAGAGGAACTCCCCGATGGGGAACACACCCCAGGCCGGGCGCCGCGGATTCTCCAGGGAGTCGGAGGAGGCGGAGGACAACTCCGCGCTCTCTTCCTCGCTGTCGGCGACAGCAGAGGGAGCATATTTAGGAATTGGGTCAAAGCCTGGAGGTGGAAGAACAGGGGTGGCTTCCTCCTCGCTCGATGAGTCGTGAAGAACAAGGAGGTTCTTGCCACGACCAATGCCGATGCTAATGCCGCCACTGACGGCACCCGCACTCCTCAAGCCAGCACGGCCGCCGCCCTTGCCGCGGCCAGCGCTGCTACCGGCGGCAGCGGAGGCGACCGCCTTCCCCCGCCCTCGACCGCCATTCTTGGGGGGACGACCGCGAGGACGTTTCGCTGGAGGCGCAGCGATGGTCTCCTCAGCGGCAACATCCAAAGGCTCGGACTTCACCATGGCAAACCTGCGAGGGAACAATAGGAGGAAGACGAAGAGAGGGCAAGAAGGCGTAAGTGAGAAAGGAAGAAAACGGTCGGGTTTTATAGCAGAAGCAAAGGGACAACGTGGGAGACCCAACCGTCGCCCACGATCCCATGATCAACACGTGGCAACGAAACCCAGATGACGGGACCTTTCGGTAACTGCAACCGGGTCCACGCACAGAAGCCAAGGAGGCAAGGCCAGGCCGTCAGCCGGCATAAAGATACCCGGGGGCTGCGCACCCGCCAAGCCGGCTCCGCAGACCCGGACGAGAATATAAATCACCCCAAGTCACGGACTCGGGGGCTGCGAAGCCGTCATCCGGCAAAAAGATTCCCGGGGGCTGCGCAGCCGGCAAGCCGGCTCCGTAGACCCGGATGAAAATATAAATCACCCCAAGTCACGGACTCGGGGGCTGCGAAGCCGTCATCCGGCAAAAAGATTCCCGGGGGCTGCGCACCCGCCAAGGCGGCTGCCCAGACCCGGACGCATACAAAAATCACCCCGAGTCACGGACTCGGGGGCTGCCAAGCCGTCAGCCGGCATAAAGATACCCGGGGGCTGCGCACCCACCAAGGCGGCTGCCAGACCCGGACGCATACAAAAATCACCCCGAGTCACGGACTCGGGGGCTGCCAAGCCGTTAGCCGGCATAAAGATACCCGGGGGCTGCGCACCCGCCAAGGCGGCTGCCCAGACCCGGACGAACATATAAATCACCCCGAGTCACGGACTCGGGGGCTGCCAAGCCGTCAGCTGGCATAAAGATACCCGGGGCTGCGCACCCGCCAAGGCGGCTGCCCAGACCCGGACGAATATAAAAATCACCCCGAGTCACGGACTCGGGGGCTGCGAAGCCGTCAGCCGGCATAAAAATACCCGGGGCTGCGCACCCGCCAAGGCGGCTGTCCAGACCCGGATGCATTTCTGCATCACCCCGAGTCACGGACTCAGGGGCTCCACGACATAACGATGACAGAAGGAAAAACGCAAAACAAACGAAGGGCGTGAAATTTCGACCCGGATTGATGCTCAAACCGGCCCAAAATTCGGGGGCTGGGCATGGTGATTATCATCACCAAAACAAAGACGAATTCCAGTACAAAGGCCCAACAGCCACAGAGGAAACGACACTTATGATAACAGATCACGGCAGGAAGCAGAATAGCGAATTTTTACATGATAACCTTCAAAGGTGTCCAAGATAACAAGGCGGCTAATGTGGCAGGACAGTTAATGGCACAGAACAACAGTTACACCCGGCATTCCGGGGAGACGAGCGAATCAAATGGTAGCGGCGTCGGTAGCGGCAGCAGCGTCGCCGGCTCCAGCATCTTCAGCCGGTTGTGGCGCCGAAGACGGCTCGGCAGGTACCAGCTTTGTCAGGTCCACCGCCTCGGCAATCCGCTCGGAGGCCTCGGCAATTTCTGGACGCAAGTCCACGAAGGATGTCCCGGCGCGGAAGCCGTCCATTAGCCTACTCATCAGCACGCCCGGATACCATGACTTCACCACGGCCAGGGCCATGTCGGCGCCTCCGCGCGCCGCCATCTCCGCTTGGTCATTGATGCTGGCAGGCGCTCCTTCGAGCCGGGTGCATAAGTCGGGGAGAGCAGTGGGCAAGGAAGTATCCGGCCATAAGTTCTCAAGCACGCCCTCAGCCGCTTCCTTTAGCCGCTTGAATTCCTGGCCGAACCGCAGAAGACGGGAGGCGGTAGTCGGAGCAGACCCAGCAACAGCACCAGAGGATTCCGGTCGGGAGTGAGCCGAGGCAGCATCTTTTTGGAGTTGCGCATCCACCTCAGGATAGAGGCCTGCATTTCAAACCAATGAGGCCGAATAGAAGACCCAAAGCAAGAAACCAAGGAGAAAGGAGACCTCACTTACCGAGGATCAGCTCGTTTACGCGCTCAACCTCCTTGACCAAGCCGCCCACCAGCTGCTCCTGCTCAAGCTCGCGCGCCTTGGCCTCCTGGACGATCTTGTCGCTGTTCTCGACGGAAGCCTTCAGCAGATCCCTCAACTCGGTCGCATCCCCGCGGAGAGACTCAACCTCGCTCTGCTTCCGACGCTCGGACTCCCGCAGTCTCGCCGTCTCCTCGCCCAGCCGGACGACCTCGAGGCGGCGCTCTTCTAATACCTTCTCCGCCGTCTGGAGATCCGTCTTGGCCAAGGTCAGGGCAGCGTCCTTCTCCTTCAGCCGCGTCTCCAAGCCGGCGCGGGAGGTGGTGTCACCTGTGGAGATCAAATCACCGTCAAGCCAAGACATGCAAGAGAAAAAGGCAGAACGGCAAGACAGAGTGCAGAAGGAAAGGAAGTCAAACCTTTAGCCGCCTCAAGCTCCCGCCTGAGCAATGCCGCCTCCCTAGCCGCCTCGGCAAAGCCTTGCTCTATGGAGGAGCGGAGCAATGTTACGTTGGCCAAGTTCTCCCTGGCCACCCGCTCCACCAGTTCGGCAAGGGGAAATCTCCCCGACGCATCGGGCCGAGCCGGCACCGGTCCGGAGTACGGCGGAGAAGACACCAAAGTTGATTGGCGAGGGTCGGGGAGCGAAGCCGTCGCCTCCGCGATGGCCTTATCCTTGGCTGTATCGGCCACGGTCAAAGAAGGAGTGGGGAAGGCGAGATACCCAGCCCCGGCGCCGGGCTGGGGAACCATCTGGAAAGCGCCCGCTGGCGCCTCGGCATCACCACCTGAAGCAGGAGGGTTGAAATCGACCACAAGGGGAGCCGCCTCCACCAGCACTCGGCTGTCCGCCTCCGTCGTCCTCGCCTCGAGAGGTGGGCTGGCCGCTTGCGTCATAGGGGCCCCAGCGGCAGGCCGGGAGGCCGACTCCGCTACAACGACGGGTGCCGTCTCCATTATTGGGAGCGGCGCCCTACGAAACAAGGAAAGCGTCACCGCTAAGCTCAAGCCGCAAAACTCCTACCACAAGACAAGGACTTACCCAACGCATGAGCCCAGCGCCTTGACCGTCCTCCTCTTCAAACGCTTTGGCGGGGGAGAGGGCACGGCGTCGGACAGGCGCTTCACGCCTCCGGAGGGCACATCGCCGCCTTTCGCCGGAATGACAGAGTCTTCGACCGGCCGCTCCGCGCGGGCCGGCACCACCTCGGCCCCAGCAGAGGCCTTCGCGGTATTGCTGGCATCCGCGCTTGCTCCCACTTTCTCCTCGGCCGCCTGCGCCAGCTCCGCGTAAACAGCTTTCTCCATATCCTCGATACCGAGTCATAACCAAGAACAATAGGAGGAGAAAGATTAACCACCTGGGCGCGGGTCTTGTCGGCGGCGGGTTCTGCCCTCTCCACGTCCGCCGCCTTCGTCCTCTCCTCGTCCTCCCTCGAGGCCAGCAACTGCTCCACAGTTAAATCAGCATCAGATGCTCCCAAGGCCAAGACCGCATGCGCCGTCCGAGCATAAAATTCCCTCTCCAAGTCATCCGGATTCAAATCGTAAATAAAATCACCACCTAAAGCAGGACCAATCACCTCATTTCTGGCCCCTCCGGCTGGGACACCCGTCTCCCCCGCCATCCTGGCGTCCACCTCGGCCCAAGCCTCAGCCACGGTCGCGTCCGCCCGCTCTTCCGCTGTGGGCTTCCCGGCGGGCGTCAAGCCGGCTGTGGTGGGCCGGGATGGAGTAGAAGCCCGTTTCTTGGCAGGCAGCACGCGCTGCCTCGTGAATATGCCCCTCTGCTTGCGGGGCACGGCGTCTGCATCCACGTCGGTGGCGGACTTCGACCGCCTCTCTGTATTCGCGTCAACATCGGCGGTCGATTTCGACCGCCGCTCCCTCAAGACCGGCTGAGGAAGAGAGCCATCCCTTTTCTTCCGAGCCACCGCCTCCAACGCCTTGGTCCTACGAGAGGACGGTGCCGGCTGGGAGGCTGGCATGGAGGAAGAACCCTCTGAGTCCGGTTCAGAGCCAGTGGAGAGATCTACTACCACACGCACGACATCGTCAGCCTGCCCGGCGACCCCGGGCTCAGAAGACTTACCACGGGACGACGAAACCGGGGGCGGATCGTCGTGCTCGAGATCCTCGTCCCTGTAGGCTGCCGAGTCGGAGTCGGGGCCGGCGGCAGGGACCGGGCTCGTTGCAGTCCGGGCAGCGTCATCATCACCCCCATCATCGCCGCCGGAATCAGCACCTCCTCCAGACGACTCGGTGGTATCGCCGCGTGTTTCCGCGACGACACGGGCATCGCCGCCGGATTCGCCTCCAGCGGCAGTGTTCGCACCTCCACCCGCCTGCTCCTCGGCGGCATTCTCCTCCAGCAAGGCCGTCAGCTCCGCGGAAAGGGGACCCTGGACATCAGGCTCGAAGACTACTTCAAAATCTTCAACCATCTGGAGCTCACAAAGCTATGCGGCAAGCCAGCTAGATCAGGCGGCAGCCGGAAAAGGAATCGAAAGCAAAATGAGAAGGGAAAAAGTTCACCTCAGGAGCTTGATCCGAGCGGGTGAAGGGATCGAGCCCGAAGTCCCAATCCTCCTCAATCTTGTCGGTAATGAGACGGGAAACCCACTCGCATAATCTCTCCTGCTTTGGGATATTCAAGGAGGCTCGAGTGGGATCCCGGATGCCAGAATAGAAGCACATCTTGTGCGAGCGCCCCTGCAGCGGGTACATCCGCCTTGATACCCAGGCCAGGGTCAGGTCCCTAGACGTCAAGCCGTCCGCTACCAGTTGCTCCAGGCGGGCGAACAAGGTGCCCTGCAGATTCACATCGACCGCCGGCTTCCGGCTCCAAGATCTGTCCGCTGGACGCGAGTCGGTGAAGGCCGGGAGGCCGACTCGGTCAACCTCAGTAGCGTTCCGAACATAAAAGTACGTATTCTGCCACTTCTTGATAGATTCGGGCAGATGGATCTTGGGAAGCGGCGTGCCCTTCGCGCTGATGGAGACGCTGCCGCAGTCGCGTTGCTGCCCAGCGGTCACCTGGGACCGCAAAAAGAAGAACATGCCGAAGAGCTCCATGCTGGGCCAAACGCCCAAATACGCTTCGCACAGCGTGACGAAGCAGGACAGCTGCGTGATGCAGTTTGCCCCCAGATGGTGAGGCTGCAGCCCATAAAAATGTAGGAATTCATTGAAGAACGAGCTGACAGGAAGACCCAATCCCCGCTCCACATGCGTGTAGAACATGACGAACTCGCCCGGTTTGGGCCTCGGCGAGGTCTCTCCTGGGGGAGGAGCGCGAGCCTCCACATCGCCCATCTTCCCCAGGGATCCATTCCGGTGAAGCTTCAGATGGAACTCATCATCGATGATGGAGCCCATCCAAGCACCCGTGCCCGCCATGGAAGATCTGTTGCCCGTGATGGGAGAGGCGGGAGCAGAAATGGCGAGATGGAAAAATCGGCAAGGAGCGAGAGGAGCAAGGACCGGCGAAGAAGACGAAGCGGGAGAGGGGAACGATAGCTCTGGACCTTCCCCCTCTTTTCCCCTTTAAAAGCGGGGCAGGCGGAACCGCACCGCTCAGTGCGCCACGTGGGGCGCGAGCAGGCCGCACCACCCGCAGATGATCCCACTAACAGGCAGTTGCCACAGATGATCCAGTCCGTCGAAGACCGAAGCGACGTGCCCCTGACATTGGGCAGAACACCGCCATCACGACCAGGCGGCGATACGTGGCTGACGTATGTCACGACCCACGATTCCCAAGACATCAAAACTACCGGAGACCGGCTACCCCAAGCCGGACGAGCCGCCCTCGGCCACCATCACCTTATCCGGCAAACTTCGAGCCGGACGACTTCAACTACAGCGACACAAACAAAACATTGAAGATCGAGAAGCCTTCCCGGCAAGCCGGCAAGACTCCACGATCTCGGGGGCTGGTGTCGGGGATATGAACCCCGGATATCCATTTCTTCTAGAACTACATGGGCCGGCTACGCAGGTGCCGGCTGCAGCGTGCCGCCTGGAGCCAGCCGGATGAAGCAAGCTGCTTCGTCTACCCGGAGGCGGACGGCCGATTAGGCTCAAGCCGGCCTCTACCCACCGACCGGTCCGTACTGGTAGGCCCGGATCATCCAGCCCCTGTCGGGCGTTACCGTTACAACGTAATGATGAGATAGCTACAGCCGGCTGCAGATCGTAGTGATGTCATAGGGGTAAACATGTAATCTCCCTGTAACCCAAAACCCTAGCCGCTGCCTATATAAGGCGTGCAGGGGCCTCCTGCGCGAGGACACTCGAGAGGAGGACAGAAGAGAGGGACACAGACAGACATACGTAGATCACCATCTTCCACCTCCAGTCGGCTTGGCAACTCAAGCCGGCACCACCGCAATACAGCTCCAGGAGCAACCTTTGTAACCTGAATCTGTGATCAAGTAATACAAGCAAGAACAGCAGGACGTAGGGGTGTTACCTCCACCAGGAGGGCCCCGAACCTGGGTAACTAGCGTGTGTTTACATGTTTGTTGCCCAATCCCGCGCGAGCATCCGATCGTCGCCTGCCCCACACTCTTTTCCATCTCTGATGGATATGCCGTGCTACCCACCACGACACCCGGTGTACAGCGTGCTCCTCCTGCGGAGATAGTTGGGCCGGCCCGCTATCGCTGGTTGACTGGTTCTGGGCGTTCCTCTTCCTGGAAGCTTTTCCGTTAGTCTGTTTTTTTTTCGTTTTATTCTTTCTTTTTTGTTTCCATTTTCTGTTTTAGTATTATATTTTTAGTTTTCCTTTTATTTATTTGAAAAATATTTGTTTTTCATATTTTCTAAATCTGAACCATTTTCGTTTCTTTTTTCTTTTTTGCTTGTTCCTGTTTCATTTTTTCTTCTTTACTTCATTTACAAAAATGGATATTTTTCAATTACGAACCATTTTTAAAAATGAACAATTTTTAAAATAAACCATTTTTAAAATGAATAATTTTCAAATATGAACCGTTTTTCAGAAAATTTAGTTTCTTTTTAGTGGTTTGTCGGTATTTTTGGTTCACTATTTTCGGTGACCTGATTTTTGGTTCAATATTATTTTTTGGTTCACCCGATTTCTTGGTTAGCTATCAATTTCGCTTCACTAGAATTTTGGTTCCTTTTTCGTTCACTATTATTTTCGGGTTACCAACATTTTTTGTTCACTATTATTTTTGGTCCATTGATCTTTTGGTTCAATATTATTTTTAGTTCAACAATTTTGTTCACTATTATTTTTGGTTCATCGGTATTTTTGGTTCATCGACATTTTTAATTCACTATTATTTTTGGTTCATTGGTACTTTTTACTATTATTTGCGGTTCATCGATATTTTTGGTTCACTATTATTTTCAGTTCACCCGAATTTTAGTTTCTTTTGGTTTCATTATTTTTTTGGTTCATCGATATTTTTGGTTCACTATTATTTTTGGTTCACCCGAATTTTTGGTTCACTACTATTTTTGGTTCACACGAATTTTTTGGTTCACTATTATTTTCGGTTGACCCGAATTTTTGGTTCAATATTATTTTCGGTTCGCCTGTATTTTCGGTTCACCCGTATTTTTGGTTCACTATTGTTTTCGGTTCACCCAAATTTGGTTTACTTTTTTGTTCCCTATTATTTTCGGTTCACCAGTATTTTTTGGTTCACCGACATTTTTTGGTTCAATATTATTTTCGGTTCACCGGCATTTTTGGTTCACTATTATTTTCGGTTCACAGATATTTTTGGTTCACTACTATATTCGGTTAATCCAAAATTTTCATTTTTCATTTTTTTCATTTTTTTTAAATGTTTAGATTTCAAAATGTTCAAATTAAAATTTTATTTTTTTACAAAATGAATTTGGTTTCGTTCGTAACGAGCAGTGTAACTGTTTTTTTTTTCACAATTTTCACTTATTTTCTTTTTTTCATGTTTTCCTGGTTGTCTTGCGGCTTTCCATGCATTGTACTTTGTAATAATACGTTTTTTCCAGTTTATTTTATTTTTTATTTTCTTGTTCGTTTTTGTTTTTTTGTTTTTTTATTGTACTTTTTATTTTCTAGTACTTCGGTTCATCGTCTAGAATTTCGGTTCATCCCCTATATTAATAAAGGTTCATCGTCTAGATTTTCGGTTCATCCCATATATTTTTTATGGTTCATCATCTACATTTTTCGGTTCAGCCCCTACGTATATCATGTTTTTTACTCTTTTTTTTGTTCATCACCTAGATTTTAGGCTCATCAACCTAGATATTTTCGGTTCATTGCTTAGTTTTTTTGGTTCACCTCCTAGTTTTTTTCGGTTCATCGCCTAGATTTTTCGGTTCAACACCTAGATTTAAGGTTCATCATCTAGAATTTTTGGTTCATCACCTAGATCTTTTTTCGGTTCACTGTGCTAGTTTTTCGGTTCATCCACCTAGATATTTTATGTTCATCAACCTAGATATTTTTGGTTCATTTGCTTAATTTTTTGGTTCACCTCGTAGTTTTTTCGGTTCATCGCCTAGATTTTTCGGTTCATCACCTAGATTTTTCGGTTCATCAACCTAATTTACGGTTCATCGCCTAGATATTTTCGGTTTCATCCCCTATATTTTTAAAGTTCATCGTCTAGATTTTTTTGGTTCATCCCCTACATATATCATGTTCTTTACTCCTTTTTTGTTCACTCTTTGTTTTTTGTTTCATCACCTAGATTTAAGGTTCATCAACCTAGATTTTTTTCGGTTCATTGCTTAGTTTTTTTGATTCACCGCCTAGATTTTTCGGTTCATCGCCTAGATTTTTCGGTTAATCACCCTAGATTTTTTGGTTCATCAACCTAGATTGATGGTTCATCAACTAGATTTATTCGGTTCATCGCTTCGTTTTTTGGTTCACCGCCTAGATTTTTTTGGTTCATCGCATATACTTTCGGTTTATTGCCTATTTTTTTCGGTTCATCTCCTATATATTCGGTTCATCGCTAGATTTTGGTTCAACACCTAGATTTAAGGTTCATTATCTAGATTTTTTTGGTTCATCACCTAGATCTTTCGGTTCACCGCGCTAGTTTTTTTGGTTTATAACATAGTTTTCGGTTCATCATCTAGATTTCTGGTTCATCACCTAGTTTTTCGGTTCATCGTCTAGATTTTTCGGTTCGTCGTCTAGAATTTCGGTTCATCCCCTATATTGTTAAGGTTCATCATATAGATTTTCGGTTCATCGTCTAGAATTTTGGTTCATCCCCTATATTTTTTAAGGTTCATCATCTAGAATATCGGTTTGTTGTCTAGAATTTCGGTTCATCCCCTATATTTTCTAAGGTTCATCGTCTAGAATTTTTTTGGTTCATCCCCTATATTTTTAAGGTTCATCGTCTAGATTTTCGGTTCATCCCCTATATTTTTTAAGGTCCATCATCTAGATTTTTCGGTTCACCCCCTACGTATATCATGTTTTTTACCTTTTTTTCATCACCTAGATTTAAGGTTCATCAACCTAGATATTTTCGGTTCATCGCCTAGATATTTTTCATTTCATTGCTTAGTTTTTTTGGTTCACCTCCTAGTTTTTTTCGGTTCATCACCTAGATTTTTCGGTTCATCAACCTAATTTACGGTTCATCGCCTAGATATTTTCGGTTCATCGCCTAGTTTTTTGATTCACCGTCTAGATTTTTCAGTTCACCGCCTAGATTTTGTTTCACTGTTATTTTTGGTTCACTACTATTTTTTATTCACCGGTAATTTCGGTTCAGCCGAATTTTAGTTTTTAAAAATGGTTCATATTTTAAAAATATTAATTTTGAAAATGATTCCGAATTTTGAAAATGGTTCATATTTGTTTTCTGAATATACATTTTAAAAAATGGTTCGGATTTTGAAAGATGTTTCAAATTTGAAAATTTCCAGATTTGCAATTTTTTTTAGATTTAAGTTTGTGAACTTTTTTAAAATCTACGAGTTTTTTTATTTCAGATTGTTTTCAAAATTAACAAAAAAAAACAGACCCTTTTTTTCTTAACGTACTCAGTAGCAAAAGCGAACGAAAAAAACAAGTCAAATATAAATGCGAACGGCAAAAAGTAGAGCAAACCAGTTTGGGAAACTAGATAAAATGTTTCCTAATTGAAAATGGTTCAAATGAATTTTGCACAGCTTCCATCATCTTGATGAAAACATTTTTTTTAAATGGTTCGTCATTTTGAAAAGTAAGGAAAACAACTTTGAAACAGCGAAATAAGAAACAGCTTATACACGTGAAATAGTAAAATAATTTAGTTTGAATTCTTAGAGTAAAGCAGCGATCCATGGAAGAAACAGGAAAGGAGTACTATCCATGCTCCATGGAAGAAGGCAGTACGATCAATGGAAGAAGCACATGCCGCGTACGAGTACGACGACGGAACGACGAAATGAATGAGGACAACGAGCGGGCGCTTTTCTTTTTTTCTTCGGACCTGAGAGCATACGAGTCAACAAACTGGGCCGGCCCAGTTGGGATGTTGTTCAGGCGTCGAGGGGCGAACTGACGCGTGAAGCGTAGTATAGGAGCTCCCGGGCACATGTGCCAGAGGTGCCGGCTGCACAGGGCCCCAGAATTTTTGGGGCCCCAAATTTTGTATACAAGCCCATATATTTGTATAGGAAAAAAAAATTAAAATAGAGGAATTGGAAGGAAAGTTACTAGGCCTTGCCCTTGAACGCTGGACCAAGAGTGATTCTGGGCGTGACTCGTCGCGTCTCCGTCTCGCGATCGTAATCAACAGCCAGGCAAACCGTCGTCGAGTCCCTCGCCTTCTCCGCTTCTCATCTCAACTCTCATTGCTCTGACTCCTCCTTCATGATTGTTTTCCCAATGCAAGTATTGCATATAGAATTTTGTTGACTATCCCTGTGACTATTGCATCAGCAGAGCGAAGCTTTTCTAAATTGAAGTTGTTGAAGTCATATATGCGTACTACAATGACACAACAACGACTCAATGATTTGGCGACAATATCACTTGAGAGTGAAGTGTTGGAGAAGATTAATTACAAGGATATCATTGAAGATTTTATTTCAAAGAACCCTAAACGAATGATGTTGTTCAAATAATCATTATGCAACCGGAAGTTGACTAGGTATGATTCTTAATATATCCATTGTTGTTTCAGATCTTAAGACAGTACATTATATTTGTCGAGTAGTTAAAATTTTGCGGTAAGATAGGGCCCCATTTTAGAGTTTGGCACAGAGCCCCGGATTTTATCGGCTCGGCCCTGACCCTTGAGAGTCGGAACTGAAAAGTTCCACCCGGTTAAGTCTTGCTGAGTATTCTTTATACTCGGGGTTTGTTGTTTTAACCCTATTGCAGGTGATGAGTCTGGAGATGGTTACTGGACCTTTATTCCAGGCCCTCCACCTCAGTAGGTTGAAGGTTGCTAACTAGAGGATCATCTTCTGTGGGCAAGACATGATACTCTTACTTATATTATTTTGCGATATCCACTATGTGGAGACTGTTTAAAAACTCTGTTTTAAATTCCGCTGCTTAACTCTGTGAACTGGTTTGTAAAACTCTTAACCGTATTATTTTGTTTCCGCGCTCTGTTGATTATGGTTGTATGAATCCGACCACCTACGTGTGGGTTACCTGTCGTGATCCGTGAATTTGTGGTTTATCAGGATCCTACGGGATGCCTGACAGCCTTCCGTTTTAGTCCATTTGAGGTGCGGGATGACTCTAATCCTTTGGGAGATGGATTATCGCACCTGAGCCAGACTAAATTAGGAGGGGCTGCCACAAGGGGACGCTCACGAAGAAGAACCAGCACTTAAGAGAAATGAGGTGATCTGCGCCAAAGAAGCTAGAGACCCCGAACAAGAGGCCCTCCTGGCAAAAAGAGAAGCGACGAACATGTTCTTCAAAAGTTATTCTTTTGAAGTATATACCAAGTAAACATTAAGTCTTAAAGTAAACAACTACTGCTAGCATAAGAAAAGTGTTATGCAACTCAATCATGTATGCTTACTATGCTATCATACCTACTCTTCAACTTGATTGGGTAACTCCAGGTTTAAGCTAAAACCCTAATAAGAACCTTATTTGTGAATCATCTTTAAAAGTGCAACATAGCCAATTTAAATCACCACAACTCACCAATTCTAAATCAATGGGGGTTAATTGGGGTTTACCAAAATGCATTGCATACCCTATGCATATCATGTTGCCAATCTTTTAAACTTTATCCTTACCGGATGATGATGGTATTTTCAGAATTTGGAGTTATATTCTATATCGAAGACTTTGATTGCATAATCTTGCAATCAACCAGGCAAGTTCAATATACATTCCTTTGAGAGTCCTTTATTAAAGGCTTTAGAAAAGTGCTCTACCGTATCATGCTTCACTCAAAGTAAAGTATTTTCTAAATTATCAATTCACCTGCATTGAGTGGTGGGCACTGGAACCATGGTATAATTGTTGATGGTGGAGGTTCCAGTGCACATGGTATGTTCACCTAGGATTAATAACAAATGTCGTCCAGTGATTCTAGCGTCGTATATAACGCGCAACCATGAGATCTATAATGGCTCTAGGGAAGTCAGCTGGATCTCCTTCCTCTTGCATATCAACGGACTTGATAGAGCCTCCATGTGAGTTCGGTGGTTCTACATGGGTTGGGAGGGCCTTAAGCTCCCCGTCACATTGACGAAGGGTGCTCTATCGTCTATGATGGATTGTATCATGGTCGGGGGTCATAATAAGTCACCGTATGGTGCAAGACCGAGGACCCGCTGAATACAAAAGGGTGGGTATGCGAGGTCGCGGAGGAGGGCAGTGATTGGCTTGGGTCTTATACTGGGCCCCATACCAAGGAAGTGTGGACGAGCTCATGACTCGGATGTGCAACAAGGATAAGATCTCTCATGGGTAAAGCAGCACACCTCTACAGAGTGTAAAAATGTGGTTTGTCACTCCCTGTTCTGGGAAAGAACTGCGAACGCGGCAGGAAAGGAACTCCACGAAGTTCTAGTCAACCTGTGAAGACTGACGGACATAGCTCTTCAGAATAAAATACACCTTTGAAGAAATGTTTATGAAAACTTGCATTAGCCTACGACTTCCTGGTCTACGGCTGTAGATAGTGCATCAAATACCCACCTAATGGACTTGTTGAGTAACGCTGTTGCTCATACCACACTTCTCACCCCTTCTAGGTTGGAGAACAACGAAGAAGAATCTTCCGTGGAACTCAAAGATGGAGGTAATGTCTATTGCAAGAGGCGGGACTCAATCAGATGAGTCAAATAAGTCAACGGAAGCATCTGTCAAGGTGGAACCATAGAATAGCAGTAAATGGGAACCAGTTCCCTATTCCTAGAACCCAAGTGTTTATAGTGCTGCTAGAGCATCAGTAGTAAGCCAAGTAACTCTAGAGACAACTCTAGTGTTAAGTTTAGTCTGGTAGTTGTTCGTTCTATTTTTCTATTTGGAGTTTACCTCATTGTAATTTAGGAGGCTATGATATTCTTTTGTAAGAGTCAGAGTTGTAATTCTATAGACATACCTTGGACCCGCATATGTTTCTGTTGTACCACTCTGAGGGATATAATACGGGCGAAATGGTGTTTCACTTGTGTTATATCAACGACTTGCATACTACACCATGCAGTGGTATGCTGGGTCACTGCAGCCATTGCCTCGAAGACCCTCCACCCCCACCCCCCGAGCCCTAACTCCGCCGCAAGGGACGACGGCATCAGTGGTGGGGGAGGATCAGCGGCGGCTGGTAGGGTTAGGCCGCCACGTCGCCCGGAGAGGGACGACATGGGGTGCGAGGGAGTTGTATGATAAGATTGTATGGCTGAGGTGATATTGGAAAAGGATATTTGGTTGCGTAAGTTATCACAATTTTCTCATGATTGCTGCTCCTTACACTTGTTATTTACGTTCTAGTATTGGTATCATGTTCAGATTCTCAGTCACGGTATAAAGATTCATATCCGTTACCCCTTGTTGCAATTGGTACTTGTAGAGTGGAATGTCCATGTCCTCTGATGTAGTTTTCATCGTGAGTAGAATGCATGCTTTCTTACATATAGAGTCGATTGGTGGTTCTAGTATGCTGATCTCATCTCAAGAAAATGTGAACCTTCTGAAGCAACACATTGTATACCTGATAATTTATTCCCTTTAGTACTTGTAGCTCATCATACATGGACCATTGCGCTTTCTAAGATTTTAGTTATATTTTTTTAGAAAAGGGGCAGTCCCAGCCTCTGCATCAATTGATGCATACGACTCTTTTATTAACCTTTATTCAAAGTACAAGTTACAAAGCCATTACAATTCACGAATCACTCAAAGTATGAACATGGATAAGCCACAGGAAAAAGATAAAAATAATTAGGCGCCACAAGATCTTCATGTAAGGCGCCTAACGCCAGCCGCACCGGCTGTAGAAATCCCGTGCTACCATCGCCAAGCGGATGCACCCAGTATCCATGTCCTGGCGCTCATCCTCCGGCTGGAGATAGGACCACATATGGATCCAGTGAGAAACCATTGGAATAACCTGTAGAAAAGATGGGAAACTCTTTTTGTTAAATATAAAGTCATTACAGACATTCCAGATTGCCCATAATAAAGCACACACTCCCACTCGGACGTAAGCTTTATCTTTCTTAGCCACCCCATTTAGCCAATTACCAAACAAATTCGTGATATTAGAGGGCGGTGGAATATTAAAAGTGATGAAAATAATACGCCATAGAATCCTAGCAAAAGGGCAAGCAAAAAATAAGTGTTGAATTGTTTCATCTTGATCTCAAAAACAACAAGTAGAATTGCCCTGCCAATTACGCTTCTTAAGATTATCCTTAGTAAGAATTAATTTTTTGTGAAGGAACCACATGAAAATTCTGATTTTCAGTGGCACCTTGATCTTCCAGATATATTTCTTAAAATCAGCAGCATTTCCATCAAGCAAGTCCCGATACAAAGATTTAACCGAAAAGACTCCCGATTCGGTCAGACCCCAACGAAAACTATCCTCTCTGTCCGAAAGCTGAACCCTCATAAGGCGCAAAACAAGATGAACTCATCTATCCCATTTATTTCTCGAGAGATTCCTTCTAAACCTATGTTTAAGGGGGAATCAGCGAAAACATGAGCAATAGTAACATTTGTAAGATTTTAGTTATATTGTATATTCATATAATATTTCAGACTTCTTAACGCAAATGCTGAAATTAACAATGCTAGTACTCCCGGAAATGGGCAACCTCTAAAACAAGCAAGGAGATACAGAAGAATTAGCTAAACTGGAGTACACGTTTTAGCTAAAATGAATCAAAACGAGTAATATACCTTGTTTAAGCATACACTGGAGATCAGTACAGCAGTCGTCTTTGTACTGATTCATGTTAAGTGCACCAACACGAAGCTGCTGGTATATATTTACAGAAGGTGGCTAAAAAAACAATTTCATTTAGTGTTTTTGCAGGTTATTGTTCAGTAAAACCATGTATGAGCATTTAGAGATTCATCTGCAACTATGTATGAACATGATTGAATGCATTTCGTGCATAGCAAATTGATGAGATCATGTCTGCATTTTAGTGTGTTCTTTCAAAAGTCACAACATATTCAGGTTCATGTTCTGATGTTCAGCTGATTGTGGTCTTATGGCATCTGCATTTAGTGCTCAGCATTCTGATAGTGTGTTGTTTGTGTTTCTGTGTCAGATATCTCTTCCCAGGAATGAGACAGGTGCAAGATTCGTAGAGTGTCGGAACAGGAACAGATAACTTTGGATGGGAGTGATGTTTTAGTCAATGGACGACATCATGCTCTTGCTATCTCAAAAGACTCTCCTGAAGAACGCAACGGAGCTGAAGCCGACAGAGGGCTGTCTGTCTAATGGGCGGACACAGCGGGGGGCCGGGGGGCGTGGCCTACCCAGAATTCTAGGAAAAAATCTGTATACCCCTAAGAATCGGCCCAATATTTGGCCCAAATTGGCTATGAGCCTGTGACCAGAGCGAGCCTATACGCGAATACGCGATCCTCTCCTCTCCAAGCTGCTTCTGCAACCTAGCTCCGTGAAGGTGCGACCGTTCCTCTACGACTGAGAGTCCGCCTCCGCGCCGCCTGCTGCCGCCGCCGGCGACTGGCTCACCCCTCTCCGCCGGCCCTCCCCTTTCCGCCTCGCGCTCGCATCCTCTGTCCTCACCGCTCCGCACTCGCCCAGGTATGGACTCCGCCACTCCGGCCCTCTCAAATCCCCAAATCGATTCATTCAATTGCTTGTAGAAAACTAGAAAATAAGAGGAATATATGTCACTTAGAGGCCTGAATATTTGTATTGTGTAGGAATGAAGAGGAGTGGCCAAATTGCTTCACTTTTTGAGAAACATGAAGCCAAAAAGATTGCATCTTTTTCAACACCGGTGGAGGTGGTGATAGATGATGAAGAAATCGTAGATGGACGGGATTTGTTGATCCAATCGGATAGCAAAAGTGAGAGTGAAGTTGAAGTTGAAGATGCAAATACAACACCACATCCACCCCAACAGCCCAATGCTCACTCTCTTCCATATGATCCGGGGGAAAGGATTCCTATTTCAAGATAAGATGTTAATGTTCAAGATGATGTTCGGAGAGCATATATTCTAAAAGGGCCATGCTTCGAGATGAGTTTGTCAAGATATGAGAAGGGTGAGATTGAAAGTGGAAGTGGCCTAAACCAAGAGATGGGTTTGTCAAGACCCGGTGATACTTGATGGGGTTCTCATTACAAGACCAATCTACACATTGTTGATATGTACCGCACAATCCTTGAGGTGCTTGTAAGGATTGGAAAAGATCCCTTCACAAAAGAGTGAATGGACAAGAATAAGAGGAGTTGCCGCGGCCTTTGAATCATATGACTTTGTTTTCAATGTTCACTTGATGCTCGTTGTTCTTGGCTACACAAATGACTTGTCTATAGCTTTGCAAAAGAGGGGTCAAGATATTGTCAATGCAATGACAATTGTTTGATTGGCAAAGGATAGAATGAAGCATATTAGGTCATCACTTGGATGGCAAGGATTTCTTGCAAAAGGTGACATTCTTTTGCAAGAAACATGGCATTGAAGTTCCTTCACCGGAGGCCAATTATGGGGCTCATGGAAGATCACAACGGTATTATGAGAAACAAACAAATGATGATCGTTATAGAAGAGAAGTTTATCTTGGTGTTGTTGATCAAATTATTCAAGAGCCTGACAACCGGTTTGATGAGGTTAACATGGAGTTGCTTATTTGCATGGCGGCTTTGAATCCCGTGAATTCATTTGCTTCTTATGATGCATAAAAGGTAATGAGACTTGCCAAATTCTACCCCAATGACTTCTCAAGCATGGATTTGTTAAGACTTGAACCCCAACTTGAAATCTTTATTGATGATATGAGAAAAGATTATAGGTTCAAATGTGTCAATCATCTTGGTCAGCTCTCTACTATGCTAGTTGAAACCAAAAAGCATGTTGTTTATGATTTAGTTTACATGCTTCTCAAATTGATATTGCTCCTACCGGTGGCGACGGCGAATGTTGAAAGAGTATTTTCGGCAATGAGTCTAGTGAAAAACAATTTGAGAAATAGTATGGGTGATGATCTCTTGAACTATTGCTTAGTGACATTTATCGAGCGAGGGGTGTTCATTCATGTAAGTGATGATACCATTGTTGAAACTTTCATGGCGATGAAAGAGCGTAGATTGATGAAGAAATGATGCTATTCTCTACCATGTAAGAACCTATTCATATTTTGAACTATTTTGTATTGTAATCGTGCACATTTGATATATGTATGCTATATTCTACCATGTTTACAACTGATTTATCTATATATTGTTTATTTGGAGACTGTTTTTCACAATTAGGGGGACGCAAAAAAATTGAGGTGTGCCCCCCTCCATTTTCATCATGGGTCCGCCACTGGTCTGTCTTTCTGCATCAGACATCTCTTCTTAGGAAGGAGACAGTAGGAAGTTTCAAAAGATTTCGAGAAGAGAATTTATGTGTTGATAAGAGTACATCTTGTCTCTTCTTTCCAAGGTCTCGAGAGTCGACACAGTATAATTCTTATCAGCACATGGCTCTATTCTGAAAATAATGTAGTCTAACACACAAGTAAGAGATACCCCACATGTTTGAGTGCATTGACTATTAAACTACTCCCTCGGGTCCATATTAATGGGTTCAATTTTGTCTAGACTCATTTGTATCTAGTTAAGTGTTTGGACTAGATGCATGTGCATCTAGACAAACTCGAGTCCATTAATATGGACAGGAGGGTAATACATTATTTATGGAACTTGTATTAATGTCTGCATTTTTTAAGCTTTGCATCAATCTTTTGCTTATATCCACCAATATTTAGACTTTACAGACCACTTGGAAACATACACCATCCACATAACTATAAAAATGTTTCAGATACAACATGTTCAGGAAATCAATTCAGATATTGGTTATTAGGGTATACACTGAGCTCATTGCAATGCATCAATCCTACCACATTCTTTAAACAGGATAAGACTGCGTGGAATAAAGTGAGCACACAAAGTTATTACAATCCAGCAAAAGCTAAAAAATAAACATTTTGTCCATTAGGAATAGTACATGCTTAAACTGGAGGGAAGCCAAAGAGTACAGACACAACAACTACTGTACTAGATTATGGTGTTCAGAAACTCTTTCAAGTGTTACAAGGATGATAGAGCAATGGTTTACAAAGTGCATACTATAGTGGTGTAAAAAAAACCACAGCACACATAATAGTGATACCATGCATCTCTTCATGGATTAGGACCGGAAGTGAACCGTGGCACGCAAAGCCAAACCCAACTCCTCAGTTGTCTGCTTCCTCTCCTCGGAAGTCCTGGGGTATCTTGACGGACACACCTTGATCTCGGGATCCAAGTCGCCACGCTCCTCACATGCCTTCCTATCATGCAGGTATATCTCTGCCAGTTTTACCGCAACTTCTATGACACGCCTGATGTATTGCACAAAGTTTTGGTCGGGTTGGAAGCCGTAGATGGCAAGCTTAACAAGGTTGTTGTGCCTGAAATCAGGGGTGCAAGTGGTTTTGAAAGGTCGACAATGATAGATGAAGATGAACACATGGAGGATTATCATAGAAAGGAAAATGAGTGGAGCTACGGCAGAAGAATCCGAGCATCGTCATGGATCTGGCGAAGGGGTAAAAAGCATGGGAACCGCTTCGAGTCCATTCAGTTCGCCCCCCTCATCGCGCATCATGTCTTAGAGAGAACGAGAAGAATATATGGGTGTGTTGTAGATCCATTCTCCTATTAATTGGCACCCAATATCAGTATAAATTCAAAATCTAGCACTAAGCATGTAGGTTGTGCAACAACGGGGGAGGTAGGTAAGTACACCCCCTCCTCTCTGGCTAGCGAAGTCGGAGGAAAGAAGAGGAAGATGAGGCATCCAAGAGAACGAGTTAGAAGACAATGGCAACCCTGCTACGGAGAAGGGGAAGGGAGGAAAATACACCCCGGAGGTGAAACAATGAGTTTAGCTAGTAGAGGCACTCATGTTCTTACTACATGGCAGCGCTGACATAGAATTATTGGTTTCAATCATTGGTTCCAAATTGCCGCCAATAATGTTTTACTAATCCTATTGGACAGAACAAAAATGCTCTTAATGAAATGCATACACAAGTACATTTATGAGAGTGGCATCGATGGTGTATTTTTATAGGCTTCGACCCTGCCTTGACGAGGCGATGATAGTGGTAACAACTATGCTTGGACCGACTAAGGGAGATCGAGCTCAGAGGCAGGTAGTCGTGGCTGGTGCGGGTTTCCTCTTCCTCTGGCGGCGCGCCGCGATGCGGGCAGGACTGCGGGCTCGCGAGGGTTAGCGATAGGAGGGCTTTTCGCATGGAGAAAAGTCCAATTTGAACCTTGAATTCGTAGTGGTTGGCTAAATCAAACCTTGAATTCTCAATCCCTGAAGTTAGCACACCAAACTTATCATTCCCGGTCTAATTCAGACCCTATACATGTTTGGCACACCGGGAACGCAACGACCCCGACAGGGATAATGGGATGCTCTCACTGCAACACAAGCCCATGTGTCAGATCCATCCCCTTCCTCAGATCGGCGGCAGTCATTTCCAGAGCAGGTTGCGCGCCCCCCTCGCGGCGGCCTGTACTGTACCTCGTGTTCGTCTCATCCTAGAGCCGGCGCACCTGGAACAAGCGCCCTGGCAGCTCCACGAGGTATCCATTGCTCGACCAGACATGGAGCACGCGCCCCCCGGGCAGGCATCACGTCGGCTGTTCGACCGCATCCCGCGCAGGCGTCGTGTCCGTCGTGACGTCCATGTCCCATGCGTCGAAGCGCGGACGAGCGTCCCGTAGAGCAGCGCTTCACCGTCCTCTTTGCGGCCTCCGCCCGATCTCCACCCCGCGCCATCCATCTCCTCCAATCTGAGCTCTTATGTTGTGCACTCCATGGATTTGTAGCTGCTGCTCGCCTCCATTAAGCAGGTCGCCAGAGCCTTGATGCTCCCAGTCCACCACGTCCATTCATCACGCGCCTGTGTACTTCTTGTGCTTGAACTGGTGTAGCTACTGGAGCAACGTGCAATCAAAGTGCAGTGCAGATGGACACGACAATGGCGTCAAAATTGGTGTTGCTCGAGCTCTTCCAATCAAACGTTGCTTATAGCTAGCTAGCTTGGCATGAGTACTTGCCAGAACCAATATCAATCAGGGCGTAGGGAGCAAGACCATCTGGACATCTGGTTAGCTTTGCTGGATCGGGGTCGGTGCGCGCAAGATGCCGTTTCTAGACATGCGCAGGCCCAGCGTCGTGCGCCAAGATAGTCGCTCATGTCTTCTGCATCGACGACGGCTACTAGCTCCACGGTGCCGGCGGCCGATATTGCAGCACCGGGGTTTTCCTCCGAAGCCATAGTGTTGCCGGAATCTGCGTCGGTCGCAACTTCTCTGCAGAGAGAAGAACGAGCATGGACTCCTTCCGAAGGAAATGGGTATCACACACGTGGGCCATATCCTAGTCAGTAAGAGGTTGTCTATTTTTTTTTTTTGCATGGAAAAACAGATCAAGGTTTGGAATAGACCGGGAATTATAAGTTTGGTGTGCTAATTTCAGTGATTCAGAGTTCAGGGTTTAATTTAGCTAACCACTATAAATTTAAGGTTTAAATTAGACTTTTTCCTTTCGCATGCCTGTAGCGGGCCTCACGCACTGACCATGTTAACGGGCTAGCACGCAGGACGGACTGGCACGTCCCAAGCGCAGCCCCTTTGCCAGGTATGGCCCCAATTCAAACAGTAGCAGCGACGGCGGTGGACATGCATAGTCTTTTTTTGAGATGCATAGTCGTGAACTAGTGATTGAGCGTACAACTTTATTATTTTTCTTCCTAGTTTTTATTCTACAGGCTTGTGGCGTACTGAATTTCTTCGTCGACTGCCATACCGGTCTCAATTTCATCAACAGAAAAAAAAGGATGAATAAAAATAATATTTGGAGATGGGAGGTATCGATCCGTCTTTCTCTTTAGAGCATTCATAGTGCTCTACCATTCATCACATTCTCACACTCCCCTCATCTCTCGCTCCCACCTTGATATTGATATCCATCCTGCCGGCTCCCCTCTCTCCCTCCTTCGGCGGCCACGCCTGTCAGAGTGACTAGGAGAGAGGAGGTCGAACACCCTGTATATTCAATAGTTTTGGTTTAGTAGTTGCTTTCCTTGTGGAGTCTGGCTTTATGTCGATGGGGTCTTGGTCGGTGATGCATCCAAGCAGCATCAGCCGGCCGGCGGTGGTGTTGCTCCTCGCCATGGAGCTCCAGAGGTTGGAGCTGGAGGTGGAAAGGAGCATCTCTGCAGAGCTCCTGTTCCTCAAGTGCAACCTCCAGATCTTGAGGTCATGGTCGACGTGGTGCTGATTCTTGGCGAGTACTTCTTCATCAGCGGTGTTTCTGTGGCTCCTCTACTCCTTCTGGTCGATCATGGTGGCGAGAGGAAGGAGGAGAGAAGTGCAGCCCATGCTAGGTGGAGGTGGTCTGGCGAGATGGCGGAGTGTGCAACTCATGCAGAAGCTTCCAAGCGGCAGCGAAGATTTGTCAAAGCTATCCTCGGCCATAGGGATGGACCTACTGCCCTTGAGCTAATGATCCGCTGAGTTTCTTCTTCCTCCCTCGGAGGATCTTCGGTGGCTACGATGCGGCCACCCAAGTCCAAGCTTCCTCAAGTTGGTGTCATCCCCGGTGGAGGCTAGGATGGCCGTGTCTGGAAGCCCAGCTTCATCGGCAGCGACCATGGGCACGACCGCGTTTCTGCAATGTCTTTTAGGGTGCTTAGTGCAAAAAATCAGGACTATGCTATAATTTTTCTTTTCTTTGAGGTCCTCCCTGTAAAAGCTTGCCCACCGCCGTTTTATTGCAGATTCTTGGCCCTTCTGGGCCTTATCCGTTCAAAAGAAAAAACATACATCACATTAAATTAAGCAATCAATAAATTCAGAGTGCTCTTTCTGCCTCTTTTTTAGAAGGCCAAAATTGCTTTTTTTAGGGTTTATGGCCGCCTTTATTCAGAAACAAGGCGAGGGATACAACAGCCCATAGGGGGCACACCCAGCCACAGGCGGCGGCCTAGATCATCACGAACTACACTCCTAGCGAGGCTATGTGCCTCCTTATTTGACACCCTACTCTCATGGCGGAATTCTAATACATCGAAGCTCGTCCTGGAAGAAAGGTTGTCCTTGATGATATGAGCATAGACTCCATTTGTTCCCTGCTCCAGGCTTATTATCATGTTGCGGCAATCGGATGCCACCAGGACCCTGCGCTCGCCCAGATCCAGCGCCAAAGCCACTGCCTCCCTACACGCGCATGCCTCCAGGGTCTCCGCATCGGTCTTCCCCGCGAAAACTCTCGACAAAGCACCGATCTACTCACCCCTGTCATCAAGCGCCACAGCTTCCACCGAACCGCGCCCGGTGTTCTTGCTCACAGCCGCGTCCACATTGATCTTCACGAGCCCCCGCGGTGGCGGGATCCACCTCGGAGTTCCTTTGGGCTGCGACGCAGCCGGCTCCCTCTGCTTCTTGTCTTCAAGCTTCAGATCGGCGATGAAACACCCAACAAAAGCATGCACCGACAAAGGACTTTGGAAAACTTGTTCGTTTACCGCCTTCCTCCTTGCGTGCCATATGGGCCAGAGCGTCACAAAAACTATAACCTGGTCTTCATGTCGCAGCGTCTCAATCATCGCCGCTAACCACTTGCGAGCATCCCCTTCCTCCACACCCACCATATGTTCGGTGACCTCCTCGTCCACTAAGGACCAGATGCTCCTCGACATGGCGCATTCAAGGAGGGCGTGACGCCAAGAATCAGCTGCTCCACACAGCTGGCAGCGATCATTCTCAGCCATTCCGCGATGGTTGCGGACATCGTTTGTCCGCAAAGAGTGTTTTGCTAGCCTCCAAAGGAACACCTTTACCTTGGAGGGGACTTTCGTGCGCCACAGCGAGACCCATTGTTTCTCCACTTCGGCACCATTCGAGCCAGACGCGGTGTTGGCCAGCCACGCACCTCGCCGCGCCCTTGTGCTTACGAGCATGCGATAAGCCGACCGGACAGAGAATACGGTATCGTACGTTAATTAGTCTTAGCGCGCGGCGGGGCGAGCTTGCCATGGACGGAGCTGGGCTAACGCCTGAAGGATCGACCATGCAGTCGCATTATACCTTTCGTCCCATAGTTAGCGTCTATTTTGTAGTTTTCGTACAAAAAATGTGAGTGGTGATCGACCAGATCTTTAAATCGAAACACATCATCTTCTTGGGAAAAAAATTTGACCGGTAATTGTTAATTTATTTATTTTCAGTTGTAGACTTGTTGTCGAATACAGACATAGATGCACGTACTGTGCCATAAATGAGGTTTCAGAAGCAAAGGTAGCGCACGCCAAAGCCGAGGCCAACACGTACTCTGTTAAGTCCTTGAATCTCTATCGGAACAGCAGTCCGGTCACGACACGTACCTCCAATATATACCCAACGGCCGAGCTCAAAGGCTACCGACCTATAGCTACCAGCTGCCAGAACGAGAACGGATCCCGGCGTTGCAAATCCGCAAGCCTTTCAAGGCACGCAACACACAAGCAGCCCGCACCCCGTGGAGATACGGGGATCCGGGACAAGAAACCCAAGGACAAGAGACTTTGGTGCTTATTCGGCGTCGCCGGGACTATCGTCGCCGTGCTCTTCCTGTGCACCCTCGGCCTGTTTTACTACACCCCCGACACGTGGTACTCTGTCCGGATAGATTCATTCCGTCTCCGGTCTCGACCCATCCATGGGTCTCTCGTTCAACCTCACCCTCGGCGTCGCTTCGAGGAGCCACGGGGCGAAGGCTTGCATCGACCCCGGCATGTTCGTGGACGTGTTCTACCATGGCGTCCAGATCGCCATCAGCGACCCTGAGGTCGATCGGCTCTGCGCCGGGCCGAGGAAGAGCGTAGAGATGAACGTCATGGCCAAGGCAACCGGGGTGCCCCTGGGGCACGTACTAGATAGCCTGGCTGCGGACATGAAGCTCGGGGCCGCAGTGTTCGATGTCAAATTGCATGGGCGCGATGGCTTCGCATTTCTCGAGTTCCAGGGGATGTCAGGTCGGTGATGGTGCACTGTGCGCTTCCCCCTAACAATTGCAGTTACGTATATCCATCGTGGTGATCTAGCTTTCTAGATTGATTCTCCATTGTACGTGCTGCATGGAATTTGGTTACTAGTATTAGTTTTTAATGTCGATCTTTGCCCCATATGGCGCATCTTTTGATCATAGACAGGTGCTGACGAAGTCCATTTGCATGTTCATTTTTAGTTCAATTTAGTTTAAATTTGAACAAAAGCCCCAACACCGAGGATTTAGTATTAGTTGCTTGTTTTTATGCATTTAATTTGCTCATTATGTGGATTTTTGTATCGCGATGTTTTTTACGCATAAGCATGTAATTGGGCAACCGTCACACTTGATGCCTGCACACGTTGTCATGCTTGACATTGTTAAGTAAGGCACACCGACATAATTGTTAAGCAAAGCGCTTTTGTCCTAGGTCGCTTAATTACTGACAACGTCCTGGTTGCTTATGAGTGCGTTCATGCACTGAAGGGAAAAAGAGAAGGGAAGAATGGTTTTTGTGCTGTTAAGTTAGATATGCATAAAGCATATGATCGCGTAGAGTGGAGTTTTCTGAGGGATATGCTGACAAGGCTGGGCTTTGCTGAGCAATGGACAAATTTGATCATGTCTTGTGTGTCCACGGTTCAGTATTGAGTTTGGTTCAATTCGGAGCAGACGGAGACTTTTAATCCAACTAGGGGGCTGCGGCAGGGAGACCCACTCTCGCCGTACCTTTTTCTGCTTTGTGCTGAGGGACTCTCAAGCTTGCTAACACATGAAGAAGAGAGTGGTGGTATTCAAGGGGTTAGGGTGTGTCGCGGGGCACCATCGGTATCTCACCTTTTATTTGCCGATGGTTCTCTGATCCTAATGAAGGCGGATGCGCCTAATGCTGCTGCTGTTCGGAAGGTGTTGGACTTCTATTGTGCCAGTTCGGGACAACTGGTGAGTGATCCAAAGTCGAGCATATTTTTAGCCCTAACACAGGAGAAAATGAGAAGGCAGCCGTGTGTGCGGCTTTGCATATTGATTCGGAGGCGCTGACTGAGAAGTACCTTGGTTTGCCATTGCATGTTGGTGTAGACCGTTCTGATTGCTTCCAACATTTGGTGGATCGAGTGTGCAAGATAATTAGTGGATGGAACCTGAAAATTTTGTCAATGGGAGGTAAGGAGATTTGCTATGTCGGTTTTCAAACTACCAAAGGGTATCTGTAAAGCTATTGCGGCGGCAATTGCACGGTTTTGGTGGGGAGAGAAAGATGGTAAGAAAGCTATGCATTGGTATTCTTGGTGGAAAATGTGCACCCCAAAGAAACAAGGGGGGATGGGATTTAGAGATCTTCACTGTTTTAATTTGGCTATGTTGGGAAAGCAGATTTGGAGGCTGTTTGAAGCACCCGAGTCTCTATGTGCTCAAATTCTACGAGCAAAATACTACCCATCTGGGGATTTGTTGCATGCTGAGCTGAAGAAGGGTGCATCTTTTACTTGGCAGAGTTTGATGGCTGGTATGAACACTTTCAAAAGGGGATATATTTGGAGAGTAGGAAATGGATCAAGTATTAATATTTGGCAGGATCCTTGGCTGCCAAACAGTCCAAACAGGATGGTTTTCACAAGGCGTAATGGTGTGATGATTGACAGGGTTGCTGAATTAATAGACCCATCAACGGGAAGCTGGGATGACCAACTTCTGTTCGATAACTTTTACCCTATTAATGCTAGGAGAATTCAGGCGCTACCTCTGTCACCTTGGGCGGAGGAGGACACCATTGCATGGCATGGTACGAAGAATGGAATGTTTTCTGTGAGATCAGCCTACCATATGGAATGGCAACATCAATATGGAAGCCGATCGAGACGAAGAGATGAAGCGGGGAGCTCAATGCTAAACCCTGTCTGGGATGTTTGCTGGAAGCTATCAATCCCAGCTAAGGTTAAAATCTTTATATGCGGGCGCTGCATGGAATCATACCATGTATGTGTGTCCTAGCTAACAGACACATCGGCGGTTCTAGTCAATGTCCGGTGTGCGATTGGGGAGCAGAAGATATCGCTCATACGTTATTCACATGTGACTGAGCGAAGGAAGTTTGGGAGGCACTTGGTATATCCCAAATTATTCAGAGTGCAGCTGAGGAGGATCGCTCGGGCAGTGTGGTCCTGGAGATCTTGCTTCGTTCGAAGCATCCGGCCTTGCCTGTTTGGGTGGCCTCGACACAAAGGAGGTGATTGCTACGGCGGCATGGTTCATCTGGTGGCGTCGCAGGGAGCTAAAACATAACGGGATGGCGCCTATCCCTAGCAGGTTGGCGCTATCAATCAAAGCAATGGTCGCTAATAGTAATCGCGCAAAGAAGAGCACAGGTGCTATGATCAGAAAAGGGTGGGTTAAACCCCCCGAGTGGCAAAGTGAAGTTGAACACTGATGCGGCAGTAAATCTAGAGACTAGGAAGGCCTCGACGGGTTGCATTATCAGGGATTCCCAGGGCCAATTCCTAGCAGCTTGTAGAGTGGAGATTGAAGGAGTCATCGATGTCGCAACGGCTGAAGCACAGGCGGTACGAGATGGCCACCGGTTGGCAGAACGTATTGGCTGCAATAATCTGGACATTGAATCGGACTCCTTAGACGTGGTCACTGCCTTTCTTTATCCAATGGAGAATAGAATTGTATGGGGTGCTTTCTTGGATGAGTGCAGGTCAATGATAGCGGGGTTCAATTCTGCATCTTTGGTACATTGCTCCAGGGAGGCAAACAAGGCAGCAGACATCATAGCTAGATCAGTAGAAAATTTTGATTGTAATATCTGGCTTGAGAACCCACCTGTGTTCTTGTATCCACAACTGGTGGAGGATGTAACTATACTGTGATCGGGGGCAGCAGGTTTCTGACGCACTCTTTTCCTTCTAGAGTACCTAAGGGGGCTGGAAGGTTTTTAATGAGGCGGCCTGCTTGTCCAATATATTTGTTCAAAAAAAAAGGTAGGCAAAAAAAAAGATGAGATATGGGAGAGGTATTAGAGCGGAAATACTTGAGATGTGTACACTGTTAAAATAGTTCGTATTGTACCAGTATTTGATGACTAGAAAACAACATAAAAGGAGTATATATGACCTAATGACCAGTTTGCATTAATATTTTTCAGCACCTCACAAGCATGTAAAATAATAACTGGAAGGGAAAATAAAAATTCTACGGTCGATCACACGACTAGGAGAGAGGAGGTCGAACACCCTGTATATTCAATAGTTTTGGTTTAGTAGTTGCTTTCCTTGTGGAGTCTGGCTTTATGCCGATGGAGTCTTGGTCGGTGATGCATCCGAGCAGCATCAGCCGGCCGGCGGTGGTGCTGCTCCTCGCCATGGAGCTCCAGAGGTTGGAGCTGGAGGTGGAAAGGAGCATTTCTGCAGAGCTCCTGTTCCTCATGTGCAACCTCCAGATCTTGAGGTCATGGTCGATGTGGTGCTGATTCTTGGCGAGTACTTCTTCATCAGCGGTGTTTCTGTGGCTCCTCTACTCCTTCTGGTCGATCGTGGTGGCGAGAGGAAGGAGGAGAGAAGTGCAGCCCATGCTAGGTGGAGGTGGTCTGGCGAGATGGCGGAGTCTGCAACTCATGCAGCAGCTTCCAAGCGGCAGCGAAGATTTGCCAAAGCTATCTTCGGCCATAGGGATGGACCTACTGCCCATGAGCTAATGATCCGCTGAGTTTCTTCTTCCTCCCTCGGAGGATCTTCGGTGGCTACGATGCGGCCACCCAAGTCCAAGCTTCCTCAAGTTGGTGTCATCCCCGGTGGAGGCTAGGATGGCCGTGTCTAGAAGCCCAGCTTCATCGGCAGCGACCATGGGCATGACCGCGTTTCTGCAATGTCTTTTAGGGTGCTTAGTGCAAAAAATCAGGACTATGCTATAATTTTCTTTCTTTGAGGTCCTCCCTGTAAAAGCTTGCCCACCGTCGTTTTATTGCAGATTCCTGGCCCTTATGGGCCTTATCCGTTCAAAAGAAAAAACATACATCACATTAAATTAAGCAATCAATAAATTCAGAGTGCTCTTTCTGCCTCTTTTTTAGAAGGCCAAAATAGCTTTTTTTAGGGTTTATGGCCGCCTTTATTCAGAAACAAGGTGAGGGATACAACAGCCCATAGGGGGCACACCCAGCCACAGGCGGCCGCCTAGATCATCACGAACTACACTCCTAGCGAGGCTATGTGCCTCCTTATTTGACACCCTACTCTCATGGCAGAATTCTAATACATCGAAGCTCGTCCTGGAAGAAAGGATGTCCTTGATGATATGAGCATAGACTCCATTTGTTCCCTGCTCCAGGCTTATTATCATGTTGCGGCAATCGGATGCCACCAGGACCCTGCGCTCGCCCAGATCCAGCGCCAAAGCCACTGCCTCCCTACACGCGCATGCCTCCAGGGTCTCCGTATCGGTCTTCCCCGCGAAAACTCTCGACAAAGCACCCATCTACTCACCCCTGTCATCACGCACCACAGCTTCCACCGAACCGCGCCCAGTGTTCTTGCTCACAGCCGCGTCCACATTGATCTTCACGAGCCCCCGCGGTGGCGGGATCCACCTCGGAGTTCCTTCAGGCTGCGATGCAGCCGGCTCCCTCTGCTTCTTGTCTTCAAGCTTCAGATCGGCGATGAAACACCCAACAAAAGCATGCACCGACAAAGGACTTTGGAAAACTTGTTCGTGTACCGCCTTCCTCCTTGCGTGCCATATGGGCCAGAGCGTCACAAAAACTATAACCTGGTCTTCATGTCGCAGCGTCTCAATCATCTCCGCTAACCACTTGCGAGCATCCCCTTCCTCCACACCCACCATATGTTCGGTGACCTCCTCGTCCACTAAGGACCAGACGCTCCTCGACATGGCGCATTCAAGGAGGGCGTGATGCCAAGAATCAGCTGCTCCACACAGCTGGCAGCGATCATTCGACCATTTCATATGTGCAAGTTTCTTTGTGGATGTATATCATCAATGATTTGTTTACTTAGAAACTTATACATATTAGAGAGGTCACCTTTTAGTTGGTATCCCATTTCTTTCGAGCCACCTTGTTTTTCATCTATAATTCTTTGGTGGCCCCAAATTTATCTCGTGAGTGCTTGTCTCTTTCCTATTTACATCTTTGCGCACTCACATTTCTTTAAGATCTTTGTCTTCATGCTTATCACGGTGAGCATGTTGATTTTATTGGCTAAATGTTCTCACTAGCTCTTGGCTTTTTCAATTGGTTTTAGTTTCCAATTGGTATCCTTGAGCTCGTGAACATATTCTTTTTGAAAAGATCTTTGTATCTTGGTTGGGCCTATCTTATGTTGAATCTTTAAAAAAAATTGGTATGTCCTTATGGCTCAACCATATCTTTGGTGCAAGTGCTATGATTTGTTTTTGCTTTATGCACTCTTGCACTTGTTGCGTGTTCTAGATGATTTTGGGGGAGTGAGGATTCCATATTTGTGCACTTCTCAATAGTGCATGAACATTGGGGAGTTCTTCATTCTTATTTAGAACTCTTGGTTTGGATCTTCTCGATTGCTTTTCTCCTTTGTGGAGATGTTTAAAATGATTTCATCTTTTTGCAATCTTTGGATCCTCAATATAGTTTGATTTTCTCTAATTATTCGCCGATGGATATGTGCATTTGATTTCACTCATATTCTGAGAAATGCACACTTTATGGAGGAAATCATACTATATTGGCCTTCTAAATTTTTCCTCTCATTTCGGCAATCGATGCCAATGGGGGAGAAGTTTAGAGGGTTTAAGGGAATTTGGGTTTTATGCTTTTGTTGCATTTGCCACGCATGTGCTTGCATCCTTGCTCGTTTGTCTTGCAAGGATGTTTTATTCCTTATATAAACTCTCTTAATAAGGGATTGTCATCAATTACCAAAATGGGGGAGATTGAAAGTGCATGGTTGCCCCCATGCATAGTTTTGGTAATTAATGACAATCTGACTAATGTTTGCATTGAGCTACTTGTAGGTTGTGTCCATATGCATAGCTTGATCTCCATTTGTTGGAGTCAAGGCTAGGGAAAGAAGAGTATTTTTTGATCAAGGCTAAGTGCGAGTTGATCATCACTCAAGTCCAAGTGAAGATATGCCGAAGAGGTGCCTCTCCCATATTGGTGAATGGGGGAGCAACATGAGAGTCTTCACCAAGCGAAGCGCAATCAAGAAAGGTGGTTCGCCTTGAGGAGATGAAGATCGTCTTCATTGACCTCAAGTGGATTAAGCACAAGGCAAAGGTATGATCTTGATAGGTTTTCTATTTTACCGGTCTCATGTTGCTAGTTGAGAGACCGTGTTATAGGATAGATAGCCGTACTATCAAGAGGGGCTCTCGACCGAACATCTTGATCGTATCGTCATAGAGAGCACAATCCTTTGCATCCTTGCAATCATCTTTTATTGGTTCTTATTTGGATCTTATCGTGGTGTGGTCTTGGTGCTTGCCGTGCTAATCATGACAAGGCCAAGTTCACCGAAAACGGTTTTCATATGCGTCTTCTATTGCGGTTTAGGTATTGGAGATTTTGCCGGTTCATCCATGCGGAAGATTTCTCTCTTCCATTTCTTTTCAAAATCTCCATTGCTTGTTTGTCATTTCCAAGGGTGGCATTTGTCGTCCTCTTTCCAACAAAATTGGTTTCACTTCATTTGGACTTCATTTGCAAAAGATATAGCATTTCCGGTTTACGAGAGAAGGTTTTACCTTTCCACATTTGGTTTTATTCTCCCTTGTTGGACTATGATGTTTCTCTGTATATTCTTGTAGAGCTTTTCGTTGCGATTCCAACGAGCCCAAGAACACCAAAAACGGAGTCCGGATGATCAAAATATGTTCGTTTTCATGTTGGGTGTTTTTCTGCTGTTTGGCCAGCCCAGGCCGGGTCCAGGCCGGGCCGAGACCGGGTCCAGGCCGGGCCGAGACCGGGTCCAGGCCGGGCCTAAGCCGGCCTCCCTGCTGCCTCCCTTCGATGCTGTTTTGATTCTCGGCCGGCCAGGTCGGGCTCAGGCCGGGCTGCCTGCTGCACACATTTTTGCCCCCAAGAGGCCTTCTTCCCCAATGTTTTTTGGAGCTCTTTTTCTCTCTCTCCTCCATTGTTGCAATCTTTGAGAGCTCGATTCCTCCACTTCCCTCCAATGAACCTTGCCCAAATTTAGGGAAACAAGAGAGGAGATCTAGATCCACTTCTCCACCAAACAAAATCTCCTCTAAGTGAGGGGAACTCGTTGGATCTAGATTTTGGAGTTCTTGGTGTTTCTCCTCCGTTCTTCCTCCTAAATCCCTCCATAGCATTAGTTGCTTTGGTTGGATTTTGGGGAGAAGAATTTGACCACTTGGTGTGTTCTTGCCTTTTGCATTATTTGCATCGGATGTGCTCCCCACGGAAATTCGTGGGATTGAAGGTTGGGAGCTTGTTACTCTTGGGTCTTTGGACCCTAGACGGTGTTGTGGTGATTCTTGGGAGCCTCCTATTCAGTTGTGGATGCATGCCCCAATCTTAGTGGTGTAAAGGCTCCGGATTCCGCCTAAAAGGATTCCGATAGTGGAAGGTGAACCAAACCCTTGGGTGCGGTTCATCGGAGAATAGGGTGAGGCCTTTGTGGCATCTTAGTAGGCCTCTTGTGGCGAGCTCACACCCCTCCAATGAGACGTACTCACTTAACAAGGAGGAACTCGGGAATATATCCTCGTCTCTGCGTGCCTCGGTTATTTCTATACCCGAGCTCTTTAATTATGCAATTTACATTGTGATAGCCTTCGTGCTTGAAGTTCTATATCTAGCTATCACCTTGTTGTCTTATTGCTTAGCATAAGTTGTTGGTGCACTTAGGCAAACCTAGTATTTTAGGTTATTGGCTTGTTATTTTAAACATCTAGTTTTATTCCGCAATTATCAAGCCCTAAATAGTAAAAAGTTTAAATCGCCTATTCAACCCCCCCCCCTCTCTAGGCATCCTTGTCCTTTCAGGGAGGCCGGCCTGGCCGGCCATAGCCCAGCAATGATGGCCGGCCATGCAATCAGAGAGGCCCCAGCCATGGGGCCGGCCATTTGGCCGGCCATGCTGGCCTAGCCAAACCAGTGAAACTAAAATTGCAATATCTTTTGCATCCGGACTCCGTTTTTGACGATCTTGGTCTCGTTGGAATCACCATAATGAGCACTACAAGATTATGCATATAAACATCATAGTACAACAATATATTATAATAACAAATGAGGAAAGGTTAAACCTTTTTCTTGTAAACCGGAACCATCATATCTTTTGCAAATGAAGTTCGGAAGAGGTGAAACCAATTTTGTTGGAAAGAAGATGATAGTAGCTATCCTTGGAAATATTTGAAAGCAATTAGGAGATAAATTCTCAACACATGTATGTGTGGATAATTTCTTAAGGACAAACCGACAATATTTCTAATATCGAAAACGCAATGGAAGACGCATATGAAAACCGTTTTCGATGAGCTTGGCCTTGTCCTAACAAGCACGACAAGCACCAAGACCACATCATGATAAGAGACAAATAAGAACCAATAAAGATGATGCCAATGATGTAAAGGTTTGAGCTCTCTACGACCGATACGCTAAACCTCACTTGAAAGCCCCTATTGATAGTACGGTTACCTATCCTAAAACCCGGTCTCCCAACTACACCACGAGACCGGTAAAATAGAAACCTATCAAGATCATACCTTTGCCTTGCGCATTCCACTTGAGCTAGATGATGACGATCTTGATCTCCTCTCAAGTGGATCACCTTTCTTGATTACGCTCCTCTCGGTGAAGCCTCGCATATTGCTCCCCCATACACCAATATGGGAGAGACACTCTTTCCCATATCTTCACTTGCCCTTATCTTGTATGTCAACTTGCATTTAGCCTTGATCAACATATAATCTTCTCCTTTTAGCTTCGACTCCAATATATGGAGTTCAAGCATTTCATATGGACCAACACCTTATCTTGTATGTTGATCAACTTGCACTTAGTCTTGATCAACATATAATCTTCTTCTTTTAGCCTCGACTCAAACATATGGAGTTCAAGCATTCCATACGGGCCAACACTACAAATATAACTCAAAGCACACATTAGTTCATAGAGATTATCATTAATTAACAAAACAACATATGGGGGCAACCATGCTCTTTAGGGAGCAACGCGACGTCAACATCTTCCCCTTTACTAGCATATTGCTAATCTTATACTCTACTATCCTAAAGTTTGCAGGATTGCTACAATCTCAGCTATCCAGCCTTTCCTGGCATATCGTTGCGTGACACGTTGTGCAGTTGGCATCATCGTGTCCTGCTTTCATTGGCTGGGTCTGCACTTGCTTGTTCTTTTTGTCTTTGCCTGCTCGTTCTGTCTTACTTGCTACCCGGTTGCTCCTCCTCTTCATCGTTTCTCCTTCCATTCGTTTTCTTTTTTTTCCCCTCTCGTTCTACCGGTGCACCGGTCTGGTTAGCAGGTTTCCTTCAGCTGTAGCCGGTTGCCCCTTTCCTTGTTCCTTTGTTTTTTGTTTCTGTTTGGTTGCCTTTTTCTTTCACTATTTCATTTGGTGAACTTCCTGTCCACGTGTTTTCCTCATTGGTGGTGAACTTCTTGTCCACGTTGTTCCCTTTGTTGATGGCGGCTGATGGAGGTAGGTTTGGCTGTCCTTTCTTCTGCTTCCAGAGGTAGGTTTGGCAACCATGATGCTCACGCCGGGTTGCCTAGGTGTGCTTGATGTCAGCCTCGGCGAGCTCTCCACCCGCAACCATTGTTGTGTCGTCGGGTTCAACTCCGTCCAGCGGGATGCGGGCATGCCACCGGCGCCTCTGAGGTTTGGCCGTGGCAGGAGGAGCACCCGGTGAGACCCCACCCCCACCTCCTCTTGCTATCTCACGCTCTCTCTTTTCACAGGTTGGAGCGGCAGCGCGGTCGCCGGAGCAAGATACCACATGCATCGAGGAGCAGGTACACTGCCTGGCCGCTCTCTCCTCCCCTCTATTTTCTCTCTCTACCCTTCTCTCTCATCTCCAACATCAGGTGCACCGGGGACGGAGACGGCCACATCCCAGGGCGAGCGCGCCGGCCGACGAGGTTGGAGATGGTGAGCTCGACCTCCGCTGTCAGATTTTTTTGTTTCTTTTTCTTTCATATGCTTTTCATTTAGTGTTCATGTTCTTCCTGTGAATTTTGGGGATTTTTGTTTTGTGAACTATTTCTGTGTCCAACCCCCATCGACGGGTTGCGTGTGGCGGCTGTTTCTCTTCCAGTTCTACGCCTTTGCCGTTCGTGACGTCCTAACGCCTCCCGGCGTGCTGGAGGTCGTCTATGGCAAGCCGGCAACGCAGACATGCTGGTCCGTGCCGGACGCTCGTGGACGTGAATTTCGCTGACGCGTTGTAGCTGCAGCTGGTCTGGTTTGTTCCGATATCTTAGTTTGATTCCTTGCGTACCTCTTGTGTTCTCTGCTTGGTTTACTTCTATTGGATTCTGCTTCGTTTGGGTTCATGTCCAGGGGGTTCCTTATACTGTCAGACACTTTCTGAGGCTTTGGGCAGTTGGATCTCTCATTGGCACGACTTTAGATGTGGACTTGGTCACCTTGAGGAGCCAGAACGTGGTCCGGATCTTGGTGGCGATGACTGATTCCTCGGTTCTGGACAGTCGGCAGGATGAACAGGGTACTTATATTGGTGCATCTTGTGTTATCAAGCTCGGGGAGTATGATTTCTTCTTCCGGCGGGAGTCTAGTGTTTTTGTCCCTGATCCGAGCTTTGTTCCTTTTTTCTGGAGGCGTAAGGGAGACGATTCTGGATCCGATGGTCCTGGTAACGCTGAGGGTTCGGGCTCTTTGGATCCGGCGATTGTTCCTGGTAGGACTAGCCAGCAGAGTTCCCATATGGAGGTTGATGCTAATACGTCTTCTGGGGCTCCGGGTGTTGGGCGGTCTGTGGTGTCGGCTGTGAGGCACATGGTGGCGATCACCCCGTACAACCCTAGTCCGATGACGCCTCGTGGTATGGAGATCGTTTCTAGGGTGCGGCGTTCCTCGCCCCATCTTCTGCGTCCGGATCCTGGGCCGGTGTCTCCCGCTGCACCGGGGCTGCCCTCGGTGGCATCGGTGGCTGTCAGAGTTGGCTGCGGTCGCTGCTGAGGGACTCACAGTGGCCTCTTCTGTGGGTGGCAGTTCAGCTAGACCGGTCCACTCTGCTGAGCTGGAGACAGGGGCTGCCGACTCAGGCGGTGCAGCCCTGGTCTCTCCTGTGGTTGAGGATGGTGTGATGGAGGTGGTCTCTTCCCCGGCTGTGACCCCTCCGACACATGTTCGCTCACTGCGGATGGAGCCTGAGCTGGTATCTTCTTCGCCTCTACTAGCTCAGGGTGTCGCTGGGCCAGGGTCGGCTCCTACTTCGCCGCTGCTGACCTACGCTCTGGTTTCGCCGGCGTCGCCGGCATCTGCTGGGGGTTCCATCTCGCCCCGTATGCCGTCTCCTATGGTGTTGACTCCTACCCCGATCCGCCGTAGCGAGCGGTTTGGCGTGGCGACGGATGGGGCCTCCGCTACGGACGAGGACTCATTGGCGAAAGCCATGCGTTGCAAGGCAGCTCGCAACTTGGACTCCATAGGTACGGATTTAAAGTCAAAGTCTTTCCTTTCTTTTTCAAATAATTCAATTCAGTCTAAGCTTCATAGTGTAGGTTTTAATCTTGGTAGTGATAAGTCTCAAGTAGAGGTGTCAACTAATGTCTTGAGGCATATGGAATTTGACCGTCAAACGGTTATTCCAAAAGCTTCGACAGTGTTGACAGCCACCTATATGGATGAGGACGAGGCGAATGCCACATCAGATGGTCAGCTTCTTTCTGACCTTATTGGTGATGTGTCGGAGGTGGGTTTGGACGAGGACGGGCTTAGTTCATTGTATGAGCTCACAGCAACCGGCCGGAAGTCTAAATCTGCCTCTAACAAGGCGTCCCGGAAATGGGCTAAGGTCTCCAAATCCCCGATAGTTTCCATATGAATGGCATGTTTGCAAATAGCAGAGGTTTTGGTGACTTGGCTAAACACTTGCACTTCGCTGGATGCATTCGGGATTATAATTTGGATTTCTTAGCTATTTCGGAGACGGGTAGGCGGGAGTTCTCGCAAGGTCTTTTGAACCGCCTTTCTGGTGGTATGGATTTTGCTTGGTACTCTCGGCCCCCGCGGGGTCGTTCGGGTGGCATTTTACTAGGCGTCAGGACTGATACCATGGAGGTGTTGGCTGTTTCGGATGGTGATTTTCACATTAAAATGCACATCCGAAATAAGGCAGACAACTTCATTTGGAGTCTTGTTGCCGTGTATGGGCCTGCCTAGGTAGAGCATAAGTCCGATTTTCTTCGAGAGTTGGTTAACTTGGTAAAGGACAATCCGCATCCGCTTATTATCGGTGGGGATTTTAATTTGCTTCGTTTTCCATTCGAGAAAAGTAGGGGACGTTTCGACAACCATTGGCCTCTTTTGTTCAATGCGGTTATTGACAGCTTGGATTTAAGAGAGATCTCAATGGTTGGGAGACAGTTCACTTGGGCTAATTCTCTTCCTGAACCCACATACGAAAAACTGGACCTTGTGCTGATGGACACTGATTGGGAATCCAAGTTCCCATTGGTATCGGTACGGGCTCTAGAGCGTATTGAGGGTCAGTCGGATCATGCCCCTATTCTTTTGTCCACCGGTATGGCTACTCCTCTTGGCAAACCGCGGTTCAAGTTTGAACTTGGTTGGCTACTGAGGGAGGGTTTTCATGAGATGGTCAATAACTTTTGGGACAGACCAGTCGCGGGTGCCTCCCCAATCCAGATATGGACTAACAAGATACGGGCTCTGCGCACTTATCTTGTTGGGTGGGCACGTCATACTACTGGTTTACTCAGAAAAGAAAAGAAAAGAAAAGAAACGTCTATCCTCGATTATCTATGATTTGGAGGCTTTGGCAGAGGTGCGTCTATTATCCCCACAGGAAATTTAGCTAAAAAGCCAATCCAATGCGGCAATAGCCAAACTTTTGCGCGAGGAAGAGTTGAAATGGTATCAACATTCCAAAGCACAATTCATCCTTCATGGGGACTCGAATACTCGCTATTTCCATAGTATTGCCAATGGCAGACACAGGAAAAGGCACATTCATTCCCTAGTGCAGGAAGAGGGAACGATTGAGGGCCAGGAGCAACTCAAGTCGTATATTACTAATTATTACAGGGGGCTGTTCGGAGCTCCAGAGGAAGGGAACTTCACTCTGGACGAGTCTAGAACAGCTGATATTCCCCAGGTTTCTGTTGAAGAGAATAATCTGCTCACTAACTCCTATACGGAGGAAGAAGTGCGTAAGGCGGTTTTCCAAATGGAACACAATAAAGCACCCGGACCGGATGGCTTCCCAGCTGAGTTCTATCAGAATTTCTGGGATGTAATCAAGTCTGATTTGCTCAATATGTTTGCTTCCCTTCACGCTGGTCAGCTGGAATTATTCCGTCTCAACTTTGGTGAGATTATTTTGTTACCTAAGATTAAGGATGCAGAGAAGATTCAACAGTACAGACCTATCTGCCTCCTTAATGACAGTTTCAAAATATTCACTAAAGTTGCTATGATTCGGCTGAACAGTGTGGCGGACCATCTGGTTCGGCCTTCTTAGACTGCTTTTATGCAAGGCCGCAATATCCTTGATGGGGTGGCAATCTTGCATGAAACGGTCCATGAATTGCACCGGAAGAAGCTAAATGGGGTAATTTAAAAATTGATTTTGAAAAGGCCTATGATAAAGTTAATTGGTCTTTCCTTCAGCAGACGCTTAGAATGAAAGGTTTTTCTTCTGAGTGGTGTGCGCTGATTGATTCCTTTGTTTTGGGTGGAAGTGTAGCCATTAAATTCAATGATGACACTGGTAGATACTTTCAAACAAAAAAAAGGTCTCAGACAAGGGGACCCTCTATCGCCAATACTATTTAATATAGTGGCTGATATGTTGGCCATCTTGATCGAGCGCGCTAAGTCTGAGGGTCAAATTGAAGGTGTGATTCCCCATTTGGTTGATGGTGGATTATCGATACTTCAATATGCCGATGATACAATTCTTTTTATGGAACATGATATCAAAAAAGCTCGTAACCTAAAGTTAATTCTATCAGCGTTCGAGCGATTATCGGGTCTAAAAATAAACTTCCATAAAAGTGAATTGTTTTGTTTTGGCGAGGCCCAGGATGATGCCTCTGTGTATGCCGAGCTTTTTGGGTGTGCACAGGGCCAATTTCCTATCAACTACTTGGGGATCCCGATTCATTATCGGAGGCTCACAAATGTTGAATGGAAGTTGGTGGAGGAAAGACTTCAGATTCGGTTAAATAGTTGGAAAGGTAAACTCCTATCCCTCAGAGGAAGATTGGTTCTCATTAATTCAGTACTGACAAACATGGTGCTGTATATGATTTCCTTCTTCCAATTGCCCAAAGGGGTCTTGAAAAGATTGGATTATTTCCGTTCAAGATTCTTTTGTCAAGGGGATAGTGAGAAGAAGAAGTATCGACTGACTAAATGGAGTGTGGTTTGCCGGCCAAAAGACCAAGGAGGGCTGGGTGTTCATGACCTTGAAGTCAAGAATAGAGCCTTACTTGGTAAATGGTTATTCAAACTTCTTTCTGAAGATGGAATTTGGCAGACACTCATAAGGAGGAAGTATGTGGGGGACAAAGCTGTATCCCAGGTTGTGTGGAAGCCTGGTGATTCACACTTCTGGGCTGGTCTCATGGCCACAAAGAAGTATTTCTTCCCACATGCTTCTTTCTCCATTAAGAATGGATTGGAAATTCGGTTCTGGGAAGATATGTGGCTAGGCCAAACTACTCTTCGTGAACAGTATCCGGCTCTATATGATGTGGTGCGTTACAAAGACGATACGCTGGCTAAGGTGTTGGGTACCTACCCACCTAATGTACCGTTCAAAAGAACGCTATTAGGGCCTCGAGAAGCAGCCTGGAATGCTTTGCTTCTTCGGTTGGACTCTGTCCAGCTCTTGGAAGGCCCTGATGAACTTCGATGGATCCCAACTAAGAATGGTATTTTCTCGGTTGATTCTATGTATAGAGTTCTTATCCAATCTGTTGTTCCGGTTGATTCTAATAAGAAAAATTGGAAGATGAAGATACCGCTAAAAACGAAGGTGTTTGCGTGGTATCTTCGTCGGGGAGTTATTCTTACAAAAGACAACCTTGCCAAACGTAATTGGTATGGGAGTAAAAAGTGTGTTTTATGTACTCATGATGAGTCCATTAAACACCTTTTCTTCCAATGCGAGTTTGCTAGGTCTATATGGTCAGCTGTCCAAATAGATTCTACCTTATATCCACCGCGTAGCGTTGCAAATATTTTTGGCAACTGGCTAAACGGGGTGGATCCTAGGTTTAAACTACTTATTAGGGTGGGAGCGATTGCCGTTATATGGTCGCTTTGGCTGTGTAGAAATGACAAGGTTTTTAATGACAAAAATTCTTCTATTCTGCAGGTTATCTACCGTTGCACAGCTACACTCCGATTATGGTCGGTCCTGCAGCGTGTGGCGCACCGGGAGCTGTTCTTGGAGGTTTCATCGTGTTTGGAGGCGGTGGCCAGGGAGTTATTCTCCCGGCATGGATGGTCGCATAACCTGCGGATCGGCACTTCGTTACCATAGGCGGCCTTACAATTTCTCATGATGATATGTAACCCGTCTTTTTTCCTTTCTGTTGCTTTGGATATTCAGGACGGTTTGGGGCTGTGTGCATCTTAGTTATGCAGAGGCCGGGTGTAATGCTTAATACTCTTTAAGTAATAAAATCCCTTTATCAAAAAAAAATTTGGATTCTGCTTCTCTTAGGTTTGCATCATGTGATCTGGTTCTTGGTGTTGTCTTCGTTTTGTTTTACAATGTGTTCATTCTGTTCTTTGCAGGTGTTAGTATGAGTGCATGTGGTGTTTCCGGTCGCCGGCGAGGCCGTCCTCCTTTCACGTCGCCTCATCCGGCTCCGCGTCGACGTCGTGACCTGCAGGATGTTGGTGCTCCACCCGCTGCTTGCCGTGTTTGTTCTCCTTCTTCTATGCGAGGGCTGGGTAGGTCTTCGTGCCGTGGCCGCAGTCACTTCAGCCGCTCTACTACGGACTATGTTTTTCCGTCTCCGCCGGTAATACATTCTGATGTCCTTGATTCTTCGGATTTCTCTGCATCTGTAGTGCTCTTCAGTGTATCTGTTACCGCTTCGTCGGCTGGTTCTCTGGCGGCTGTTGTGTTGTGCGGTGCCTCTGTCGTGGATTATGCCTACCTGAAGGTGTCCATAAAAAATTCAAGGTACCCTGATCTCCTGCCCTGACCGGTGGATGGGAAGAGTTCGGAACAAATCGGAAGAGCTCACAATCTCCATCAGCAATGCACAAGAAGATCATCCGTGCAGGCTTTATTCTCAAGTACATGTCGCTGCTATAAAGGGTCGTTGATTTATATATATTTGCACAAATTACCTTCTGGTGTATCGTTTGGATGCTGCATGTTGCAGAGCTAAAACCTATCATGAATCTATTTCTACTTCTCGGTCTTATGATGTGAAGCTGAACAAAGCGTTTCCACCTTTATCACTGAATATTCAATATTTATGCCTTGCTTATGTAGTCCAAAACTACATATCGTTCAGTGTAAGGTAGTTGTCTTAACTTCTGTGGTACTTTTATAGGGTTATTTGCATCTATTTATAATGTCATCACCTCGCTTGCCATGGCATCCGCTTTTGCTATAGCAGATGATCTTTTGTTCAGAATGGCGCAACCCAAATTATTGCCAGTGAGTTGTTCAGCTCAGCTAAGTGCAAGGTTCTCTAGCATGGACATTACGTTACGAAGGTAAAATCCAATTTGGTAACGCAAAATATCTGTAATACCGTCACTATCCTAGGTTACTGCATGATTAATAAACTGCTTAGTATGGTGCTATACTTTTAACATATTGTGGTTACATTTCACAGTGATGAAGAATGTCTCCTTGGAGATACAAATTTCTGGCTTGGATATGTATCAGTCAACTGGTGAATTTCTTAGTTCTTTTACTCTCTAAACTTTTCACTGCAATACTATGCAATACTATGTAACTAATGAGCTGTAGCCTGCATTTGAGCATGTGAGGGTTTATGACATTTTGGTACTTTTGAGGAGACTATGGATATGCCCAGGAATTCTCATATATTATGCTTTGGTTTTTTGCCTCCCCAATTTTAAATAGAGTAGTTTTTGGGTCAATGTGTTCAGCACATAATCCGTATAGAATTATTTTCCATAGCATTTGGATTAATTTGTGCGACACGCTGTCTGTGAACTGAACAACTGGTACATCTCCCAGAAGAAGAAAAAGTTCTCTTTTTTGAATATAGGTTCACATGAAACACAGAGTAGCTTAGGTTCAGAACCACCCAGATTTCAGTTTACTCTGGTACAAATTCTGTTGGGTGTCAAGTATCATATCAGCAGCTAGCTGTCTGATATAGAGGAACATTTCTCATATTAAGTAGGAGATACATTAGTTCTCATTCATATTGTACACACTGCACACACATGTAAGAACAAATGTTCTTCGATCTGCAGGGAAGGTTTCAAAGCACAAGCTTGACTAGAAGTAAGTCCACTGCATTTGTTTTCTCTCGCTTAATATTGTAAACACCCATAGCTTGACGCCATTTTATAATTAGAGAGCATCGTATTGTCCCACTTGGCCCGAACATTTCCACCGTATCAATGACAAAACCACTAGATATTCCACAATTAGTGCACTGATATATTGTAAGGTGGAACTGTATAATGTTTCATACTTTAGAGTAATTCAATTTCGGTGCTTTAAACATACTGCCATCTGCCATCGTAGGATAATGTTTAAGTGGAGACAAAAGACAGTTCAACTGAAATAAGACCATACCTATTTATATAATTGCTTTGTAGTTGTGGATTAGTGTGAATTTAGTGGCTTTATTTCTGTACCTGCGGCTGATTAATTTATAGACATTAAAAGGTACCAGCTTTCACAAGCACACATACAATTGCCTTATTCTCACCTAGATGTTTTAAATTATTGCCATCAACTTAAATACGTATGCAGAGGTTGTCTTAAAGGTGATCATTCTGCCTTTATGTTTGTATACTAGGAACTAAAAAGTGCATATGCAGTTGATTAATAATAGTAAGGACATATAAAGGTTTAGCTCTCACAAACACACATACATGTTATTAATTCTTCTCTTCCAGAGATTTGGTGGCCCTTCTTACTATACCATAGTATCCACCAAAGTTTTACCACTCTGTTCCTAATTCACCGGTCACAAGAAACTACAGATTAAATGTTGAATGTTGAGAAAATAAAGCAACGATCTGGACTATATGAGAAATATTGTGACCTAAAGAACCATAGATAGTGGTCTTTTATAATTTTTTACTGCTCCATATTCAACTATAAGTGTTTGCTTAGTAAGTGGCTATTCAAATTGATGAACGAGGATGGGGTACGGTATGGCAAGAATTACTAAGAAATAAATATCTTCATACCAAACCTCTATCGCAAGTAATAGCTAAACCTACAGACTCATCCTTGTGGAAAGGGTTGATGTCGGTTAAGGAGGAGTTTTTAGCAAGGGGCGTTTTGTTATTGGTAATGGGCTGTCCACGCGTTTTTGGGAAGATGTTTGGCTAGGGGATACGCCTCTATCTGAACAATACCCTTCTTTTTATAATATTATACGAAAGAAAAACGTTTTTGTCGGACAAGTACTTGCTACTACCCCGCTGAATATCGAGTTCAGAAGGGCTTTAACGGGTGTAAAGTGGACACATGAATTAACTTGGTTCAAGGACTCATGAATGTTGTCCTATCAGAAGATGATGACTCATTTCTGTGGAAACTAAAGACATCAGGTGTTTTACAGTAAAATCTATGTACTTGGATATGATGAACGGGCATACGCCTTTCTTACGAAAATATATTTGGAAATTAAAGGTACCACTAAAGATTAAGATTTTTATGTGGTTCCTATATAGAAAGGTAATTTTAACTAAGGATAACCTCGCCAAACGATAGATGGAATGGTTGTACAAAGTGTGCGCTCTGTGATTCAGAGGAGTCAGTCGAACATTTATTTTTTCATTGTCCTTTAGCTCGACAAGTATGGAGGATTGTTTACTTTACATATAATATCCCACCACCATCTAACACAACGAATATGTTCGGAAATTGGTTAAATGGGGTGGATCAAGACACAAAAGCTCGAATTCAGATAGGCATATGTGCTTTACTTTGGGCTTTGTGGAACTGCAGGAATGATGTAGTTTTTAACAAAGTTGGCAACATGAATTTTTTGCTGGTTTTTCTCTGAGCTACCCACTAGATCCATGAATGGTCTTACTTGCTGCCAGGGGACCAACGGGCGCCTATGGATTATGGGTGCACCCGGCTAGAGAAGGTCGCCCGACATATATAGAACCTGGGTGGATGGCGGCTGTCTAGAAGACTGCAAGATGCATAGGCGACTTGTTTTAGTCTTGTTTCGTTGGCTGATTTTCAGTCATACATTATGTGATCCATGAGCTGTAAACTCTTTTAAACATCTTGAACTATAAACTATACAATAAAATGAAAGCTGCGTGCATCGATTGATGCAGAGGTTGGGGTAACCCCATTTCGAAAAAAAACTATACCTAGGTATACTCTTCAGGCATCAATATTTAGATCCTGGCACGTCTATTCTATATGTGCATAAATGGTAAGTCCTCTGCAAACGAATTTTTTGATTTGTACATGAAATTACAAAAACCTATATTTTCCTTCAACTTGAATCAGTTTTTTGTTATCTTTCTTAATGGCACCGCGGTACAATCAGTTAAAAAATCTATCTTTTTTGCTTCGATCATTGTGTGAAATGATCGTGGCGAGCCAAGGCCAAATATTTGTGTAGGTGGATTAGTATCTATTTACTCAAAGACTAGAATCAATGACGACCGCAACTGCCATGGATCGAGAGAGCTCCATGTATTTTTTTTGGACCAATAAAGATAGAGTTCCGATTTATCGAAGTGTTCAAAATGAAGTGTTCGTTCTGTAAGTAGTATAGAAATTGCAATGGTCTCAACAAGCATGCCATTAGATGCGGGCTTAAGGTGGAAATGTATTGTAAAAAAAGGATTGATGTGAATTTAGATATTATTTTAATTACTTCATCCGTTCGTGTGCTGTAGGCTTGTAGCTAGGCACATCTTCTTGAATGTTAAATGTTGAGTCATATCCATAAAATGCTCTTGACATCATCTGTTCATTTGAATGTTTAATTTGATATTTTTCACAACCGTATTTTGTCCATGGATGATTGTCAAATGTTTTCTTTGTTAACTCATGTGTCTTTTTGTTGAAGTTTTGGTGTTAATGTATAATGTTTCTACCGGTAGCAAGGAATCGAGTAGATGGTCCATGTAGCGATCGAGGAACCGAGTATAATTCTTTTACTCTGCTTCATCCACAAAATCATCTATTTGATTTTGTGTCATGCTGCCACAGAGTTCTGTCTGTTGACTGATTTGAAATTACAGGTACACCAATATGTTTCAGTTAGGACCCGGCTTCAGTGAGTGCCTATTGGATCCAACAATTATAGTAGATGAATTTGTATCGAATATACATATAATAGGATGGATTTGTAAAGAGAAATAATAAGTTATATTTATCTTGTGTCGAAGGCTATAGTCGGACAAGAATAGACAAATGGTAACATGTAACTTCCACACTACCATATATTCTATGAAATGCCCATACATAGATTTTGAATACACAACAAGTAACTTAATTAGGAAAATAAGCAATGACACCAAATTAGGAAAGAAGAAATTACGGACATAAAGTTAAAATAATTCTATGAAATTATAGACAAATACATATGAAATACTTCTAAGAAATTCTCCAATGTTAGCAAATAGACCTTATTTTATTAAAAAAATCCAATAGTTATAACACACAACCAAATTTGTAAATGAGAAAAACGCAGGTTTAGTACATGAAGTTGTCCCGGATGTGCGTTTTAGTCACGAAGTTGCAGAACACAAAATTCCGGTCACCAAGTTGCCACGCGTGAGCGTTTTGGTCAGTTTGCATACGTGGCAGTCTGTGTTTTTGCAAATACCCCCTAAAGTTTTATTTATTTCAATCGCTAGGTCCTTTTCAACTGTTTTTTCTTTGACTTTTTAGGGAGGGGTTTGTAAAAAAAAAAACTTCGTGACGCACTGCGGGTGGAACTGGGCGCTGGAGGCGATCATGGCCGGCGTGCCGATGATCTGCTGGCCGCTGTACGCGGAGCAGAGGCTGAACAAGGTGCACCTGGTGGAGGAGATGAAGATCGAGGTGGCGGTGGAGGGCTACGAGGAGGAGCTGGTGAAGGCGGAGGAGCTGGAAACCAAGGTGAGGCTGGTAATGGAGTCCGAGGAAGGTCAAAAGCTTAGAGACAAGGTGGCCATGGAGAAGGAGATGGCTGCAGACGCCGTCAAGGAAGGTGGACCGTCTGACGTGGCATTTTACGCGTTCCTGAAGCATTTGGAGATGAGAAACTCGAGAAAGGGCAAATCAGGCGATCAGACAATCAGTAATCAGTGATAAAACTCCGGCGAAGATTTATCATTGGACGGCGAGGCGTGCACCGTTTGCAATGTGCTGTTGTATTTAGCTCTTTGCAAGATTTATCCTGCACCCCGGGCGACGACATAGCGCCGGCATAAACAATTAATTTGCAGATGTATGCGATCTTCTTATGTATTTTATTATCCGGTGTGATATGTATCTCAATGATCCTTTCCAACGTGACAGCAAAACACGACGGTGCACGCAATGTTCAATGTTCGTCGAGCACAAAGATCTTTGCCGACTCGGATGATTCCGAGATTGATGAGATGCTCTTTGATGATGATGTAGAGCATTTGCTTTTGGCGCATCTCGCCGACAATTTGAGAAAGGATGCAAAAGAAGAGGTGAGGCTCGACGGTCGAGCGTCTTTACATTCCCCATAACTGAGCTCTTGGCAATTCGTTGTTGATGAATGACTATTTCGCCGAGGTACCAACTTATCAAAAACAAAATATGGGAGCACCTCGAGCTGGCCAGTGACTTATCAGTGTGGGAAACTACTTTAACACAAAAAAAAATCTTAGTTTCTTACAATATCGTCATGTTCATGCCAGAAAAGTGTTCAGTTTGCTGTTTTTACATCTGATAACGATACCAAGATAATCAAGGGGATTTCAAGGTTGTGCTAACTTTAGGTGCTCTCTCTCAAAAACAAGCTATCTGATGTCAAAAGTTCATACAAGTTGTGGAAATAATTTTGGGTCTTATCATTCTCGGTTGATCGAAACAGACAGTCAATCACAGTTTACATTCTGAACACTAAATTTTCTTGGCCGTATTTCCAACAACGCCTGTAATAAGGATCTTTGCCAACTCGGATGATTCCGAGATTAAGGAGATGCTCTTTGTTGATGATGTAGAGCATTTGCATTTGGCGCATCTCGTCGAGCAATTCGAGAAAGGATGCAAGAGAAGAGGCGAGGCTCGACGGTCGGGCATCTTTACATTCCCCGGAACCGAGCTCTTGGCAATTCATTTTTGATGAATAACTATTTCGCCGAGGTACCGACTTATCCAGGTCACCTCTTTGCGTCATCGTATGCGTAGATTTCTATTTGTTCGCATTGCTGAATCTTGCCGAGCAAAACGTGTTACTTTTTTCAACGAAGAAATGCCGCCGAGTTGCTTCATACCAAAAAAAAAATTGGCGGCAATGAGGTTGATAGCATATTGTGTTCCGGCTGACTACACCGATGAATATCTTCGCATTGGCGAAGATACCACGCTCGAATGCGTGTGAGTGTTTACCAAAACATTGATCCAGGTTTTTGGGCCCGAGTAGCTCTGAAGTCTAAATGAGGAGGACACGAAGATGGCGTTATGAAGCACAAGGCTGTCGGGCATGCTTGGGAGTGTAGATTGCATGCACTGGAGGTGAAGAATTGCCCGGTGGCTTGGCACTAACAGAGATAATGTTATACACGAAAAAGAAAAAATAGGGACGTTAGTGGAGAGAGGAAAATAAAGCAAGGTGGCATGTGCAAAAAATCTTGTCTCTCGAGACACGTTGTAATGAGTTGAGCTTAGCTCAGATGGTTAGATTCCTTGTGGTTGAACCAGCCCAACCAGATTCAAGTTCTAGACTTGGTATGGGTGTTCACATGTACCTCGGTTTCATCCAGATTTAATGGGCACTATCCTTTCGGTGATAGGTGACATGCCGAGAGACAATGGTACTCTTCGTCGATCTTAGGATCCGTCGATACAATATTTCGGAGGTGCATGCGTATACAATGTACTATGTTTGCCAAATAAAAAACATACCTCCACGTCACCAAAATATGCGCAGGGATGGAATTCATGTCTTAATTAGGATGATACATGGTCGCTTTACAAAGATTAATGACCTGACCTCTGGTGAACATTGTTCACAGGAGTTCAGGAGCGCAGACAATTTCGACTTGATCCATGTCGAGAATACTGGGGACGTCAGTCTTGGAAACGAGAGGTTCTGCAGCGTCAGCTTGGTGAGTAGACCGAAGGCACCGGGGCAAAGCATGGAACAACGCTAGCCGAGCTTCAGTTGGAAGTTGGTAGTGTGTGCATATGCCGCGAGCTTGAGTTGTTCCGTCACGCCGGTCTTGACGTTGTACCCGACGGCGCGAGCGATGGAGGATAAGTAGAGATCCTCTGACAGGTAGAAGCTGAGCTGCAGGGTCCAGATGGTTCTCTCTGTTTCCTATTTTCTTTTTTGCAGGAAGTGCTAGTCCAGTGGACAAAACGTTGGGTCTCATTTGACTGAGAGCTCAAAAGACTAGTATCAGTGCGGGAAACTACTCTAACGCAAAAAGAATATCTTAATTTCTTACAGTATCGTCATGTTCATGTCAGAAAAGCGTTCAGTTTACCGTTTTTTTACGTCAGGGGATCCAAAGGTTGTACTAACTTTTGGGTGCTCTCTCACGAAAACAAGATCTGTGATGTCCAAAGTTCATCCCAGTTGTGGAAGTCATTCTAGGTCTTATCATTCTCGGTTAATCGAAACAGATAGTCAATTGGAAGTTTACGTTCTGAACACTGAATTTCCTTGGCAAGTTGGCGGCATTTCCAACAACAACGCCTGTAGTAAGTTGGTCAGCACATAAAAGATCACGTTACTGCCATCTGCTGGAATAAAACAAGGAGTAAACGACTAGTTATATGGTGTTGAGACCTTTAGTGCGCACTTGCGAACGCATATTAGTTACTGGCCGGTGCTGGATTTCTATTATCAAGGAGGGCTGGCTCATGGCGGTGAGCCAAAGCATAGTAGAATGCTAAAGAACTACTGTAAAACAAGTCTTCCAGAAAGCAGATATTAGCATAGTAGAGAACCTCAAAGGGCACAAAACAATTTTTCAGGTTTTCTTGGTTCAACGCCAGAGGGCATCAAGACCTAGCTTATGCCACATCATTCAGTTCAAACATCGGACAATCGAAAGTATCATCGTCTACACAACAAGCAAGGTAAACCAAAACATAAAGAATATATTCATGCCACAACGGCAGTACCCAAATTATCCCTGAGAATAAAACCGACTACGAAACAAAACCTGTTGTGAGTTGGTCCCATCAACAGATATCCAAGTGGAACTCTACTTCTGCATATAATGCGGCAGCATTCGCCTGAGAGGTAAAGGGTCTACTGCCTCAGTTGGATCGGGTTTAAACACTTCTCTCCAGAGATCAACGTTAACATGCTAGATTGGGGTTGAGATGTCAACTAACTTTACCGAGTAGACTGCAGAATGGGTTCAATTCGTGGAACTTGAAGGAAATTTATCAGTGCCCGTGCAACACCTGCTGCGAGTTGGTCCCGTTGTTAAATAAAAGTAAGATAATAGCATTTGACAGTTCTTGTGCAGGACTCACAAAAATCCCATGGCAAACGAAGATTGTCGGGTCACTGGCCAGCACCAAAAACGACACTTGGGAGCATCCAAAGGCCCTCGAGTTTACTGCAATGGACACTGAATTCTGGCGGATGATTTGGAGAACCGAATTGGATCCAGTCGAGTTTGTTGAGCACTGACTAGCCAATTTCAACTGCAGTCCAAGGTTCATCGGAATCTTCAAGTTGCCTTGCGACATAAATGCAGTTGTTTCTTCCTTCCCATCTTTCAGGTCTCGAGCAAGAGAATGTGGGGTCCCTCCTATCTAAGCTGATGAAGAGAGCATAATTTTCCAACTTCTCTATCTCCACCAATTGTGTTGGTCCAACTGAAAGGTCGAAGCGGAAGACATGAAAGGTGCTAGACATGTCAGACAGTCTTCTCGATTGGCTAAAATTCAACTTGAGGCCAACAACGAGAAGCATGTCACCACAGACCACCAACCACGGGCGTACCACGCAACTTATAGCCATGCTCCACACAGCCGGTACCCTCTGTGTGCTGAGCTGGGGTCCAAAATGTAGGATGAAGACGCTCCCAACAATGTCTACGGCAAACATGTCACCTTTGAAAAACACAATCTGCTCGAGGCGTTCACCATCAAGACCAAGATGATGCTCTGACCAAGAGTTATCTGTTCCAATCTTCCACTCGTAAATGGTTATTTTCGAGGAAAGAAGTAGGTGCAACTTGGCTGAATTGTGTGGAGCCATGACAATGGCACAGTAAATATGAAAGTGGTTTTCATACTGGAGTACGGGAGGCTTCACCTCAGTGCCAGTGTACACATTGACCAGAAGGCTGTGGCCCTCATGAAAGAAGATAAGATACCCACATGAAGAGCCCATATAGAGCAGCCGATTTGGAGTATTTTGGGGCACTGAACAGCGAAGGGTTAGGTCTCTCTTGGCAGGATCATTAATTTTCCATTTGCAGTCAGATAAAGGCATGTACTCACCACCACGGCTATCGAATTGCCGAAGAGAAAAACAAACATCTGGTTTGAGCTGGAGAGGTGGAAGCTGAACATATATGCAGATGCAAAGGAAGAGACCGCGCTGCGCCAAGAGCGGCAGGTGCCAACGAAACCAACAAAGTCATCGAATGAGCCAAAGAGAGCAACGATTTCGTGAAGCAAGCTGTCCAGGAGATCTGCCCAAACGTGAGGTCCAGACTCCAGACGAGGGCGAGGAGCTAGAGCCAGAGGTATGACAGATTATGTTAGAGGACCTCTCCTCAACAGCAACTTCTCTGCCAGACATAAAATTCAAGAGTACTAGATCAGAACAAAGATCTGCAATATAATAGAGAGCAATGCATAACTAGTATACTGTTAGAAATACAGTAGGCTTTAAGCTTTAGAGAACAAGAATGCAAACTAGGACATCTATCTCAGCGAACTGTAATTACCCATAGAACAAGATGCATATCAACATAGGCGAAACATCGATGTAAAGAAGATACAACCAGAAGAACCACCAACATCTAGGTTTTTTCCACAATGCCATAAAGTAAACCTTTACTCTTCTTGGTGTGGCAGCCCTATATACAGCTTTATGTTACCAAATCATGATTTTTTTAAGGCATTATTTGTAGGGCAACGAAATAGTATTACATGACGCAAATATCTAACATTGATATGCTCTCCTCTTCATCTAGACAACTTGTATGTTATCATTCTGCATAAGGGACTGTGGAGTTATCAAGAAACTAAACAAACAATCAAGCACATTACTTGGCGCTAAAGTTCAGTTGGGTCGTTAGTCGCTAAACAGAAGGGAAGCTAGGATGTTCATGGCAGAACCATGAGCATGAGAAAGACCGAACTTGCATGAGGTTACTGGTTGACATGATGAGAAGGGCTCTTTCCTGACTCTTCTTTGACTCCAACCCAACCAGACTAGGATGCAACAATCTGGTCCCCTGTTTATGTGCGCAAATTAAATGGGAACAATTTGGCCACTATTAATATTTACAGCTTCCCAAATTTCCGTAATAGAATCGCCATTCATCAGAGTATCATCAACATTTCGTTTAACTTCATCACTGAGCCAAGTGAGCATAGCTCAACGCAGCACCATTAGAGATTTTTTTTTGTTTTTCCGGGGGAAGCACCATGACAATAATAATCTAAGAGAAACAAATCTGCTGATTGATGCATCGTAGGCGGATGATTCCAGTTTTCGTCCACCGCATCCACTCAATAAACCCTAGCGTAGGTGTATTAGGGCTAGGGTGAGCGTACTGACCTGGGGCTGAGAGTGTCGGGTGCTAGCGACAAGGATTCGGCGCCCCGCACTCTTCGGCGAAGGCGGCGGCGCTGGCGACCTCCGGCCATGGGCGCACCAGGCTGCGTCGCGGGGAGGCGTCAGCGAAGAGGAGGCGGCGGCCCTCGTCGACAATTTTGAAGGGCTTAGAATCTTGGACTCTTTTTTTTAGGGACGCTTGAGAGCCCAATACCGGCCCGATATGAGATGGCCTTCTATTGACTTCAAGGCCTATATGTCTTTAGGGTAGTGGTACAATATGCCTTTGCTTATTTCCTCCTCTATAAATTTTGGTCATTTTTTTGTGAAGTAAAGGACTATCCTTGAACGAAGAGAGAATTAGACATAAGTAAATGGGGAAAATCGATGCACACTGCCTTCTATACGTGTGGCAGTGCACCGCGAGCGAAGCTCAATGCTACCTCTAGATCTCGGAACCACGTCGGTGATAGGAACAAGTTGTTTATGTGAAAATTAGGAAGTCATCGGTCGGAGGCAGAAGATGCCGACAAGAGTGATCTAAGAAAACTATCTTCATCTCGGAGAGAAGAAAGTGACGAAGAAGGACGGACAACTACCCTAGATCCAGCTAGACATGTTGGGGAACTTGGGCTCACTAGCTATGTGAACAAAGCCAAAGTCAACTGAACTATGTCGGTCAATGAAGACACCATCAGGCATTCATGCCGAGAAACATTGGACAGTGGCTATCGCATAAAAAATATAGATAACATCAGATCCACCAATCCATAAGAGCAGCGATCACATGATTCCCGTCCTTCTCACCGCTATCCACGAGACCAACTTGCATATCTAGTAGGGTGCTGACCAACTTGCATATCTAGTATTCTCATAAGCCAACCTTCACGGTATCCCCGATGGCATGAGCGATGGAGGATAAGTAGAGGTCCTCGGCTAGGTAGAAGCTGAGCTGCAGAGTCCTGATGATTTTCGGTTCCATATTCTCCTCTTACAGGGGCTAGTCCAGTGGATAAAACATTGGGCTCATGTGAGCGAGAGCTCAAAACTGTAACAGCCCCAGCTTGGTACTGAAAAATACGTATAATTTTTCCACTTTTTCCTTATCTTGTTTGCATCATGGCATGCTTATGAAATTGCTACTCCTAACAATCCACACTTGGAAACACATTTAAATGGAGAAGCAAAACCATCTCAAACTCCAAACCCCAAATGCCTTGCCCAACTTGGCAACTAATAAATTGGAACTTCCAAATTTTTCAGGAAGCTCCAATCATCCCATTTTATAATTTTTTGTCAAAAGAAAATTCTTGGCAAGCAAATAAATAAAAATTGGAGAATTCAAAATTTTTTCAAATCAACTTTGAATTTTGAATCCAAGTTCATTTTGTCAAAAATTCAAAATAAAATTATGGGGAGCTTCATTGTTATAAGATGAGCCTCCATGAATATTTCCATTATTTTTTAATATGCTTAAGTACTCCAAATAAATACATTTTTGGAAATTATCAACTTTGACCATATTTAAACCCTATGAACAAATGTGGGGCAGAACATTCTATTTTGGGGCACCGATTTTAGTGGAGCTTCTAAATGACTTGTGAGGCCTATTTGAATTTTTGCAGATTTTATAAAAATGTTTAATAGCTTCAATTAAATCACTAAAGATTGTTGCTGGACCTGTTTGCAAATAATTTCAAATGAATAGGGGGGTTTCGCAAATTTTCCTTTTCCCCTTCCTGTCGCCACAGTGCCGCGAGGCACTGGCGCCATGCCTCCCGCGCCCATGCCGCCGTGGCCGAGCTGCCCCGCACGCTGCCGTGGCCCCCCTGGGGATAAGGAGGCCGCCCGACGACCTCACCTACTCCCGCACTCCTTTCCCCTCCCCGTTTCCCCCTCGACCTTAACCCTAGCTCGCCCTCCGCCGCTGTGAAGCCGCCAGTGTCCGCCGCCGCATCGCTGTCGCTCCGAGCCGTCCCGGACGAATTGGAGTGCGTCAACTTCTTCCCCGCGTCTCCCTCTACCTTCCCAGTAGCAAGGAGCTTGCCGGGAGGGTCGGGTTCGAGCGAATCGTGCTCGCCCGTGCGAGGTCGGGCCGCCGCTCGCCACTCTCGACCTCGTCAGAATCCGGCCGATGTGGTCGTCCCCGACCGCTCCGAGCCACCGCACGCGTCACGGGTGAGCTCCGCTCTCCCCTGTACCCCCTCCTGCTCCCCCTCTCCCTCTCCTCGTGCATGCACCGTCGCTGTCGGTCACCACCGCGCCGCCCCGGTCGTGCCGGCCTGGGGACCGGCCTGGGCCGGCCAGGAGGCCGGCAGCCTCAGGCCCATGCCCGGCCTGGGCTCCGGTCTGGGCCGGCCTGGAGGCCGGCTGTCTCCGATAGGCGCCCGGCCTGGTGCCCGGTCTGGGCCGGCCAGGAGGCCGGCCGCCTCAGACACAGGCCCGGCCTGGAAACCGGCCTGGACCGATCTGGAGGCCGGCCCAACAGCAATTTCTGTATTTTAATTAATTAAAATAAGATAAAAGATTTAATAACTAATTGAATATTACTTCAAATTTAGCAAACAAAATATCAAATTGTTCATAAAAACAATACCTACCTATTGGTAACATGGCCATGCTCTTTTGAGTAAAAAAAATTCTGCCTTTATTTGGGAAATACTAAAATGGGATAAATAATACCTAATTTGGGAAAAATCATAACTCGATAATAATTAACCAAAATTGTGAATAAAATATCAAAGTGATCAGCATGAAAAATGCTATCAAACCATGCTAATATCACATCATGATCACAAATTTTCCTTTGAAGTTATTCTTTAATTGGTTAAAAGAATTAAATTCAAATAAATATTTAATTCGCTATTTATTCATCGAAACTCGAAAAATTACAAATAAGGTACCAAAACGATCAGAAGAACAATACCTATCTAATCATGTCATGTTCATGCATATTTAAGCCACTATTTAGTAATATAATAATTTATAAGCAATTTGGACATTAAGTTAAATATGGGGTTGCTTCCAAATAATTGCACTAATTATTTGGCACTCCATTTAATATTGTTGGTTAAATCATATGGGTATATCCTTGCATAAATTTGACATGACATCATGATTCTGAATTGCACTTGTATTCGTGTTATTTATTTTGTTCTTCTGTGATTGTTTGGGAATCGGTAGATTCAGGAGTCGAGGATACCCCTACTTTCCTCGACGATCCGTATTTCAGGCCCATCAACAAGGCAAGAGATAACCTAACCTTCTTGGCATATAGCCTCCTATTGTTTTATACAACTATTTTATCCACCATAATATTGCATTCGATTCCAAAGTCTCTTTTGATCAAGATGTAGAGAATCCTATGAATTGCATTGTCCCCAAAACCATCACATGTTTCCCCTCCTATGAACCCTAGGTTTTATGTGATGGCCAGAGATAAAATATATAACTGTGGTGTATATGCTTAGCTATTCTTAGCCATGCTTAGTCAAATGCTATATTGTTCGGTGATTTGATTCCATGATTATGTTGTTGATGGAATGTTCGGACATAGTGGTTACTGTTGGTACTTAATTAATCTGCTTAAAAGGCTTGGATGAGTTGCATCGGGATGGTGTTTTGCCTCATTCTTGCCACTAAGTGCGAGTTCTTGTCTTCGGAACCAAGGTTTGAGCGTGCTGCCGTCGGTGGGGGTATGGGCTCCTTACTAACTAAATAACTTGTGCGGGCGTATCCAAGGGTCCTCTAGTTTGCTATTTCCATTTGCGAGTGAGTGTGTGGGTGGAAAAAAAAGGGAAACGATGAGGATGGTGGTGTTTAGGGTGTGGCGATGGGGGCAGGGGCTGAAATAGGCTGGATAAACTTGTCCTGTCGCCACAAATGATCCTTGAATAGTCTCATGCGAGGTAAGGTTTAACCGTGCCCACTTGCCAGCTTTCCCCGGAAGAGAGCTAATCAGGCGAGCTGGACGGTACCGGTGGGTAAATTAGTACACCCCTGCGGGGTTAATCTTTTCGAAAAGCCGTGTCCGCGGTTATGGACGCCTTGGGAATGGATTTACGAGATCATATAAAACCTTAATCTTAATAAAATTTGTCAACTAGAGGTTGCAACACAACGGGTGATAAAAGGTTCATTTCCTCGAGGGTGATTCGAGGGAGTGCCTTGGTGGAGATGAGTGATGAGAAATGGTTACTATGGGTTCGTTGAGAACCAAAGATGAAAGTTTACTCTCTTATCCCTTTTCGAAAAACATTCTGAGTAGTCGATGCCATGAGTCATTATGTCTTTTGAAAAGGAAAACTAGCTTTATGCAAATTAGCTACTATACAACTTTAGAGCCTTGTCATCATTGGGCCTATATCGCCCTACTAAACTTGCGAGTACGTCGTACTCAGTCTCTCCTTGTTGAATATTATTTGTTTCAGAGGAGGACGACACCGAGCAGACAGGTGGGTTCTTCGTGGACATCGACGAGTAGTCTGGGGTTCCCAGGTGGCAGCTTGGGACGTCCTGGAACAGGCTGGCACGGGATGTTTATCTGTAGGCCTCTTAGGCCATATTTTGGATCTTGTTGTTAGACAACACTACTTCGCTTCCGCATGATGTAATGATGGGTCTGTGACCCCTGTGTGTGATTTGTATCTTCCTCGTTATATGAGTTGCTATATGATCTCTTTGTGTCGTAGAGTCTGTGATGTGCCAGTTGTTCCACAAGTCTTGATCTCCTTATTATACATTGATAGCTATGCCAGTGTTTATGGCACGATCGATGTGTTGCGTGGGAGCGGTAATTCCATGCCCTTCGATTGTGTAGCATAGCCTGTGGGTTACATAGCCTCTCTGTATAATTCCGGGGTCGGGGCGCTACAAGTTGGTATCAGAGCAGGACTGCCTGTAGGAAACCCTTTCTATTGGTCGATGTCGAGTCTAGTGTTGAAAGTTATTTATAACCTAAAACTGAGTTGTGAAAACCTTCTTAGGATTCTTTTACTCCTCATCCAACTCGCTCTACTCTGATATCTTATCTCTATTTGTTTTAACTGTGGTGTCGAAGTTTAGGTTCTCGGTGTTGGGTTCTTACCATCCAGTGTTTGTCTCGAGTACTATAATTCTTTTTATTACCGCCGTGATGACGTGGTGTCACACGTGGTTGTCTAAATCTGATCTTGTGTTATTGCCATCTTAAATCTCTATATTCAGAAGGACTCTAATGATCTATCCTAAATGTCCGGAGATGATTACTAACTATGTCCTTGTTCCAAATCTTCAGAATGGCTCCTGCCCGTCGTGGTAACCAAGGGGATCCTGAACCACCGCCGCCACCCTCAATGGCGGAGGTTCTGATGGCTATTGAGGATAACCGGCTGCGGAATGAGCGTCTGCTCGAGCAGTTGGTGCAACAAGGGGCACGGAGGAACAATGACTGCAACACTCTCACTGAGTTCTTGCGGTCCCAACCTCCCACCTTTTCTGAAGCTAGAGAGCCGCTTGATGCGAATGACTGGCTGCGGGCTCTCGAGCGCAAGTTCGTGGCCTTGCATGTTCCGGTGGCGGAACAAGTCATCTTCGCCACCTACCATCTGAATGCAGCCGCCGGCTCTTGGTGGGAGAGCCACGTGTCAATGTTTGATGTGGGCCATGTCTTCACTTGGGCAGAGTTCCGCACCGCCTTCCGTGCGTCCTACATCCCCAAGCCCATCATGGACCTCAAGAGGAGGGAGTTCCTGGATCTGACCCAGGGACGCATGGACGTCCAAGCTTATGGGCGTGAGTTCAACCACCTCTCCCGTTACGCCCCTCGGGACGTGACCAACGATGAGGACAAGCAATATCTATTCCGCAAGGGGCTTGCACCGAGGCTCCGTTATGAGCTCCTGCCCTTCAAGTTCCAGTCCTACCAGGAGCTCTACAACCAGGCTCTCACTATGGAGCAGGGTAGGAAGGAGCTGGAGTCATCCAAGAGGCCAGCCCCAATGGACAATCAAGGCTCCTCTTCTTCTGAGGGCAAGAAGCGCAGGGTCTTTGTGCCCTTCAGTGTTGTGCCTCGTGCTCCCTTCGCGCCAAGGCCTTCAGGGTACAGGCCACCTCCGCCTCGCCCAGCTACCTCGACCTTGGGTGCGGCTGGAAGTGGCTTCCGCCCTCAGCTGCCTCCACCACCACCGAGGCCCACGTGCTACAGCTGTGGCCAGCCGGGTCACTACTCCAGGGAGTGTCCCCAGAAGGCACCGGCTACCGCAACACCTACACCAGCTCCCTCTACACCAGCCGCCAAGGCCATGACTGTCAGCCGTGGCCGCCTGAACCACGTCTCGGCTGAAGGAGTCGAAGAGGACCCCGGAGTTCTCATGGGTACGCTTCGAATAAATGATTACCCAGCTTCAGTCTTGTTTGATTCTGGAGAATCGCATTCATTCATATCCATAGCTTTCGCACACAACCATCAAATACCGTTTGTGAACATGGACTCCCCTCTGGTGGTTAAAATACCAGGCTCTAGTTGGCACACTAACTGGATTGCTCCGGAGGTCCGGATTACCATAGGCTATTGGTCCTTTCCGTTTCCGTTGATAGCACTGAAGTCAGATGGGCTAGATGTCATTCTGGGCATGGACTGGCTAGTCAAATATCAGGCCAACTTGAACTGTGCTGCCAAATCTGTCACAGTGATCCACCCAACCGTCGGGCTGGTGAGTGATGCATGTAAAATGCATACATGAACTTTGCACTATAAGACTTGTTTTCCATTCATATTTGCATCATATAAGGGGTATATTGCTGTTATTTAATGATTTTTGGTAATTAATAATGATTTCCCCTTTTTAGGGAATTAATCCTGCGCAGGCAGAAAACCCCTATTTCTTTCCTTATTCGTTTCAGGGCCTTAATGACGTCATAATGAGCTATAAATTTACGGGGATCATTATTTTGGAAGGAGGAAGACCTAGGAGCGAAAGAAGCAAGCGAACGGAGGCCGGAGGGGCAAAAGGGGGTGCCCCACGCGGCCAGGTACAGGGGCCATGTGGGCCCACCTCTTTTGGCCCTCGTGGCCCCGTTTGCGTCGATCCTTCGCCCTAAAGCATCCTCATGACCTAAAAACGCCTATATAAAGAGCCCCCGACGTTCTTCGAAGAGAGAGCCGCCACACGAGAGAAACAAGAAACAGAGACCAGGAGGCTGCATATTGGAGGGGGGAAACTCCGGCGGAGCGCTGCCGGAGAGGTCTCCTTCTTCTCCATCGACATCTCCACCGTCTCCATGATGAAGAGGGAGTAGTCCGCCTCTGGACTATGGGTTTGTGGAAGTAGCATATGTATCTCTCTCTCTCTTGAGCTTCACTAATTAGCACCGTATGAGCTGCTGAACATGATTACGGTTATCGTTGTATTACCTTTGTGGTGGATCTTTTTATGAGTTAATATATGTTGAGATTGCAATGTTGATTTCAGTTATGAAAGTAGATGCATATTATGTACCCCGTTCTTGTATCCTTGTTTTGATCAAGCATGTTTATGAGAGCGTGTGAGGGGGAACGTGTGCATTAGTTGGAGTAACCGGGGTGGTGATGTAATAAGCTGACAACTTAATATCACGATCCATTGAGTGTTTACCTTACTTTGTTGCCTCACTAGGGATAAACCAAAATACCATGTTGCAAGGTATGAGGAGTGACAAGCCTCTACCTATGACTAGATCCATCATGTTCTTATTTTCACTTCATGTCATTAATCTTAAAGCTATACTCTGAGTCATCTTATTTACTGAGGTGTTATGATTTAGTTCGCATCTGGGTGGAGTATAAGTGAGACTAATAATCAAAAGGTCTCTATGTTAGGACGTGATGCCCATATAATTAGTAACATGTCATTAAACTTGTTTGCAATCTCATATGTTAATCCTATGTCTACTTATTTGCCACACTATATTAAAGAGAGAGTGCATGTGTGAAACCATGAACCCCGGTCCATTTTTAATCATAAGAAACAACTTTCCAACCACTTTTAAGCATTTTCTACATTCAGCCATTTTAAAATCAGAAAATACAAAAACACTTTTATTCATTGCATACACATATAAAAACCCCAAAAATATCATCCATCATCATTACTATCATCCTTGCATTACTACTTACCACCATTGCATATTTATTTACTGTTTTGCATTCATTATTATCTTAATATCATTCTCACACCTTGTGCTTGACAACCACTTGGTGAGGTTGAGGGCACAAAGCAATCTACTTTGTTTGCAGGAAATCTAGAGAAGGACAAGGAGATAAAATCCCCACTACTGATTCCCCGAGAGTTCGATATTAAACCCTCGAGTCACCCTCATGGGGAAAAAACTTCCACTTCTACATACTCTGCACTTGGAGGCTCAACCTATCCCATATATTATTTTCCTTTCAGGGTATCAAGAGTGCTTGTTGGCGTAGTTGAGGGAGAAACTCTCTCATCAATTCCGTCATCACGTGTTTTTTCTGGCGCCGTTGCCGGGGAATCATAGCTGGAAGGTTTTATCCAAGGATATCACAACAAAGTCAACTTCATCACCAACTTGTTCTAACACCTAAGCTTGGGGAGGTTGCACCTACGTGAGCATCATCTTGTCCATCTTTACCTTCAAGCATTTTATTTTGTTTTGTTATTGTCTTGCATATCATTTTTAGATTTCGGTTTGCATTTTTTATTTTCAGTTTTGCATTTTGTTTTGCATTAGTTAATTTGGTTTGCATTATTTAGTGTCATTTTATTTTCAGTTTTGCATTAAAAATTAAAAAAAAATCTAGCACCTAGTTTATTTCTGTTTTGTCCTGTTTTTATGTCTTGTTCTTTATTTGCTATCAATGGTTACTTCCTGTGAGACTAGATCTTATTGGCTAAGTAGGTTCACGGAGGAACAACAGAAATATTATAAGGAATAACGCTTGTCTGAAAAAGGGACACAACTGTGGGCACAATTACATATATTGAATAGTCTTGCTACAAACTTTTGCTCTAAACATGATGAATCCTGGTGCTTTAATAAATCTTTTTGCTGTAGGAGGGATAAACACCTCCCTTTCCAATGTGATTATAACAATAATGAAACATTGGCTTCTTATGTTAAAGGAAATTATGATTTTGATAATCTTGAACAAATTTAAGAATTTGTTGTTTTTATGGGTGCCTATGAGATTACTGCTGTGCTTAAAAATATTAATGATGCTTCTTACAAATCTGACAATTATGTTTTGGATACTGCCTTAATTATTATAGTGATAATCCTCATATTACTGAATTTCTTGAGAGAACTTATCCTAAAAAAAGATACTAATGCCCTGCTGGAAGTTGTGGAAGAAGAAATAGCTGAAACTGAGATCTCCTTGGATGAAAAAGAGCAAGAGAATGAAGAGAGGAAACTCCCACCCTCACCACCAACATATGATAGGAACACTCAAACTCAAAAACCTTTTGTTGTTTATGAGAACCCATGTTATGATGAGTGTGAAACTGAAAATTCTATGGTCCTATAAGATAACCCATGCTATTATGATAAAACTATTAATGCTCCTTTACTTTCCACTAATGCTACTAGTGAACTTATTGATGATAATGGGGAGTGTTGCTTGGAATTTTTTTATGATAAAGCTCTAGATGATGGTCCAATGCTTATTGATAATCCTCCATGTTTAGTTGTTACTACTTTATGTGAGGATAAAAATGATATACTTGCTGTTTGTGATGGTACTCTTACTCATGAGAGTCCTACTTTGTTCTTAAATTCTCCTAGTTACACCATGGAGGAGAAATTTGCTTATGTTGAGAAATACTTATGTGGTTTACAATTATCTTTAGTTCCAAATATTTGTTGCAACCATGATATTAAACTTTATATTGATCTTAATAATTATTTTGAAAGAGGAAGCATGCTAATGAATTCCAAAATAAATTTAATGATCCTCTTTATGTGCCTATATTATCTAAGTTGAATGATTCTTGTGATTCTATGGTTGAATTTATTTCTTCTACTTGCAACTATTATAAAAGAGGAGGTAATAAGAACCCTCTTTATGCTACTAATAAATATATGCTGCAAGTAACTACTGTTAATATGCATTGTGAAATTTCTATTTATTGTGATTCATTCATATACAAAATGCCGATGCATAGAAAGAAAGTTAGACTTCGTTGTTATTACTTGTGTGTTTGGTTTTTCTCTTTACTAGGTTTCAACTTGACTATAATTTTGATTGGCTTGAGAGCACCATGGGATCCTCGTATTTGCATGGAACACTTCCCAAGGAATAAGGGCACAACTTTTAAGCTCCCTCATGAGCTTCATCTTCGGTAAACAACAAGTAAGTAAGCCTAGCTATATGGCTATAAAGAAAGCGCTTTGCGGGAGGCAACCCGGTTGTTTTTATTTGGATTTTCTTTGTGTCCTCTTTCTGTAACAAGAGATTGTTTTCTTAGCTTAGTTTCTGGAATTTTTAATAAAGTGCCAAGTTTTACCTATTTTGGTTTGAAAAAGTTGCTATTTCTATTCGGAGATTTTATTCCTGCGTGCATGGTTTGATTTTTCATTGCTATTCAGTAACTCCGAATGAGCTGAGATTTTTACTGTGACTGCAACTTTTCATCCTCTGTATGCCTGAAGGTTTTCAGAATTTTTCGATGAGTTTAAGTAGGACAGAAAAATACGTTTTGCTGCTGCTATTTTTTGGACAAATTCTGTCTCATATTGTTTTATGCATAGTTTGAACTTTTGAGTTGAATCTTTTTTATCCAATTGAGTTTATGAGTGGGCATACAACATTATACACTCTCTGATCATTCATATGAATTTTAGTCCATGGATTATATGCAGCAAGAAGCCTATTTGTTTATCTCTACTAATTATCACCCCACAGAAAAGAAATGGGAGAAACAGTGTTTTGAAGTTTTTTCACAGGGATTGGAGGAGATGCACCATGAGTTATCCAAGGATGGTGAAAACCATAAGATTGGGGATGTGGAGAACATCCCCACTGAACCAACATACTCTCGGTTTGTACACGTCTAACTTCTGTTTTTCATTTGAAACACTTTATCGCATAAACTTGGAGCGTCTTTTTGTTTGTTTTTGCTTTGATTTTTATTTTGTGAGACCACCACACTATCTTTTATATATGAGAAAGCTACTGGAAATATGGGTTGAAATATCTTGCATGCTTTTATTGTATTGGGAAAAGGGATGTCTAAGTTGATTTTTAATGACACATATAGTTGCATGATTCATGAGCTTCTTTATGAGTAATAATTTGCAAATGCTTTATCATGAGCTATCTTTTATTCATGTTTTGATGCTGTATGTTATTTCACCTTGTTTGACATGAATTAGTTAGTTATATGGATACTCATGCATGCATCTAGATGGTCATCCTTCTCCCTTTTGCTAGCCCAAAAATTCCAACAAGTAAAAACTTGTTTCCAACACCCTCAACCCAAGTTTTTCCAGTGAGTCCACCATATCTACCTATTAGCTTTATGATATTCCAAGTATGTTTATCATGTTATTTGTGTTATCTGTACCTCTAAATGAAAATGATTATGTTATTTATTGTAATGGGAAAAGTTGGTTAAAAAGCTCTCGCGAACTTGATGCACACTTTATTTTTATTGCATTTAATAAACATGAACCATTGTGATTAATATTATGATGATAGTGGCTTGATAAATGTTTAAGGTTGGGAGTTAGCCCATATGTGTTGTCACATGCAAAGCTTTCAACATGTTCCATCATTTATTTAGTTGATATCATGTACTTTTGTTTATGGATGCCTATCATGGTGAAATAATGTGGAAATAGAGTAAGTTTAAATGAGTTTGTATAAATGGTTAGAGAGAAACCTGGGCCGCTAATCTAAGCCATGCATCATTCATGGTGGAAATTTACTTACATGCTATTTTGAACTTTCTGTGATACACCCTACAATAAAAAGCTATATCAAGTGGTAAATAAAAAGGGTGTTGAGGTTGTTCATTATGTTTGTTTGTCTTGTTGTTTTGATGTGGGATTGATCCATATCATGGGACAAGAGGTACCCCAGTTGAGACTCTTGATGATACCATTATTACTTACAATGATAGATAACTTAAACTTGCTTTGTTTCCCAAGTTGAGTAATCATGGTGTAGGTACTTGTATTCAAGGGGCATGAGACATCTAACCTTTACTTTATCAAGGCCACTACTCATATTTGCTTTCACAAATTAACTTTAATCATTCAAGATGCTATGATAGGGGAATGAGAGCTTGACACCAAGTATTACCATTGCGATCAATAAATTAAATAGAATAGTTTGGAGGATAGATGAAACTTATGCATGTTTTACCTCTACTCATTTATACATCTTTTCCAAAGTGTCCACCTTTTATATTCAGATTTTCATCTACACTCTATGGACCACAAGTATGCAAAAGTAAGAACGTCCATATTACTATCTTTTTATGTTACACTTTGTGAACTATCATTGAACATCCTTGCATTGAATATTTGATATCACTTTATAAACTGTTTGCATATTGCTACTTCTTTGAATTGATGAATCATTTGACTTTATGTAGCAGTAGCAATCATCTTTTATATCCATGTTGTTATTATATTGCAAAGTTCATGTTAGTTTTATCACTTTCATACTCGAGGACGAGCATGAGTTAAGCTTGGGGATGTTGATGCATGTAAAATGCATACATGAACTTTGCACTATAACACTTGTTTTTCATTCATATTTGCATCATATAAGGGGTATATTACTATTATTTAATGATTTTTGGTAATTAATAATGATTTCCCCTTTTTATGGAATTAATCCTGCGCAGGCAGAAAACCCCTATTTCTTTCCTTATTTGTTTCAGGGCCTTAACGACGTCATAATGAGCTATAAATTTACGGGGATCATTATTTTGGAAGGAGGAAGACCTAGGAGCGAAATAAGCAAGCGAACGGAGGCTGGAGGGGCAAAAGGGGGTGCCCCACGCGGCCAGGTACAGGGGCCGCGTGGGCCCACCTCTTTTGGCCGTTGTGGCCCCGTTTGCGTCGATCCTTCGCCATGAAGCATCCTCATGACCTAAAAACGCCTATATAAAGAGCCCCCGACGTTCTTCGAAGAGAGAGCCGCCACACGAGAGAAACAAGAAACAGAGACCAGGAGGCTGAAGATTGGAGGGGGGAAACTCCGGCGGAGCGCCGCCGGAGAGGTCTCCTTCTTCTCCATTGACATCTCCACCATCTCCATGATGAAGAGGGAGTAGTCCACCTCTGGACTATGGGTTTGTGGAAGTAGCATATGTATCTCTCTCTCTTGAGCTTCACTAATTAGCACCGTATGAGCTGCTGAACATGATTACGGTCATCGTTGTATTACCTTTGTGGTGGATCTTTTTATGAGTTAATATATGTTGAGATTGCAATGTTGATTTCAGTTATGAAAGTAGATGCATATTATGTACCCCGTTCTTGTATCCTTGTTTTGATCAAGCATGTCTATGAGAGCGTGTGAGGGGGAACGTGTGCATTAGTTGGAGTAACCGGGGTGGTGATGTGATAAGCCGACAACTTAATATCACGATCCATTGGGTGTTTACCTTACTTTGTTGCCTCACTAGGGATAAACCAAAATACCATGTTGCAAGGTTGAGGAGTGACAAGCCTCTCCCTATGACTAGATCCATCATGTTCTTATTTTCACTTCATGTCATTAATCTTAAAGCTATACTCTGAGTCATCTTAATTACTGAGGTGTATGATTTAGTTCGCATCTTGGTGGAGTATAAGTGAGACTAATAATCAAAAGGTCTCTATGTTAGGACGTGATGCCCATATAATTAGTAACATGTCATTAAACTTGTTTGCAATCTCATATGTTAATCCTATGTCTACTTATTTGCCACACTATATTAAAGAGAGAGTGCATGTGTGAAACCATGAACCCTGGTCCATTTTTAATCATAAGAAACAACTTTCAACCAATTTTAAGCATTTTCTACATTCAGCCATTTTAAAATCAGAAAATACAAAAACACTTTTATTCATTGCATACACATATAAAAACCCCAAAAATATCATCCATCATCATTACTATCATCCTTGCATTACTACTTACCACCATTGCATATTTATTTACTGTTTTGCATTCATTATTATCTTAATATCATTCTCACACCTTGTGCTTGACAACCACTTGGTGAGGTTGAGGGCACAAAGCAATCTACTTTGTTTGCAGGAAATCTAGAGAAGGACAAGGAGATAAATATCCCCACTACTGATTCCCCGAGAGTTCTATATTAAACCCTCGAGTCACCCTCGTGGGGAAAAAACTTCCACTTCTACATACTCTACACTTGGAGGCTCAACCTATCCCATATATTATTTTCCTTTCAGGGTATCAAGAGTGCTTGTTGGCGTAGTTGAGGGAGAAACACTCTCATCAATTCCGTCATCAGTGAGTTATTGGTCACCTTCGTTCGCAACTCCATCCGCTTCCACTCCTCTCTCGCCGGAGATCAGCCTATGTTTCCTGGAAGGAACCACCCCACCTGAAAATGCATGAGGTTGATGTGGTGTGTGATTTTCCTGATGTCTTCCCTGAAGAATTGCCTGGCATACCACCTGATCGAAGTGTGAAGTTTGTCATTGAATTGGTTCCGGGAACAGCTCCAATTTCCAAAAGGCCCTACCGCATGCCAGCGGAAGAGCTGACTGAGCTGAAGAAGCAACTTGATGAGCTGCTGGAAAAAGAATTCATTCGGCCTAGTAGCTCACCCTGGGGCTGCCCGGTCATCTTTGTCAAGAAGAGGGATTCAAATGTTCCTCTTCTAGTTGTTGATTATCGTCCTCTGAATGCGGTAACCATCAAGAACAAGTACCATATCCCTCGAATAACAGACCTATTCGATCAACTAGCTAGTGCAACTGTATTCTCCAAGATGGATCTGAGGTCAGGCTACCATCAGATCAAGATCAGAAAGGAGGATATTCCGAAGATGGCTTTCATTACTCGTTATGGCCTATATGAGTATACCGTCATGTCTTTTGGCCTCACCAATGCTCCGGCTACATTCATGAGGCTTATGAACTCCATCTTCCACGAGTACCTCGACAAGTTCATCATAATATACATTGATGATATCCTTGTCTACTCCAAAACCGAAGAAGAGCATGTTGAGCATCTTCGGCTAGTTCTGACAAAGCTTCGAGATCATCACCTCTATGCCAAGTTCTCCAAGTGTGAGTTTTGGCTAAAGGAGCTCGTCTTCCTAGGTCATGTGGTGTCAGCTGTTGGAGTGGCTGTTATACCCGACAAGATCAGGCAATCCTGGATTGGCCCACTCCCAAGTCAGTCAAGAACATCCGTAGCTTTCTTGGGTTGGCGGGTTATTACCGCCGATTCATCGAGGGCTTTTCCAAGATAGCCAAAGCATTGACTGACCTCTTCAAGAAAAATAAACAGTTTGTGTGCACCGACAAAGCTGAAGAGAGCTTCCAAACTCTCAAGGTCAAGCTCACCACCACTCCTGTACTTGTCCTTCCTGACACAGCCAAAGACTTTGTTGTCTATTGTGATGCCTCCTTGCAAGGCTTGGGCTGTGTGCTAATGCAAGAAGGCCATGTGTTAGCCTATGCTTCTCGACAACTCAAACCGCATGAGCAAAACTACCCAACTCATGATCTAGAGCTTGTTGCCATGGTTCATGCTCTGAAGCAGTGGAGACCCTACCTGTTGGGCAACCGTTGTGAAATCTTCTCAGATCATCAAAGTCTGAAATACCTTTTCACCCAGCCAGATTTGAATCTCAGACACAGAAGATGGTTGGAATTGATCAAGGACTATGATGTGACCCTCAACTATCAGCCCGGCAAGGCCAATGGCGTGGCAGATGCTCTGAGTCGCAAGGCTTATTGCAACACTCTGATGGTTGAAAAGGCTCAACCTGCTCTCCATGAGGAATTTGCTCGTTTGAACCTGGAGATTGTTCCCTCCGGATATCTAGCTAACCTCGAGATCAAATCCACTCTTGAGGATGAAATCAAGGCAACCCAGCAACTTGATGCTGAAATCCTCGAAATCAAAGAGAAAATAGCTAATGGGAAGGCCAATTGTTTTTCTGTGGATGACAACAGTGTTGTTTACTTTGGTGACCGTCTAGTGGTGCCCAAGAGTGGGAATACAAAAGGGTTGATACTCTCCGAAGCTCATGAATCACCCATTTCCATTCATCCGGGTAGTACCAAGATGTACCAAGATCTTCGCCGTCAATTCTGGTGGTCTTGCATGAAACGAGAAATTGCTGAATATGTGGCTGAATGTGATGTATGTCGCCGTGTGAAGGCGGAACATCAAAGGCCCGCTGGTACTCTTCGTCCCATAGCCATTTCCGAGTGGAAATGGGATGAAGTTGGTATGGATTTCATCACTGGTTTCCCAAGGTCACAAAAGGGCAATAATGCCATCTGGGTCATCGATCGTCTATCCAAGGTAGACCATTTCCTTCCGGTTCGCGAGGACATAACTACAAAGCAATTGGCTGAGATGTATGTTGCCCACATTGTTCCTCTCCATGGTGTTCCACTGAGGATCATCTCCGACCGTGGGAGTCTATTCGTATCCAGATTCTGGCAGAGTTTCCAAAATGCTATGGGAACCCGTCTCAATTTCAGCACAGCCTATCACCCCCAAACTGATGGACAGACTGAAAGAGTGAATCAAGTCCTTGAAGACATGCTTCGGGCATGTGTCATCTCCTTTGGTAAGGGTTGGGAAAAGTATCTCCCCCTCGCCGTGTTCTCCTACAACAACAGTACCAAGCTAGTCTGCAAATGGCTCCCTTTGAGGTTCTCTATGGGAGAAAATGTCGGACTCCTTTGAATTGGTCTGAAACCGGAGAGAGGCCACTCTTCGGTCCTGATGTGATCAATGAGGCTGAAGAGAAAGTCCGGATCATTAGGTAGAATCTCAAGATTGCTCAGTCCAGGCAGAAGAGCTATTACGATAAACATCATCAGGAGGTTCACTATGAAATTGGTGATAAGGCCTATCTTCGAGTCTCTCCCCTCCGAGGCGTTCGTCGCTTCAGGATCAAGGGAAAGTTGGCACCTCGCTATGTTGGTCCTTTACCGTCCTAGCCAAGCGAGGAGATCTCTCCTATCAACTCGAGCTACTCTCAAATTTCCCGGATGTACATGATGTGTTCCATGTCTCCCAACTCCGGCGTTGCTTCAAAGATCCTATTCGTGGGGTTGATCATGAAGTGTTGGATATCCAGGAGGATTTGACTTACCGTGAGCATCATGTCCGCATCTTGGATGAAGCGGAAAGGAAAACCCGCAACAAAACCATCAAGTTCCTCAAAATCCAATGGTCTAACCACTCCGAAGAAGAAGCGACTTGGGAGCGAGAAACTAGTCTTCGTCAGGAATATCCCGCCTTCTTCACCCAAGCCCAGAATCTCGGGACGAGATTCCTGTAAGGGGGGTAGAATTGTAACAGCCCCATCTTGGTACCCAGCTTGGTACTGAAAAATACGTATAATTTTTCCACTTTTTCCTTATCTTGTTTGCATCATGGCATGCATATGAAATTGCTACTCCTAACAATCCACACTTGGAAACACATTTAAATGGAGAAGCAAAACCATCTCAAACTCCAAACCCCAAATGCCTTGCCCAACTTGGCAACTAATAAATTGGAACTTCCAAATTGTTTAGGAAGTTCCAATCATCCTGTTTTATAAATTTTTGTCAAAAGCAAATTCTTGGCAAGCAAATAAATAAAAATTGGAGAATTCAAAATTTGTTCAAATCAACTTTGAAATTTGAATCCAAGTTCATTTTGTAAAAAATTCAAAATAAAATTATGGGGAGCTTCATTGTTATAAGATGAGCCTCCATGAATATTTCCATTATTTTTGAATACGCTTAAGTACTCCAAATAAATACATTTTGGAAATTATCAACTTTGACCATATTTAAAACCTATGATCAAATGTGGGTCAAAACATTTTATTTCGGGGCACCAATTTTAGTGGAGCTTCTAAATGACCTGTGAGGCCTATTTGAATTTTTGCAGATTTTATAAAAATGTTTAATAACTTCAATTAAATCACTAAAGATTGTTGTTGGACCTGTTTGCAAATAATTTCAAATGAATAGGGGGTTTTTGCAAAATTTCCTTTTCCCCTTCCTGTCGCCACAGTGCCGCGAGGCACTGGCGCCATGCCTCCCACGCCCATGCCGTCGTGGCCGAGCTGCCCCACACGCTGCCGTGGCCCCCCTGGGGATGGTGGTGTTTAGGGCGTGGCGATGGGGGCAGGGGCTGAAATAGCCTGGATAAACTTGTCCTGTCGCCACAGATGATCCTTGGATAGTCTCATGCGAGGTAAAGATTTAACCGCGCCCACTTGCCAGCTTTCCCCGGAAGAGAGCTAATCAGGCGAGCCGGACGGTACCGGTGGGTAAATTAGTACACCCCTGCAGGGTTAATATTTTCGAGAAGCCGTGTCCGCGGTTATGGACGCCTTGGGAATGGATTTACGAGATCATAGAAAACCTTAATCTTAAATAAAATTTGGCAACTAGAGGTTGCAACACAACGGGTGATAAAAGGTTCATTTTCTCGAGGGTGATTCGAGGGAGTGCTTTGGTGGAGATGAATGATGAGAAATGGTTACTATGGGTTCGTTGAGAACCAAAGATGAAAGTTTACTCTCTTATCCCTTTTTGAAAAGCATTCTGAGTAGTCGATGCCATGAGTCATTATGTCGTTGAAAAGGAAAACTAGCTTTATGCAAATTAGCTACTATACAGCTTTAGAGCCTTGTCATCATTGGGCCTATATCGCCCTACTAAACTTGCGAGTACGTCGTACTCAGTCTCTCCTTGTTGAATATTATTTGTTTCAGAGGAGGACGACACCGAGCAGACAGGTGGGTTCTTCGTGGACATCGACGAGTAGTCTGGGGTTCCCAGGTGGCAGCTTGGGATGTCCTGGAACAGGCTGGCACGGGATGTTTATTTCTAGGCCTCTTAGGCCATATTTTGGATCTTGTTGTTAGACAACACTACTTCGCTTCCGCATGATGTAATGATGGGTCTGTGACCCCTGTGTGTGATTTGTATCTTTCTCGTTATATGAGTTGCTATATGATCTCTTGGTGTCGTAGACTCTGTGATGTGCCAGTTGTTTCACAAGTCTTGATCTCCTTATTATACATTGATAGCTATGCCAGTGTTTATGGCACGATCGATGTGTTGCGTGGGAGCGGTAATTCCATTCCCTTCGATTGTGTAGCATAGTCTGTGGGTTACATAGCCTCCATGTATAATTCCGGGGTCGGGGCGCTACAAAAACACTAGTATCACTGCAGGAAACTGTTTTAGCGCCGCTTTCACATCTAGTAAAAATACCAAGATAACCAAGGGGGTACAAAGGTTGTAGTACCTTTGACTATTCGCTCCCAAAAACAAGACCTGTAGAAGTTCATACAAGTAGTACTGGAAATCATTCTGGGTTTCATCATTCCCGGTTGACCAAGACAGTCAGTCAATCGCAAGTGTCATTCTGAATATTAAATTTCCTTCGCGACATTTCCAAGGTTGAAACAACACATGTAGGAAGTTGGCCAGCACATACTGCCGAAACAAGTAGTAACAAACGATACTAGTATTGGAACCTTCAGAGCACACTTGCGAAACGTTGAAAAGTTACTGGCGGGTGCTTGATTGCTATTATCAAATAGGGATGGCGATGATCCAGCAGGCATAGTAGAATGCTAAAAAAGTATAACAACACTTCCGGAAAACACACAGAAAATAGATACTAGAACAGTAGAGAACCCCCAATGGGCACAGAGCAGATTTTCGGGTTTTCTTGGTTCAGCGCCAAGGGCATCAAGACCTTATGCCACATCCTTCAGTTCGGCATCAGACAATCAAAAGTACCATCATCTACGCAAGGTAAACCAAAACATTATGACTATGTTCATGCCACGGAGACAGTACTGACAATATCCCTGAGCATACCACCGACTACGAAACAAAACCTGCTGTGAGTTGGTCCCTGACAGATATTCAAGTGGTAACTCTACTTCTGCATATAATGCGGCAACATTCACCTGAGAGGTAAGGTTCTACTGCCTCAGTTGGATCAGGTTTCAACACGTCTCTCCACAGATCAACACTAACATGCTAGATTGGTGGTTGAGATGTCAGCCAACTTTGCCGAGTAGACTGCACAACGGGTCCAATTTGTTGTACTTGAATGCAGTCCATTAGTGCTGGTGAAAGACCTGCTGCGAGTTGGTCCCTTCCCTAAGTAAAACTAAGATACTAGCAATTGACAGCGCCAGTGCAAGACTAGCAAAAATCACATGGCAAGCGAAGATTGTGTTAGTCACAGCTAGCACCACCACAAACTAAATTTGGGAGCATCCAGAGGCCCTCAAGTTTACTGCAATGAACTCTGAGTTCTGGCGGATAATTTGGATCATCGAATTGGATCCACTTGATTTTGTCGGGCACTGACTGACCAAATTTGACTGCAGTCCACGGTTCATCAGAATCTTCAAGTTGCCTCGCAATGTAAATGCAGTTACTCTTTCCTCCCCACCTTTCAGGTCTCGAGCAAGAATATGTGGGGTTCCTCCTATCTAGGCTAATGAAGAGAGCATGATTTTCCAACTTCTCCATCTTCAACAATCGTGCTGGTGTAACTGAAAGGTCGAAGCGGAAGACATGGAAGGTGCCAGAAAGGTCAAATTGTTCTTCCAGTTGGCCAAAACTCAACTCGAGGCCAACAAAGAGAAGCATATCACCACAGACCACCAACCACGGGCGTACCATAGAACTTATAACCACAACCCGTACAATCTGCGTGCTGAGCTGAGGTCCAAATCGTATGCGGAAGACACTCGCAGAATTGCCTACCGCAAACATGTCACCTTTGAAAAACACAATATGCTCGAGGCGTTCACCATCAAGATCAAGAGGATGTTCTGACCAAGAGTTTGTTCCAAACTGCCACCGGTACATGGTTCTTTTGGAGAAAAGAAGTAGGTGCAAGTTGGTTGAATTGTGTGGAGCCATGACAATGCCACAGTGAATATCAATGTAGTTTCCATACAGTAGTATGGGAGGTTTCACCTCAGTGCCAGTGTACACACTGACTAGAAGGCTAAGACCCTGATGAAAGAAGATAAGATGCCCACATGAGGAGCCCATATAGAGCGTATGGTTTGGAGTATTTTGTGGCACTGAATAGCGAATGTTTAGTTCTCCCTTGGCAGGATCACTAATTCTCCATTTGCAATCAGATAAAAGCATGTACTCAGCATAGTTATGATGCTGCCGAGCAGCGAAACAAACATCTGGCTTGAGGTGGAGAGGTGGGAAGTTGAACATATATGCAGATGTGAAGGACGTGACCACATCGCGCCAAGAGCGGCAAGTGCCAGCAAAAGCAAGGAAGTCACGGAATGAGCCAAAGAGAGCAATGATTTCGTGAAGCAAGTTGTCCAGGAGATCTGCCCAAATCGTGAGGTCCAGATGAGGGCGTGGAGCTAGAGCCAGAGGTGTGGCAGGTTATTTTGGAGGACCTCTCCACAACAGCAACATCTCTGCCATACACAAAATTCAAGAGAAATGGATCAGAACAAAGATCTGTAATAGAAAAGAGATATAAACATAAGTAATAAACTGTTAGAAATGCCGGAGGATTTTAAGCCTTTAACTGAACAGGAAAGCAAACTAGGACATCTAGCCATTTCCAAACCCATGCGGTCCCCTGTTTATGCGCACAAAATTCTACGGGATATTGTTGTTCTTCCCGTTTCTGTAATTTCAGTAAACAAAATCGAATTAGGGGCTCGCGCCCCCGATTTCGCCGCAACATGTAAATCTGGCACTGCCAGCGACCACACCTGACACTGCCAAAATCTCACCAGAGACCAGACTACTCAAACTTCTAAGGAGAACACATAACTTCTAAATATGATTTCAGTAATGACCCTCTCTCCGTCGACTCAGTTTTGATCCACAACATTCATTCAATAAACCCTAGTGAAGATGAGGGGGGCAGAGCTAGGTTACAGGGGTTTAGGGTTAGGGTAGGCGTGCTGACCTAGGGCTGAGAGTGCTGGCTGCCAGCGGCGACGATTGGGCGGCCTGCGGCGGCCGCGCTCTTCGTCGTTGGCGACCACCGGCCATGGGCGCGGAGAGGAGGCAGCGGCGGCGGCGCCACTGAGCGAAGAGGCCTTGAACTCTTTGTTTTTTTCTGACCGAAGAAGAAAGCTTGAACTACCGTTCAACACCGGGCCCGATAAGAGATGGCCTTCGATTGATTTCACGGCCCAAGTGCCCAACTAGTACGCTGCCTCCATGTCTCTGCTTATTCCTCCCTAAATAACGACATGGGATATGTGGGTGAGCTAACATAAACACAACAATATGAAAAATAAATTTTGATCAATCTTGTTGATTAAAAAACATTCATTTGACATAACTGACCAGTGAACCCTCTTATGCAGGGACGGATCCAAGATTTGACCATAGGGGAGCGACAAAACAGTGTGTCACACACCTCCACCTCCGAGCACACCCTCCATTGAAAGGGTTAGTAAACCAATTTGATCTCTCATCTCCCTTCTCTGCTTCTCATCCCCATTCTACTTTGTACGTGCAATTATCCCTAGTTATGTGCTATTTGAGTGATCCATCTACCACCACTAGATCGGGTCATTATAAGTGACCACACCAAACAGTATCGTATCAAGTGTAGAAGTACTAATATCAAATTTACTGTAGCGACATATAATTTGTTGTTCAAAATAGAAAATACTTTGTTTGGTTGATTGGGTTGTATCTAAGAGAATACGGAGTCCACTGAACAAATTAGTTATCTCATTGATGGTGATTTTTACACTTACTCCACTCCTAATATAAATGAGCCAATGTGTAATTTGTAGTCAATCTAAGAAAATAAACAAGTGATTTGTAGGAATCTAGCTGATTTACATTTGAAACTTCATGTCATGTGTGATCGTGCGACCCATGATACTGAAGCGAACGGGAAATAGTACTTTGACTCTAAGTAAGATCGACAGGCGGAAACGACCAGTGATCAACTAGACGAATCGAGAAAGCCTTGAAGTGGTGGTTGATGGCAATGCAGCAATGACCTAACACGCGGGGCGGCGATCAGCACAAAACCTAGTCGTGAAAAATCTTAATCGTCAAGAAGATAAAAGCTTCCAGCTGACCTCATTTATAGCTCCACTGTGCATCCGTCCAGACCAACTTCCTTCTTTGCTTTGTGGCTTGGGAAATTTTTTAGTCAACGACTGGCCGATACTTCGGTAACTAATCTTGGTGGTGCTAAATAGTATACCATCTTTGCTCCAAAATATTAAACGTTTTGGTAGGCTACCAAAACGTGTTACGGTCGTCCGTCCCCCCCCCCCCCCCCCCCCTGTCGTGCCCAGGCGTCACCGGGGGTGAAATCCCGCGCCGTCGGCATCCCCCGCCTCCTCTGCGCCTCCTCGCCGCCGCTGCTGCCGGCCTCCGTGCCGCGGTGGCGGCGGCCTCCCTGCGGCCAAACAACTGGCGGCGGGGGTGGCTCCTCTCCTCGATGCGGCGCGGGCGACGCCGGACCCGACTGGGACGGCAATGGCGGTTTCGCCGGCGCAGGTGAGCCGAAGCGGCGGCTCCGGGATAGCAGGCGGCGGATCCGGGGCCCTCACGCCCGGATCTGGTGGGAGGCGGCCGTTTGGGCCCGGCTGCGTGGGTGGCGGGTCGACGGCGGTGCCTGGTGGTGCGGTGTGGCCGGCGCGCGGAGGGTCGGTGCGCTCGGCCGCGGCGGAGGCGCGTGGTGGTGCGGTGTGGCTGGGCGCGGTGTGGCGGAAGCGCGCGGAGGGCCGGTGCTGCTGGGCGCGGTGTGGCCGGCGCGCGGAGGGCCAGTGCAGCTGGGTGGAGGGCCGGCTGTTGCGGTGGAGGAGCGCGGAGATGATGGGGAGCGGAGGATGGTCGAGTGCTGGCTTGGGGGCTTCCGGGGCGTGACGGCCGTGGAGGTGCCTCGGGTGCTAGCTCGGTGGGCTGGCCGGTCTCACGGCGCGGGCAGACGCATGGCACATCGACGTCGAGCGAAAGCTCTGCTCCGGGTCTACCGGCGCAGGCGGTGGCGATGCCCCCCGGGCGCCGTTTCTCTCCTCGGAGGCACCGTCGAGACGCGATGCTTGCCCTTTGCCCGTGCCACTTCGGGGGAAAACCCTAGATCCTTCGAGATCGGGCGATGGTGGCGTCCTGCGTCATGCTCCCCTTTGGGGGCATCGTTCTTGAAGTGTGACCGGTCGGAGGGGACCTGTGGTTGCGGGAGGTGCTGGCAGTGAGAGTGTCAAGGATGATGTGGCGGCGGCAGAAGCGGCTGTCTTTTAAGCCGGGGCGGTGGCCCCGGATGTTGGTTCGGCGTCCGTGGTCTGTGAGCAGCTCTCCCTGGGCAGCTTGGGCTGCGGGTGGCTGAGTCGTGCGGCGTTGTGGCTCGGCTGTGAGCGGTGTTACGTCAGGACGACAGTCCTGGAAGGTGGTGTTGGCGGCGAGGCTGTCGGGGTTGCTGGGGCAGCGACAACAGCGGTTGCCTTTTAGGCCGGGCCGGCGGCCCCGGATGTTGGTGCGGCGGCCGTGGTCTGCGAGCGGTTTACCTTGTGCAGCTTGGGCTGCGGGTGGCCGAGTAGTGCGGCGTCGTGGCTCGAGTGCGAGCGGTGGTACGTCGGGACGGCGGTCCCGGAAGGTGGTGTTGGCGGTCTGCTCGGCGTGGGGAATAGCTGGATGTCGGGGCGGCGGCCCCGAGTGTGCGTAGCCAGGGTGGATGTGTTTGCCCTCGCGACGGTCGTGTTCCATGACGGTCGTTGAGGGTGTTGTACCGGGCTTAGACCCTCTTCTTCTTAAGTAATGAAAATGGCAAGTCTTTTGCCTCGTTTCAAAAAAAAACGTATTACAATTTGGAAAACATGTAATACTACATATCAAAGTTGGTCCCTGTTTCAACTTGATGGGGTGGCCAATAGGGGGGACTGGCCCATGCTCTCCCTCTTTGTATCCGCCCCTGATTTGGCCCCTGGTTTTTGTGTAGCTAGGTATATAGAGCTTAGTCGTCGATTGCCCTGAAGGATTTGATCGTAAGATAGCTATATGCTGGAAAATGCCAATGTATGTCATCCCACCTAACATATAATCCATCACTAAACATGGATTTGAATGTCACTATATAAATGCCGATGCCATGCCGATTATTGGGAAGCTTCTTCATCGCGTTTTCTTCGATCCACATGCGATTCGTTATGTGATAGAGTGCATCATAATCTTCTCCCAAAGCAACAAATTTACTAAAAAAAAATCATACATTTACTAAGACCCTACCCCAAACCCCTACTCCAACTACAATAGAAACCCTACGGTAAGATCAGACCCGATGGTCCTCCACCACCTCTAAATCTCTCAAATCATGATCAATCAGTTTCCTAATCTATTGATCACAAAAGCGTGATTATATTTTATTTTTATTTTTGCGAAATAGGTGTGATTAGGTTGCGAAGGAAAGAACTCGGACGAGGCCGTACTGGGTCCCAGTGTCAGCCAGAATGGAGAGGCCCTAACCTTATTGATCGGGCTCGAAGAGAAGCCGGTCGAGCGCCAGGAAAAACACGCAGCAAGTCGCTTCTTTTCTTCGTCTCGAATCAATTAAGCCCTAATCGTCGGATCAGGCGCCACCCCCATGGATCGATGTATGAGAACACCAAAACATAAGTCAGTAGTAGAATTGTGTATAAAAATGTTATATGTTTGTAATAGCAACTATTTTTTCATATACTAGGAACGATTTTGCTTCACGTACGACGTTTCACGTATGATAACTGTCCGACGATTCGGCCGCTTCGCCAATTATTCAGCCTCGTGATCAAGGCCCAGCCCAAACCCAATACCCATAACTTGGTCACGGTCTGCACCTTTTCTGGAATCTCATATTCAATCAGTAGCTTTATCCCATGAATCAGACATGATTTTACAGTACAGTATATATCACTCACCTCCGCCATTGGAGGTTGCATCGAGGTGCACCTATTTCCCAACCATGTCGAGCCAGCATCTAGGCTGCGAGAGAAGCGACGCCCCGTCCAGCATCTAGACTGAGACTACGAGAGCATGCTATTAGTTTCGCCTCCGACGAGGTGAATTACAGAGCGACCTTGCCATGGTCGCCAGCTCAATCCCCAGCTAGGAGACTCAGTCCAGGCAGCGAAGGGATAAGCCATAGCTTGCTCCGTAAAAAAATATACTCCAGTATATGTTCCTATTTGGGAGGTGGGACCATGTGGGAGAACAGAGGAGACGTTCTGATTGTACGCAAATTCCCGGCCCAAACCCAAACCCAGACCTTCGCTGCTCGCCTTGGCAAGTTGTTGCCACGTAGGATCGTACGCAAATCGGACGCTGTTTTGTCGTACGTATAGCAGGACTCTACTAGGAAATATGTCCGTGTATTGCAACCGGAGATAGAAACTAAATCGTGAAGGTGTACAAGATAATTTCTCCGTTGGGTAAGGAGTCTGCTGATCCGTGCGCAGCCACTGCCTCCTCGGCCCGACACTATAGCCTACACGTACGCCAACACCAGCAGAGCCAAGTGCCACGGTCGCCATCTCACTCCACTCCACAAAGGCAAAAATAATTTTGAACATGTATAACTGTATCTAAATTAATATCAATCTCATGAAAGAATGTTTCCTTTTTTGGCGCGTCCATAATTAACTAATTATAGTGTGTAGAAAGGACACGGATTTTTGGCTCATGGGTGTAGATGCACCCACTGGGTAAAACATTTTTAGTTTTTTTTCAATGTGTCAAAAAATTTCAAAAAAAATTCGGATATGCATCAACATTTTTAGTGCTAGCACAAAACATTTCGCTGTGAAAAGACATTTTGTGTGACCTGTGCAAAAAAGACAAAACCATGTCTCGTACAAAAGTCTTTTGTAGCAATCCGGATTTGTCTTTTTTGCACAGGTCGCACAAAATGTCTTTTCACCGCGATTTTTTTTTATGCTTACATGAAATATGTTGAACTATCTCCATATTTATTTTTGAAATTTTTTTACATTGGAAAATGGTTTTTTTTGGGTCATGGGTGCAGATGCACCCATGACCCGAAATGGATTTCCGGTGTAGAAAGGGCTAAATTTTAGAAGGATTTCCCAAACCATTCACTCACTATCTTTGACGGCGTAATTGCTTTTGCATGCAACGCAGACATTTTATTAAATCTGCTTCACATTATTGTCAGGTATGACCTGGCTTGGTTACCGTACCACAGGTTGCGGTGACCTTTTTTTTGGTGGGGCAACATTGCCGCACCTGTCGACTCAGACGCACCCCGTAGGTGCATCATCGTAGACTTGTACTCACTTCGTTTTTAAATAAAAGATGTTTTAACTTTTGTTCATATTCACATATACACAAATGTATATAGACATGTTTTAGTGTGTTAACATCTAAAACATCTTATATTTAAAATGGGATGGAGTAGTTGCTAGTCTATCACTGGAGTACTCAATAAAGAAAGGCTTATTTTGTACGTACTAGTTTATTTCTCTGAACAGGACACCATAGGTGCTTCATCGTAGTTACTGGTAGTTGTAGTTTGTCCAATCCCTGGTTACTCAGCGCTGATAGCTGCTTGAATTAAGGAGTGCCTGAGTTTCAGAGCAGAGCGCCTCGCCAGCATTTGTAAATTTTAATCTCTTCAGCTGCAACGAAGATTGACCGGCACTAATGGTATCTAGTGAATCATCACCAGGCTCCTTTTCCTTAATATATGTTTGGAAGCTGCGTCAAGGTTGATCATCACCAGTCTTGATCGGGTAATTAGCCCAGCTCGTCTCTCCCATGTCCACTTGCGATAGCCCCTTCTCCAGTAGTCAGACCGCAGCCCCTTCAATCCTCTACACGATTCACCACCCAGCACCAATCCCTAGCAACAGTGCCCCGCGCCGTCGCCTCTTCTTCTGTCCACCCTAAGTTATGGTGGGGGCTGCAGCCGCTTGTGAGTAAATGGCACCGACGGTCACACAACTTGTACGGTGCGTACATTTAAGTCATACAAATTGAAAAACGGAAAAAAAAACGGTCACACAACTTACATTTCGGGTGCACATAAGTCACAACTAACTCACCCCATTAGTTTTTTTGCAGTAACACCCCTGAACTGATTGGTACCATGTTTTTTCCGAAAAAAACATTGATATATCTTACCCGCAAGGTACTTGACGAAATGACGAGCCGCGCCCGGAGCTACCTCCTGCGGTCTCAAACGCGCTCGCTCAGCTGCGTCGTGAGCTCCGCACACATGGTGTCGCTGCTCGCCGCCGATGAAGTGTCTATCGATGTGCTCCTCACACCTTGGCCGACGCACCCATGGCCGGCGCCCCTCTTCAACGACGCATCTGTCTTTCGGCGCTGGTGATATGGCTGGTGCTGCTCGTTGCCATGGCTGGGGGAGGCGCTGGCGTCCAGTTGCAGCAGCCACAATGCCACGTGCTACGCCGCCGTTGGCAAGCGCGTGCTCGTGGAGACCATCAGACCGACCAATCAGGCAACCAATCCAGCATAATCGGCCGGCCATGGCATGCCTCGAAACATTGGTGTTGATTTGTTTGGTGGCATGTGCCATGTGGTGTTCACGTACCGGGAGCTGGAGCGCACCACAGATGGGTTCAGCGAGGGCGACGTGTTGGGCCGAGGCGTGTACAGCCTGGTCTTCCGCGGCGACGGCACCCCGGCCGCCCTCAAGCAGCTGTAGGCGGACTTCCGGCGCCAGAGCGACCGTGATGTCTGCGTCGAGGTAATCAAAACAGAGCCAGCTCACATGCAGGAGCCAGGAAGCACCTCTCCAGATCGCCATACAGCTCTCCGACGTTCACCGTGGTGCGGGGTTGACGAGGCTCTTGTAGCGTTCCGACTTGATGACCGGACGCGGACGCCCGGGCAGACGCACTCAACGGAGACGCTGCGTGCGGAGTTGAAGCCGTCGGCCTCCGCGAGCTCGCCGTAGACGATGACCAAGGCGCGCAGGCCGGGTCCAACGGGTACAGGAGGCCAGAGCGAGCACTGGAGCTCGTGCAAACGGCTCGAGATGCTTCTGAGCGTCGGCCGCGGCTAAGAGGATCAACAGCCTTGCTCTAGCGCTGCGCTCCAGGCGCACGTTGATGATGGAATTGATGAGAGTGTTTCTCCCTCAACTACGCCAACAAGCACTCTTGATACCCTGAAAGGAAAATAATATATGGGATAGGTTGAGTCTCCAAGTGCAGAGTATGTAGAAGTGCAAGTTTTTTCCCCACGAGGGTGACTCGAGGGTTTAATATCGAACTCTCGGTGAATCAGTAGTGCGGATTTTATCTCCTTGTCCTTCTCTAGATTTCCTGCAAACAAAGTAGATTGCTTTGTGCCCTCAACCTCACCAAGTGGTTGTCAAGCACAAGGTGTGAGAATGATATTAAGATAATAATGAATGCAAAACAGTAAATAAATATGCAATGGTGGTAAGTAGTAATGCAAGGATGATATTAATGATGATGGATGATATTTTTGGGGTTTTATATGTGTATGCAATGAATAAAATTGTTTTTGTATTTTCTGATTTTAAAATGGCTGAATGTAGAAAATGCTTAAAAGTGGTTGGAAAGTTCTTTCTTATGATTACAAATGGACCGAGGTTCATGGTTTCACACATGCACTCTCTTTTTAATATAGTGTGGCAAATAAGTAGACATAGGATTAACATATGAGATTGCAAACAAGTTTAATGACATGTTACTAATTATATGGGCATCACGTCCTAACATAGAGACCTTTTGATTTTTAGTATCACTTATACTCCAACAAGATGCGAACTAAATCATAACACCTCAGTAATTAAGATGACTCGGAGTATAGCCTTAAGATTAATGACATGAAGTGAAAATAAGAACATGCTGGATCTAGTCATAGGTAGAGGCTTGTCACTCCTCATACCTTGCAACATGGTATTTTCGTTTATCCCTAGTGAGGCAACAAAGTAAGGTAAATACCCAATGGATCGCGATATTAAGTTGTCAGCTTATCACATCACCACCCCCGTTACTCCAACTAATGCACACGTTTTCCCCCTCACACGCTCTCATAAACATGCTTAATCAAAACAAGGATACAAGAACGGGGTACATAATATGCATCTACTTTCATAAGTGAAATAAACATTGCAATCTCAACATATATTAACTCATAAAAAGATCCACCACAAAGGTAATACAACAATGACCGTAATCATGTTCAGCAGCTCATACGGTGCTAATTAGTGAAGCTCAAGAGAGAGAGAGAGAGAGAGATACATATGCTACTGCCACAAACCCATAGTCCAGAGGTGGACTACTCCCTCTTCATCATGGAGACGGTGGAGATGTCGATGGAGAAGAAGGAGACCTCTCCGGCAGCGCTCCGCCGGAGTTCCCCCCTCCAATATGCAGCCTCCTAGCCCTGAAACAAATAAGGAAAGAAATAGGGGTTTCTGCCTGCGCAGGATTAATTCCATAAAAAGGGGAAATCATTATTAATTACCAAAAATCATTAAATAACAGTAATATACCCCTTATATGATGCAAATATGAATGGAAAACAAGTGTTATAGTGCAAAGTTCATGTATGCATTTTACATGCATCAACATCCCCAAGCTTAACTCATGCTCGTCCTCGAGTATGGAAGTGATAAAACTAACATGAACTTTGCAATATAATAACAACATGGATATAAAAGATGATTGCTACTGCTACATAAAGTCAAATGATTCATTAATTCAAAGAAGTAGCAATATGCAAACAGTTTATAAAGTGATATAAAGTATTCAATGCAGGATGTTCAATGATAGTTCACAAAGTATAACATAAAAGGTAGTAATATGGACCACATGTATGCAATATTATAAGTAAGAACATCCTACATTGGTCATAGAGTTAAGATGAAAATCTGAATATAAAAGGTGGACACTTTGGAAAAGATATATAAATGAGTAGAGGTAAAACATGCATAAGTTTCATCTATCCTCCAAACTATTCTACTTGAGTTATTGATTGCAATGGTAATACTTGGTGTCAAGCTCTCATTCCCCTATCATAGCATCTTGAATGATAAAAGTTAAATGTGAAAGCAAATATGAGTAGTGGCCTTGATAAAGTAAAGGTTAGATGTCTCATGCCCCTTGAATACAAGTACCTACACCATGATTACTCAACTTGGGAAACAAAGTAAGTTTAAGTTATCTATCATTGTAAGTAATAATGGTATTCTCAAGAGCCTCAACTGGGGTACCTCTTGTCCCATGATATGGATCAAGCCCACATCAAAACAACAATACAAACAAACATAATGAACAACCTCAACACCCTTTTTATTTACCACTTGATATAGCTTTTTATTGTAGGGTGTATCACAGAAAGTTCAAAATAGCATGTAAGTAAATTTCCACCATGAATGATGCATGGCTTTGATTAGTGGCCCATGTTTATCTCTAACCATTTATACAAACTCATTTAAACTTACTCTATTTCCACATTATTTCACCATGATAGGCATCCATAAACAAAAGTACATGATATCAACTAAATAAATGATGGAACATGTTGAAAGCTTTGCATGTGACAGCACATATGGGCTAACTCCCAACCTTAAACATTTATCAAGCCACTATCATCATAACATTAATCACAATGGTTCATGTTTATTAAATGCAATAAAAATAAAGTGTGCATCAAGTTCGCGAGAGCTTTTTAACCAACTTTTCCCATTACAATAAATAACATAATCATTTTCATTTAGAGGTATAGATAACACAAATAACATGGTAAACATACTTGGAATAGCATAAAGCTAATAGGTAGATGTGGTGGACTCACTGGAAAAACTTGGGTTGAGGGTGTTGGAAACAAGTTTTTACTTGTTGGAATTTTTGGGCTAGCAAAAGGGAGAAAGATGACCATCTAGATGCATGCATGAGTGTCCATAGAACTAACTAATTCATGTCAAACAAGGTGAAATAACATACAACATCAAAACATGAATAAAAGATAGCTCATGATAAAGCATTTGCAAATTATTACTCATAAAAAAGCTCATGAATCATGCAACTATATGTGTCATTAAAAATCAACTTAGACATCCCTTTTCCCAATAAAAAAAGCATGCAAGATATTTAAACCCATATTTCCAGTAGCTTTCTCATATATAAATGATAGTGTGGTGGTCTCACAAAAAAATAAAAATCAAAGAAAGAACAAACAAAAAGACGCTCCAAGTTTATGCGATAAAATGTTTCAATTGAAAAACAGAAGTTAGACCTATGCAAACCGAGAGTATGTTGGTTCAGTGGGGATGTTCTCCACATCCCCAAGCTTATGGTTTTCACCATCCTTGGATAACTCATGGTGCATCTCCTCCAATCCCTATGAAAAAATTTCAAAATACTGTTTTTCCCATTTCTTTTCTGTGGGGTGATATTAGTAGAGATAAACAAATAGGCTTCTTGCTGCATATAATCCATGGACTAAAATTCATATGAATGATCAGAGGTTGTATAATGTTGTATGCCTACTCATAAACTCAATTGGATCAAAAATATTCAACTCAAAAGTTTAAACTATGCATAAAACAATATGGGACAGAATCTGTCCAGAAAAACAGCAGCAGCAAAATGTATTTTTCTGTCCTACTTAAACTCATCTAAAAATTCTGAACAAATTCAGGCGTACAGAGGATGAAAAGTTGCAGTTATAGTTAAAATATCAGATCAATCGGAGTTACAGAATAGCAATGAAAAATCAAACCGTGCACAGACTTCGTGCGGGAATAAAATCTCCGAATAAAAGTAGCAACTTTTTCAAACCAAAATAAGTAAAACTTGGCACTTTATTGAAAATTCCAGAAACTAAGCTAAGAAAACAATCTCTTGTTACAGAAAGAGGACACAAAGAAAATCCAAATAAAAACAACCGGGTTGCCTCCCGTAAAGCGCTTTCTTTATAGCCATATAGCTAGGCTTACTTACTTGTTGTTTATCGAAGATGAAGCTCATGAGGGAGCTTAAAAGTTGTGACCTTCTTCCTTGGGAAGTCTTCCATGCATTTCTTATGTGGAAACTGAAACTTCACATTCCCTTCCTTTGAATCAATAATAGCCCCTGTGGTACGAAGAAAAGGTCTTCCAAGAATAATAGGACTAGAGGTTTTATTCTCCATATCCATGATTAGAAAATCCACAGGTACAAAAGTCATATGCAACTCTAACATAACATCACTTACTTTTCCTAAAGCATGTTTAATGGTATTATCAGCAAGTGCAAGTTCAACAGAGCATTTTTCAAGATTCTTTAATTCAAGTACTTCATATAATTCTTTAGATAAAATAGAGACACTAGATCCTAGATCAAGTATGGCATGGTGTGTCTCTTTTCCAATAGTTACTAGCACCTTGGGGATCCATATATCCCCAAGCTTAGGTGGTATCATAGCTTCTTGATTGTATCTAGCAATTTTTTCTTTCAAGACATGATTAGCAATATAGGAACCAAAACCGGATTGGTTAACATCAATAGAAGGATCACTTGCAAATTTTTGTAAGATAGATATTAATTCATGCAAGGTACAATTCTCTAAATCAAGCAAATGATCTTTAACTTTCTTTTCCTTTTTGACCCAAACTTGTTTTTTAACAGGGGGTACTGCCTCACTTCTAGTTTCTTGCTCATTGTCCATAGAATTGGTCAGTTTGTTTTATGTAGCCAATCTTTAAAAGAGGGACAATTTTTTCTAATGAAAGCTNCTATAAATACCAGGCAGAACCATTTACCACTGCCTTGTAATCGATCTGCCATCTGAAGAACCCAAGAGAATCGGATAGAACATATTTCATTCGTTTGAGATATGGGAGGAAACCAACAGGGCGCCACAGTAGTATCGGGCAAGTGATATATACCACTAGCCCAGGAAAACAGAACTCCACATGTATATGGACGTCTGGTCACTATTTTGTTTTTTTGTTTATCTCAGATTTGTGTACCCTTTTCGCACTAAAACCAAACTTTGTGTCTATAGTATCTTGACTCCTTAATAATTTGATCCAAAAATATTGCTTGCATAGAAAATTGCTAATACATTCTTTTAAGAGTGAATTCCACTTTTTACCACTTGTTTCTGATTTTGTGACACGTGTTACCCCCATTTAATTTTGTATGTCACGTTTTACCCTCTACTTATAACAATATGTCAGCTTTTACCCTCTTTTGTGTGACCGATAGGCCTGCACACAAGAAAACAGGTGCAAAACAGAGGCGTACACTTTCTATCGATTTTCCATCCTCTGTTCTAGGGTTAAGCAACAACGACGAGTGGAGATGGCGGCGCGACCACAAGCGGCGCAAGCCCAAAGTGTGATGAGCTGCAGAAACAGTGCATGTCGCTCGCACAAGTGTGAGGAGTTGCGTAAGGTACGAAGCGGCGACGGAAGCTTGACAACGGCAACAAGCAGCGACAACATCAGCGAAGGGAGATAGGGGCGGCAGCGGCGACGGGCGGGGGTGAGCGGACTTTGGCTTCTGGGCTGGATAGATGCAATAATGCCGGCGATCGCCGGCGACAAACCAGGCCGGCGTTACACTGCTCCTTCCTCCACCTATGTTTCTACAGAAAAAGTGCACCTTTGTTTTGCCCTCGAAGCAGTGCGGTGTTCCAGGAATAGGGACAAATGGTTACAGAGGGTAAAATTTGACACTTCGTCACAAATACAGGGTAAAACATGGCGCAAAAAATTAAAAGGGGTAACTATTATCACTAAATCACAAACATGGATAAAAAGTGGTATTCACTTTTTTTTTTAATGATTGAATTAACAAAAAAAGTATATCACCAATTTTTTTAACAAATTCCCATATGCATTAAAAACTATTAGTAACCGATACGTATTACCAAATTTTTGTATCTAGTTTGGAATCAAAATTTTATCTGGCAGTAAAATAGGTACAACATGTAAATGTAAAAAATCGTGAGCCGTTCGATGTACAATGGATGGTTATACGTGATAGTACATGACCTCCATGGCTCCATGTACATGTGGAATCGCCCCGTTGGCTTACCCCACCGTAGGGCAAGTGATATTTACCTTTCCTGCCAAACTCGGCTTTGTTGCAGTCTTTGGTGCTGGCTTCATGGTTTTTGCATGCATCAGTACTGGCTCAGCGTACAGTGGCCGATAGCTCATGGGCAAAGCGAGGTGCTTCCAATTCCCAACACCTATAAATACCAGGCATAACCATTCACCACTGCACTGTGATCGTCTTCCATACGAAGAACCCAAGCGAATAGGATATAACATATTTCATTGTTTTGAGATATGGGAGGAAAACAAGAGGGCGCCACAATAATATTTGGCAAGTGAGATACACCACTAGCACACTGTACTAGGAGGTCGCAAATGTCCAGCAGTGGGACGGGCAGGAGAAGGCAAACTTGCGCCACATGCGTGCAATCGCTGGCATGGTCCAACTGATGGCATGCAATGCCCCAACTCAGGGCAGGGAAAACCCGGTGAGGGGGAGACCTGCGGCGACCTGGGAACTGGCCTCACCGTGAACATCGTTGCAGAGGCACCAAGGCTGGTCCTCCTCGGGAAGCTAGGCCCGAGAATGAGATCGAGCTACACCGAGGATACCTTCCTTGACATCACCAAATTTGAGAAGGTCTTTGGAAAGAATGTACTAGTGGGGTGAAACTCAACAGGCCCTCAATTTTATGGAAAATAGAAAGAAAGACGCACCTTATTGTAGCATTTGGGAATTGGAATGCATGAGTATGTTAGTTTGGTGTCATATAGTCAAATACGTATGCATAAACCTCTCACGCTCCTGCTACCAAAATCATCCCTGCAACTTCAGATCTAGTGTCGCCTCACACCTCTTCTCTCCTCTACGGCGATGGCCCACATCGAATCGGTAAGGGTTCCCATACCTATATAGTTATAGCTTACCTCTCTTAGGGCATCTCTAACCGATCCATCGAAAATGGTTAGAGGGATAAACAACATCCTTTTTCTCACATTTTTATGTTTCTAAATATTATTTGTTGCTAGCATATATTTTTCATCGTGATCGTTAATTTTTTTGAAATACTCATTTAGTGGTTGTATACATTACCACTAATAGCTCAGTTATGACAGCTAGGGTTTGTGAGACCTAACATGTTCTCAATGGACTGCTTTATAGTGAAACTATTAATATATCTTTGTTTCAAATAAGGCAAAAACATGCAATTTGCATTAATTAAGAAAAGGAGTGTTGGCCGGTAAATTACCGGAAAACCTTCCTAAAACCACTACAAAACACCAATGTTGTCGTAGAAAAAACCACATTGAGCACCACCGGCCGATATGGCCACCCACGTGAAGCACACTGCACATATGTCATTGAATTAAAGGACCACCATCAATGATTCCATCGAGCATCGATGTCAACACTCCTTCTCGAGCAAGCGACTCTGACTTCACCTTTGATGACCACCGATGAAGCACCGCAAAAAAAAGGAACCTGACGTGGGGTTACCACGGCAAATCCCATCGGTATGATACCTAGGGTTTCGTATAGAGGGAGAAGATGGCGCGCTGGTAGTATCGGACGGCTGACAAGCAAGGATTTACCCAGGTTCGGCCCCTCATTGTGAGGTAAAGACCTACATCCTGCTTGTCTGATTATACTCATGGTGGTGTTACAATGGTTGGCCGCCGGTGGCGGGTGTTGTATCTGATGTCCCGTACCCCTAAAGGGTGCCCCTGCCTGGCTTTATAAAGGGAGCCAGGTAGGGTTTACATGTGTTTGTCTTGTACTCCAAGTCATGGCTTCTTGGGCTTCGTTGGGCCGCCAGGTGGGCCTCCAAGTATATCCTCGGTTGAGCTGCACCGGGTGTGCCAATGGTGGGGTGCCCGGAGGGTATGCCCACGTCAGTAGCCCCCGAGTATCTGGTCGATTCGTAGAATCGGGCAGAGACTCAGAGCAGCATGTCGAGTAGGCGTAGTCGATGCGTCCGGTACATTGATGACCTTGTGAAATCCGGTGCGAGCGTAAGAAAACTGATAATAATAAATCTGATGCGGGTGTAAGGAACCCGACTTTGAGAAGTCCTGTGCGGGCTATAGACAACCCGACTTTGATAATTCCGATGCGGGCTATAGAAAGCCCGACTTTGATAATTCCGGTGCGGGTTATAGAGAACCCGACTTTGAGAATTCCGATGCGGGTTATAAACAACCCGACTTTGATAATTCCAATGCGGGCTATAGAGAGCCCGACTTTGATAATTCCGGTGCGGGTTATAAACAACCCGACTTTGATAATTCCGATGCGGGCTATAGAAAGCCCGACTTTGATAATTCCGGTGCGGGTTATAGAGAACCCGACTTTGAGAATTCTGATGCGATATGATCGACTCTGCTGAGGACCGAGCACAAATGCAAGTTTAACTAAATTCTCATCGGGTGCGCAACCAGCGCTCCCGATGGGAGTAGCCCCCGAGGCTATGTCCAAATATTTATAGTTGGGCATAGGCTCAATTTGTCTTGCTTCTTGTTGTAGTCGAGAACTTCGCGAGTGCCCTCCCGATGGGAGTGTAGGGCTCGACTCTTAGAGTCTGTATCTTTATTGTGTTGTCGGGTGCTTCCAACTTGGTAGTATGTCGAGTAGCCCCCGAGGGCCTGGTAGACTTGAAGAGTCTGGTAGGGACTCCTCCGCGCTGTGACGTCCTGGTACGAGTCGTGCTTTTAGTAGTTTATTCGTACCCATGTCTCAGGGCGCCTTAGTGGTGGATCTCGCATAATACGCCTGGTACACTCGACGGGATCAGGACCAGTTAAGTGCTCCTGGGCACAAACAGTATTAGCGTACACCAAACTCGAGTCCCCAGGCTCGAGCCTGGAGGCGCCCTTCGACTCCCACCGCCTGGGATCTTACGGAGTCGAATTCGGCCTAGAGGGTACCCAACGCGTCCGTCGGGATTTTTCTTCACACCTGTTGGTATGGAACTTTGTTCAAGTGCCTCAGCTGTTGCTGTCAGCCCCGGCCCTACACGACGGATCGGTGGGACTTACCTTTGCACTGTTGTGCAGCATCCGAGGGTCAGCTGTGTTTGATTCATCTCAGGAATTTACTTTGTTTTTGCTCGGATTGGACCGGAGTCGACAACCTGTCGAGTGACCTTTAGTCTCTTGGTTATCGGGTGTCGCTGAGGCGATGTAGTATCATTTGTGCGGCGCAGCCCCCGAGTATCGGGTGCCGCTGACCCGATATAGTATCGGGTGTCGCTGAGGCGATGTTGTTGTAGGGCCTTTACAGCGTAGCCCCCGAGTATCGGGTGCCGCTGACCCGATGTAGTATCGGGTGCCGCTTGCCCGATGTAGTATCGGGTGTCGTGTAGCCCCTGAGTATCAGGTGCCACTGACCCGATGTAGTATCGGGTGTCGCTGATGGACTCGACGCGGCGGACGGAGTCAATGCGGCGGAGTATATGCGGGGACTCGACGCGGCGGACCGGAGTCGACGCGGCGGAGTAGATGCGAGGGACTCGACGCGGCGGACCGGAGTCGACGCGGCGGAGTAGATGCGAAGAACTCGACGCGGCGGACCGGAGTCGACGCGGCGAACGGAGTCGACGTGCGACTGCAACTTTCAGCCCCCGAGCCCATATTGTCAAGCTGGCGAGGCGGAGTAGTTTGTTGTTGTTGTTGATGTCGAAACGCCAGCCCCCGAGGGTATGTGGTGCCCTTCTAGGGAGCAGGCTCTTTGCAGGATGGATGTAGCGGACTCAACGCAGCGGACAGAATCGACGCGGCGGAGTGGATGTGACGTTGAAGAAGTCGACGCTTGACTAAACGGGGGCGACAGTGTTCAGCCCCCGAGTCAATCTTTGTCGAATCGGTGAGGGGTAGTACATCTGCAATAACTGAAAGGAAAAAATCTTTGTATTCTATGTGGCGCAGTCCCGAGTGTCGGGTGCGGCCAAAACAAATTAGAATTAACTGACAGATTAAAAATATTAAAGCGACTTAGCTGTTGATGACGCGTAGCCTGTATGGCGATTAAACCGGAACGGCGTGTTGCTGATGGACTCGACGCGGAGTCGGTGTAGCAGGAGCGGATGTCGAGTCCGCCTGACCCGACGGCCAGCCTATTGATTGCCTCGTTGTTGATGATGTGAAGCACATCTACGTACCGTCGGCTCGTCAAAGACAACGCGGTCCGAATTAGACTGGGCGAAGTTGTAGATGAGCATGGCGTCGATGAAGCCGGTCGCGATGCTGACGAGGCCGAAGTTATCCGCGACGGGTCGATGTCGGTCGCGGTTTTCCGCGATAGGGGCGGAGTCGACGGCAACGAGTCGGCGGCGGTAGCGATTGTCGACGTATCTGTAAGGTTGCTGCAGCGGCGGGTCAATGATGGTTGCGACATGGACTTGATATTGTTTTACGAGGTGACGATAGATATGCTCGGCCACGCCCGGAATATTGATGTGGATCCGGCGCAGCTGCACGGCCGTGGCGAAGTCGAAGTTGTAGCGGGCCAGGACGGAAACGGCGGCGACCGCGGCCGACCAAGCTGTGTATGGCGGGCGGTGCACAGCAGAACCGCCGGTCTTTTTGCGCCCAGATATTCATCAATCCGGTGATCATCGGCCCGCGTAAAGGCATGATCGTGAGAAAATTCTTCTGATCCCGGTCTCATGAAAATCTGCGACTATCATCACGAAGTGGGAAGCAAAAAATTCGCACCAAATAGCTAATCTGTATGTAACAACTTAATAGAATAATATCACCTGATTTTTTATTTAGTAGCGCCATGATTGGAGGACTGAGGAAATCAGTGGATCTCCCTATTCATGCGTGTTCCAATTTGCTTGCTTTGCGTGGCGCTGGACGGAGTCGACGTAGGCCAGCTCGTCACCTGTAGATCGCCTAGGGTGTTGAGTCCGATCCACCGCTACTGGTCGGGCTGCCGCCTATGATTGTGCGGCGCTGACTGCTTTCATCTGCTGCCTTCTTTTGGGGCTGCCGCCATGAGCAGGGATGAAGCTGGAGTTTGACGAAGCCGAGAATCCACGTGCACGCGCGATCCATGTCCGCACGCGATGCACGATCCGCGGGCCAACGCGGCAGTCAAGCACTCGGACGCCGCGTGGTTGGTTTCTCCGCAAAGTCGGATGCGATCCGGTAGATTGGATCTTGCGAGTATCAGCACGGAGCGCCGCCGTCTGATTGGATCGCGCGAGCGTCTGCAGGGAGCGCTGCGCCAGATTGAATCGCACGAGCACCCGCACGGAGCGCCGCCGCTATTGTCGATGAAGTCGCCAGATTGGATCGTGGATCGCGGGTGAGACCAGCGAGAGTCGCGGATCGTTGTTGTTGAAGAAGATCGGATGCGACGAAATAGATGAGTTGACCAGACGCGATCTGGCTGTCGTTGTTGATGAACACGATGAAGCCGCCGACACCGCGATCCAGCGAGCGTTCTTCCCACATACGGCGCCAATTGACGTGGGGTTACCACGGCAAATCCCATCGGTATGATACCTAGGGTTTCGTATAGAGGGAGAAGATGGCGCGCTGGTAGTATCGGACGGCTGACAAGCAAGGATTTACCCAGGTTCGGCCCCTCATTATGAGGTAAAAACCTACATCCTGCTTGTCTGATTATACTCATGGTGGTGTTACAATGGTTAGCCGCCGGTGGCGGGTGTTGTATCTGATGTCCCGTCCCCCTAAAGGGTGCCCCTGCCTGGCTTTATAAAGGGAGCCAGGTAGGGTTTACATGTGTTTGTCTTGTACTCCAAGTCATGGCTTCTTGGGCTTCGTTGGGCCGCCAGGTGGGCCTCCAAGTATATCCTCGGTTGAGCTGCACCGGGTGTGCCAATGGTGGGGTGCCCGGAGGGTATGCCCACGTCAGAACCTATGCCGACCCATGCAAACAGTTGGCCACATGCTCCAATGAAAGATAGCTCTTACTTCATCGACGAGCATCACATGAGAAATATACAGGGTTTAATTTGCACCAACTGAGCCTTGCGCAAAAGACACCGGTTGCTCGCCATTGTCACCTCTATGCATGCTCCACCTTAGCAGAGTGTCATCAACATATTGAAGGACTGGTAAATCTGTGTCACTGGTAACTATGGGGAGACCAGAAATTAATCCTTGTGTTTGACACGAGAAAAACATCTGATGACGATGACTACTACGAGAAGGGTAGATAGCCTGTTTCTCTCATGCGCCGGATAAAATAAAGGTGCGGGCGTGCCAGTGTACCGTAGTACACAAGAAAGAGATAGGGAAGCGAGTATTTTATTAATCTCTCTTGGAGAAACAAAGTACAAGATCCCTAATACAAATGCGCTTCGTGGCCTGCTTGCGTGGCCAGCCTGACTATGGCGATTGCGATCTCCTGGTTCCCAGGGCCTCGGAAGGCACCCGGTTAATTACTCCCGCGGGTTACGCCGCGAGACACCTCCGATTAAGCCGTGTGGTCGTCTTCGTCGTCTTCGCTTCGCGTTCTCCATGCATGGTGTGGTGGTGATGTGTGTGGGCGGCGGCAGAGCCCGTGTCCTCGTCGGTACACGCGCCGCAAGTAGCGTGGCCTTTGCTCCGGCCACGCCCGCCCTCGCCGTCGTGCCTCGTCGGTCTTGGCGGCGTTGATGTAGTTGTACTTGAAATAGCATGGGTCCGCTAAGCTCGGACTTCTTGACGATCCACAGCCTCGTCGGGGTGCGCAAGGGGTATGCCTCGCGGGAGTAAGTTGTTGGTGGAGATCGGCATCGGTGTGGAACCGACGCACGCCCGAGTCAACATAGCCGATGTGGTCGGCATCCCATCTTGGCGTGACGCCAAGTTCATGGCTGTCGGCATAGACAAGGACACCGTCTCACGGGCTCGTAGAAGTGCGGTGTAGGAGACGTCTTGTGTCGCCTCGGTTCGATGGTCGCTCGCCTAGAACCACCTCCGTGTAGTTGGCGGCGCGAGTGTCATCCGGCTTGACCCTCAGGTTGGTGGTGACAGGCCGGGGTCGGCGTCAAGGTCTCGGATGGACATGAAGATGTAGCACCGCGACATCTCCTACGGCGCTAGTGCAATGATGGTCATGGACTTGGTTGAGGCTGCACGCACATGCATGGCCGATGCTCGTGCACAAGGCCATGCGCACAAGGCCATGCACGTACACACTAGCTCCTGGCAGCACATAGCTAGCTAATCAGTACATGCATGTACTAAGCCATGCACGTACACGCTAGCTCGATGAAGTCGACGGCAGGTTGCACACCGGCGACTCCAGCGTCATCGCGTTTCGTGGCGGCACCGAAGATAGTGGGCAGCTCGCCAGCGTCGCGATGGAGATGGCGTCGACGACTCGTCGGCTGCTCCGGCGACAACGGTCGCAAAGCGGCAAAGATGACGTCGCCCGTAACCTTGGCCGTCAATATGGAGATGGCATCAGGGCTATCCCCTGGCAGCCACGATGGCGACGCCGTGGAGACGAAGACGGACTCTGTCTCCCGTCGAAGTGGAGATGATGTGAGGTGTCCCGCCGGCATCTCCGGCATCAGCGCCGTCTAGGTGGAGATTGGTATTGGGCTACCCGCCGGCAGCCATGGTGACCGCGTCATGGAAGTCGAGATGTCATCGGGCAGCTCGCCGGCTGCTCCGGCGACAACGTCGTCGAGGTGAAGATGGCGCCGGGCTGCTCGCCGGCAACCATGGCGACCGCGTCATGGAAGTCGAGATGTCATCGGGCAGCTCGCCGGCTGCTCCTGCGACAACGCCGTCGAGGTGGAGATGGTGGCGGGCTGCTCACCGGCAGCCATGGCGACTATGTCGTGGCGGTAGAGATGTCACCGGGCAGCTCGCCGGCTGCTCCAGTGACAACGCCGTCAAGGTAGAGATGGTGGCGGGCTGCTGGCATCGTCGTCGTCGATATGGAGATGGCGCCGGGCTGCACGCCGGCAGCCCCGACACCTTCTCCTTCTGCGCGGCTCATGGCAGCCATGAAGACAGCGGCTGCTGTGCGTCATCTCCATCTACCCACCCGCCTTGCCTTGGCGGTGCCGTCTTGACTCCATTGTGTCCAGCAGCTCCGGCCCTGTACCGCATCAATGCCCGTGGTTGCAGGGCCCGAGAAAGAAGTCGAGCAATGGCCGGCTGGCCACCACCACTTCTTGTGCCGCCCTCTTGAACCATCACAGCAGTACGAGATGCATGTGTGCTGGAGAGAGAGAGGGAGAGAGAGGGGGAAGAGACTGAGTTAATAGTGATTCTCACCATTGAGGATCCTCGGCTGCGCCTCCATGATCTCCTCCTTGCTCCTGATCGATGCGTGCACGTGCCTGCTTGTTTGTCTAGCTTGTGTGTATGGATTGGGACTTGTAGATTGATTCAGGCTGGTGGGTTTTGTGTGTGTATGGGGTTTCTTGTGTATCGATGGATGGATGGATTTCTTCTGGTTCGAGTTGAGCTTTGCCGTGCTCCTCCTCGTGCCCCAGAGCTCTCCGTCCGGCTCCCCCTCTTTCTGGCTGCGTGGATGTGACTTTTATAGGCAGCAGGGGTGCGAGGATAGCGACGTCCTCCGTGATCTTCGGCGTCCGTTGATCATCACGAGCTTATCTCCTCCACCGGCCGGCCGGCCACACGAACTTCTAGCGAAAGAAAAGCTCGTCCGTTTGCCCTCCCTTCCTTCGATGGTTATCTGATCGCTTTGGCGAACATAAAGCAGCTAGCCAAAATATCTCGCTGATGATCGTAACCAGCGACCGCAAAACAGCACCTATATTCCGATCATTTGAGCGTGTGTTCAGTGCGTATACCCTTCCGTATACAGGACCTTTCTCGCTCACGGTGCCTATGCAGGTGCTTGCACATGACTCATATCCATGCAAGGCACATCCATCCATTCAATTATTACTAGCCTCATGCATGAACGTGAACTGATCAACTGCATAGAGCTAGCTTCATGCTGGTACGTGTTTGAGTAATATATAGGCTATTAGCTTAATTCTTGTACCCATCAACATGTCAACACGAGAAGGCCAAGACTTTATACAATTCTGCATCGAACACCTTGTTATAGGAGATCCTTCGCCACAACTTGCAGTAACTTAGATCCCAAGACATACAACATTGGGGAGTGGGGATCCCCGTGTCTCGCACCCGTTTTACAATTGAATTGTTTATCAAGCACCCCTGTTAAGTAGAATAGATGAAGTTCCAGATAAAAAAAAGATTCTAACCCATTGCAACCAGTTTTCATTAAAATCCATGCATTCCATAACCTTGAGAATTTTCTCATGCTCAATAGTGTCAAAAGCTTTGACAAAGTCCAATTCTAAATAATTATTCGTTTCTTAGAGGCATGCCAAAGATATAGATATTTAGAAATTCATGCCACATAGTCCTAAATGGTTTTTTCCTTTAGGAAACCATATTAATTGTTATATTCTAAGATATGCAATATATTTGCAGCCAATTTGTTTACAAAATTAGACACACATTAGTCAAAGAAATGGGTCTTAAATATTTACGAAATTGAACTTTGGGAACTAGAGAAATATAGGAGCCATTAATGTTCTGTAAGTTTAAAGTACCTGAGTGAAAGTCTTCAGCCAACTTATACAATTTCTTAATTACATGCCATCATTGCTTAAAAACTAACCCATTAAAACAATCTGATCCTTGTCATGAGGCATCTCCTTAACTACTAAATTCATTTCTTCCATCAAAAAAAGGCATTGTCAAATCCTCAAGAAAGTAGGAAAATCATAGAAATTCCTTCTAATAGACCAATTCTATTTTTACAACTTGACCATAATAAGCCTGCAATTTCATCATGATCTGAAACTATCGTACATATTCTCCCTTGAACATTGCAATGGAATTTCTCCTAAATCTTGAAGTATCCTTGGCCTTAAAATTGTGTTATCTCCTGTTGTTTTAATCAAACTAACTGTACACCCCTCTTTCTCCAATATTTACATTCAATCAAGAGCAACTCCTCTAAATGCAGGTTAACCATGCTCTTGAAGTTATATCTAGTGATGTATAGAGGTCTATTTTTCATAAGATTACACACAATCAAAATTAGGTAGTTGCAATTACGAATCACTAAAATAGTTGGGACAGAATAAAGTGCCATTTCTTTAGAGCATATCTTAAGGATTAAAAAATTTCAGCTAGAATGGTAGAACTGGTGGATTTCCTCGATTGTTGGCTCCAAGGGAAACAGACATAATCCATAAACCAATGTTGATCTTCCCAAAAATTATCAGACCTAAACATACTAACCTGGGGAATAGATGTGGTAATGTTTGCAACACAAGGTACGTGTGTTGGATAAAGGGAGCACCATGTAATTTGGATACACATATCCAATTAGAACTAGTGAAGAACCAATCTAACAGCTCAAAAAGAGGTGATTGTTGAATGTTGGACCAAGTGTAGGCCCTCCCTTGTAGGGAAATTCTATCAACCAAAATTTACCAATCATATCATTCAACATGAACATGTCATTGATGTTGGAGAAAGTTCCCTAGAGTCAGACTCGGCAAGGCCGACTCTAAGTGTATATGTAATAATCCGTAATAGTCCTTGAACTATGCACTTTCAAATATGCCATGAACTATGTGATTCATTTTTAGAACCATTAATGTTATAAGATACTTGTTGTAAATAACCTAGGTCGATAAAATTAAGTGGACTGTGGACACTTAAACTCTAGCTAATGCGTAAAGTCGATTGATGAATCGGTTCCACTTTTCATGGGAATGGAGATGTTGACTTAACACACGCTCTTGACCAAAGGATTTTGGCGATTCGGACTTCCAATATGAGCTGCAACGATCTTGGCAGTCATGTGTGAGTCTCATCAATGTGTATAACATGTTACTTAGACCCGAGCAGGTTGATCCTTTGCACGATCTGAGTTACATATCGGTCGGCTTAGGTCTTTCAACGGTAATCAATATTCATGACTTGGTTGACCAAGAAGTTATTTGCCCCTCTAACTTAGAGAGATGTTCTTTGGGCCCCGGTGACCTTATTCGGAAAGCATGGCCATGTGACTGATACGTGTCAAACGTATCTATACTTTTTTATTGTTCCATGCTAGTTTTGTGATGTTGTCACATGTTTTTAATATCATATTACATCATTTTTATGAATTTGTCGGACTAACCTATTGACAAGATGCCCAGTGCCAGTTTCCTGTTTTTGTTGTTTTGTATTTCAGAAAATCTACCACAGGAAATATTCTCGGAATGCGCTGAAAATTTACGGGGAATTTTTATTCACCAGAAGACACCTAGGGACCAGAGGGCGACCTGGGGGGGCACCCACAGGGCAGAGGCGGCCACCTGCCGCGGCCTGGGCCCACCCCACGGGTGGGGCCCGCCCCTGCTCCTGGGGCGCCTCCTCGGCCCCCCTCGACGCCTATAAATTGCCTCATGACCTAAAAACGTCGAGGCGGCCATTATTTTTCAGAGAAGTCACCCCGAGCCGCCGCCACCATAAACCCTAGTTCGGGGGTGATTCTGAAGCTGATCCCGGCACCCTGCCGGAGGGGAGATCGATCCCGGAGGGCTCTTCATCGTCATGCCTTCCTCCGGGATGATTTGTGAGTAGTTCCACCTTGGACCATGGGTCCATGGCAGTAGCTAGATGGTAGTCTCTCACCCTTGTGCTTCATGTATTATAATCTTGTGAGCTGCCTAACATGATCAAGATCGACTATTATAATGCTATGTGATGTGTTTGCTGGGATCCGATGGATTATGAAGTTATGATCAGATTGTGCATGATTCTTATATGTTCATTTATGTTCTTGCATACTCTTCGATGTGTGTAGTTGCTTTGGCTAAGTAATTATGTGTGTCTCCAAGAAGGAGTATTTATGCTAGATAGTGGGTTCATGCCCGGAAATTCACAATGGCACCCGAGCTCACATGCTCCTGTTTTTTTTTTCGACAAAATAAAAAAATAGTAAAACATTATGAAAAATTCTGAAAAAAATTGGAGGCACACACATATGAGTTGTTCACACTCGTGAATTTTTTCGAAATGAAAAGACATTTCCTGCGCTCTGTGCAAAAAAGAAAAATCAGTGTTTTCAAAAACGTGTTTTTAGATCTATTTTGACCACTCATTTTGTCTTTTTTTGTACAGAGCGCAGAAAATTTCTTTTCATTCCGAAATTTTGCACGAATGTGAACAATGCATATGTGTGTGCCTCCAATATTTTCCAGAATTTTTCATAATGTTTTACTATTTTTTTATTTTCGTTGAAAATAAGAGGAGCATGTGAGCTCGGGTGAAAAAACGCCTCTCCCGTTCATGCCACCTTTTGTTCCTGGACACGAGTGACAGAAACGTCTAAGGGCAAGGGTGTGTTGTTGCTACTAAGGGTAAAACAGCGGTGTTAAAGTCTATTTTGATGTTTAATATTGCTTACTTCATGCGCTTTACTTAATGCAAATGTCTGTTGCTTGCAACTTAATACCGATGGGTGATAGGCTGGATAGCGATCCCACGATGGACTTTTTAGACAAAGATGCAGTTGGATTCAGCGGTCTTTGTTCTTTGTCGTGATGCCTACATAAATATTACCATGTACTCTTTGTCATAGCTAGATTAAGTTTGTGTCATAATCTTGTCAATTGCCTAGCTGTAATTTGTTTACCCATCATATGAGTGTTTATCTATTTGAGAGACTCCACTAGTGAACCCATGACCCCCGGTCTATCTTTTTATATTGTTTACAACCTCATTTACTTGTTTTTCATCATCATTACTCATCTGGTCCGTTTCGTAATTTCATCCACTACACTATATGTTTATCCGTTTTGTTTTCAGCAGACCGGAAAGATTGACAACTTTTCCGCCATTGGGGGCAAAGTAATTGTTTGAGTGTGTGCAGGTCCACGTTCATTGACGATTAAGTGCCAGAGATCGTCAACGTTCACCTCGTTGTTGATTTCAAAGTCCAACTGGTTCATTAACGAGGAAAAACTGCTACTTACTACATATGCGCCTTCGCTTGGGGCACTACCCAATACTACCATCATCCGCAATCGAGCAGTTTTCTGGCGCCGTTGCCATGGGTCGCACTAAAGCTACATAAGAAGATTTGTCCCCGCCAACTCTGCCAGTGCTTGTCAATATCCATTATCAGTGACTCGACTAAGAGTTAGTCTAGTAGGAATAAGAGTTAATCTAGTTAATCAGGGACACAAGACAAGTAGACTCAAGATATTGAATTGATGACAAGGTATGAATGGTTCAACACCGTCCTTTGGGAAGTGTTCTGCAACGACAATCTTCGTATTGCCTCCCTTGAAGGAACCAACAGATGGCTACTTCGTGGAGCTCTCAACCATGACACTAGTTCCATCATAAAGCAGTCGAACAACAATACCTAATAACCTCCACATCGCAAAAGAAGCAATCTACAATGGGTGATCGAAGGAGAAAAACAGGACGATGGCTTGGAAGAGTTGGATTCTTGTTCACCTAGGACATATCCCAATGGCACGATGAAATTTAGGTGACGTGGAACCCGATGAAAGAACAAAATATCGTTATATGATGTTCGGTGGGTTGGGTTTTATAAGATACTCTCTTTGTTTCTTAATATAAGTCATAAGATGATACTCCCTCCGTCCGAAATTATCATGTGTATTCAAAGCGAAATTTTGAAAATTTTGACTAAACGTATAGGGAAAAGACATCAATCTATAATGTGAAATGCATATACTACGAAAATATATTTTATGATGAGTTTTACAATATTTATCTGTTTTACAGATATTGATATTTTTTATGTGTTTAGTCAAAATTTACAAAGTTTGATTTTGACTAAACCCAGAACGTGAGGCAATTCCGTACAGATAGAGTATCTTAAAATAAAAAAAATTATTATCTTAAAATACATGTTTTTGTATCTTAAAATACTTTGAATCAATGGTTACTCTATTGGCATGTAATTCGTGTCATACAAATTTAAAATCAGTAAGTAGTTTTCACTTTTCAGGCAACGTTGTATTTTTATAATACTATTCTAGTTTTGCTTAAATTCTTGTCTTAACCAATCACGCCATATAGTATGCAACCGAGAATCATCATAACCGAGACCCGAGAGGGTGTCGCGCCCTTGATTTCCAAATAAAAAACACGAAGAGGAACGACAACCATAACCGTTCTGTGCGCACACCAACCGCCCAATCCACCCAAACTGCTGCGCATTTTCTCCTAGCCTGCCGGCGGCAACTTCTGCGCCCAATCCACCCAAATTGCATCTTCTAGCAGCCCCATCCTGTCCAAACCCATCGTACTGATGTCGACCGGCGACGGCGACGGCGCCGATGGGCAAGTGGACCCCTTGCCTCTACCGTACGACTTCGACGACGTCCTGCCATTGCTCGACATGTCCGACCTCAACAACGCACAGGACCAGCCTGCCTGCAGCCAGAGTTTCGCCGCTGAAGGTCTTCTTTACTGGCCAGGGATGGTCGGCAACTACTACACCGGCGACCCATCTGCGTCGTCGACGACTACGGCCACGCGCCAGGCGGATGTGTTGGATTGCAGCGACTGTCATGTACTGAGAGAAGTCGTTCATTCCAACGGTAGAGTCTAGATACATGCATGCGTACATAGATTGATAACGGATGAGCATCATATGCAGTGAAGGCTTAGGGTTCCAACCATGCATAATTTCCAATAACAAGAATCTGAACTTAACAAACATGTGCATATGAATTTCTAGGGTTGGAGCTGACGAAACTTTGCATCCATGGTGGCGCCGGTTTGTTCAACCATGCGACGTCAGAGGTGTATCGTGTCAACTCGGAGGGCTCGGTCACGGCATTGGCGCACCAGTCCTTCATCGAGTAATTAAGAGATATACATCACGATCTAGTTCAACTTATATTTACGTATACAAGTGATATGTATCTTCCTAAATTAACTTCTTGAGTAATCTGATTATTACGCAGTTTCAGAGGCCGGGACTACGAGTGGGTGAGGCATTACCTGACGAACTACGCACTGCATCGAGCAGACGGCAATTTCGCCGTGGTGCGCGACTCGCTCTCGATATTCCACGACATCCTCTGCACCACCATGAACCCAGCAGGCATCCAGGACAAGAAGGAGCACCACGAACTTGAAGGGGTAGCGGCAAGAAATGGTGCCAATCGACGACGGCTCTCCACCTTCCAGCCTGCAATCCGGAGAAACAAAGAGCCAGAACCTGCAGGTTTGTTTTTGTAAATATGGATTTAGATTCAGTTCAAAGAATCAACCCTTTTACCTGTCTGGTGTGTAGGGCCATCTCAACCAAATCATACCACGCACGTGCAAGTACTGCAACCACCCTTGCAGCAGGTTACAGGCAGGAGCGCGTTTGCATTGCAGGTATAAATATCGACGCAACTTTTTTGCATGGTTCGAGAGATTTAGGATGTTACAAATGTCTGGGTACTTCATTTCTAGAGGGAGAGAACCAAGAACATGCAGTTCAGCGACATCGCCCCATACTTTCATCTCCCCATCATCGAGACCGCCAAGAATCTTGATATCTGCACCACAGTTCTCAAAGGAATCTGCCGCAGGGTCGGTGTACAACGATGGCCGCATCGAAAGGTTAGTTTGTTCGTCGGGTCTATGTGTGTGCCACATACTCTTCAAAAAATCTATAAATGGCTTTGAGAAATTTACTTCAAATTGAGAACTTCTGGTGTATGATCGATGCTTTCAAGTTGAACATAGTGTTATTTTGTTTTTACATAGAGTATAGATATATATTTTTGTCTTGGTGACATAATTTTCTTTCGGCAGTTGAAAAAACTAGATAGACAAATAACAAAACTCAGGAGATCGGGCAATGGACCTTGGGAAAGGGACGAGATCGAGCGGTTGAATGCTGACAGGAAAAGAATATTTCATGGCCTAGAATAGAAGGATATGGAACTACAGTTACATTATTTTTATATTATGCGTGTGCAATCTACAGTGTTCGTTTGTATACATATGAGACTAATGGTGTTGTTTTTTCGATAATGGTGTTGTTTAAACCACAAGAACATGTTTTTCAATATTATCTGATCCCATGCCTATCTTTTTCGTTCAAACAGAATGAACCGTGGGTATCGGAATCCACAAGATTTGTGAAAACAAGAAGTTACGACCCAGTGTGCCCACAAGAGCAATCATGTCCACTTTGTAGCATGTGGATTTGTGCCTCTAGAACCGCATATTCGTTGTTTTTCTCTTTTGTGTCAGACTTTATGTTCGGTTGAATGTTAGATCAACTTCAGCGGTCTTTGTGATTTCACTAACTTAGCTAGTTAAGAATTTTTGGCATCTTTTGTCACTGTCGTACCTCGCAATAACACCGCGTCTACTTAGCATGAAACCTATGTGGTTCATCTCATTATGTGCTCGTACAAGGGAACAAGGACTTGATTTAAACATAGCCATGCCTGATTGAAAACCACTATGCTAGAATTACGAAAGCATAGAAACATTCAGCTCAAACAAATTTAAAGGCACTCAAGATACACATACACATATGGTTCACCAAGTTAGGAAGAAGAGGTGGCAAGGTGATCATGGTGTTCGTGGTATAGATTGCGGTATCATGATGGAGATGGTAGCAAGACGATAGTGGGTCCCTGATGTCGGTGTCCCTATGTGAGAAAGTCTATCTAATTGGGACTTAGCCAAAAATGCAAGTCGATCGCTGGGAAAATGGCACCCATACGGCCACACATCAACCCCGTGCATGGAAAAACACCACTCACCTTTGCCCCTCACCTCGTTCGTGCCAAAATGTTCCCCCACCCAGAACACACCTTACCATCGTGTGTGCCAAGAAGCTTCTCTTCTCCATCATTCTTGTTTTAACACACCGATGGTCAGCTCAATACCATGGTAGGCATGCTATCTCTATCATGTGAAGTCATTGTATGGTCTAAAAAGTGGAGCATTCGATCTGTACAGTGTATGATGCGCTTAGCACTATGTAAGTGCGGTTGGGTCGATCTCACGGAAGGTTCCATGTATTGGGATGTCTGGTTGATTAATTATATTGATGATGTCAATGTTTTAATAGTTGGCATTGTTGTTATCTTCACAGGTTAATAGAACTAGATCCACAATGTGTTGCGAAAACTTCTTGACATATGTCTATATTCAATTAATATGTATGTAATTAATACTCTATATTACTAACTTATTATGGATGGACCAAAGGGAGGGGGAGAAAAAGCATATATTGTATGAAATGTGTTTTGTGACTTGTGTTATGCTCGATGACAATGTAAATCTTAGAACTACATATGTTTAGGTTGTGTCGTGTAGATGTTTGGCTAATATCTTTAACATGGAATTAGAGAGCTGAAGAGGTCTCTCGGGGTGATGGGAGAGTTGAACATGAATCTCAGTTTGTTGATAAAGTTGAAAAGAAATCTCGGTTTCTTGTATCATAGATTGTCGCGACACATGTTTTACCTGCTGAAGAGAGTGATGCACTTGGAGTTGGTATTGGTCATCTTGCGCATCACATTGTCGTCCCTTGGGGAGGAGTGGTGGATCTGGTATAACTAGCTTATTGTAGAATGTGACACAGCTGGTGATGGTAGTGATGTGCTCTGAATCCATGCTTGTGTTGAAAATCTTTGACAACAGTTAGGTCATGGTTCTAGGTTGTGACAAGGAAGACTAGTTCCACGGTGCAAATTTCGGTCCACTTGAGGGTCCTAGTTGTGGAGGTCAATTCTAACAACTAAACACCTCCCGAGAATGGGTGCCAAACATTGGATTGGTAATATTGCCTTTTGGTTCGATGTATGGCTTGGGAATGGTTTTTAGGAAAAACAAAAACCTCCCCAACTCTATTTTCTATCTATGACAAGCGTCACGGCATGGTCACTGTTATCCTCTCCTCTCCTTCTGCCCGTCCCTCGTTTTCGAGGCACCTTCAGTCCGATTGAGCTTGCTTAGTGGCAGCAACTCGATGCAATATGCAGTACACCACCATCTCGGCCAAGTTAGACTTAGTCTCTCGACTTTGGATAAGTCGGGAGAGCGGCGTTGCGATCGTCGAAGGAAAATAATTTTGTAAAACATGTATTCCTCTCAAGATTAAGATCTTATGGAGATACCACATGAAGAATGCCTTTGTGTGATCAAGTTCGGAAAATGCACGACCCAAACGGTGGACTGTATCTTTTTTGCCGTCCAAGCAAGAATCGTGATCACATAATCTTCAATTGCATTCTTGCGAAGTTTTTCCGGGCAAATGCGCAATTTGTTTAAGCTTTCATTGGCTTTCATGTTTAGGGTTTACAGTATTGTTTCCTTCATCGTTTATCGCTTTCATACTGATTTTTTATGCTTTGCACTCCGGTTTGTTCCGGGATGCAGTACTATGTTCTCAAACCTTTGTTCCCCACGACTTAATTTGTGAAACCGGGCTAACATGGTTTGTTATCTATAGAAATAAATAGGATACCATGTCACGGAAAAAAATTGACAAAGTGGTTAAAGCTTCGAATGTTGTATTTTGTGTCATTTTTTGGACACTTCCTTTTTGCGAGAATTGTGAACATTTTAGAGGGTGCAAAACTGGAAATGAAAATCATTTTTTTAAGGAAATACTTGAAAGTAATTGGATCGAATTAAGCCGAAGCCTTCTTTTTTTTTGACAGGGAGCCCAAGCCTTCTCGAAATCAGCCCAGCAACATCCCACAAAATAGCATAAAGCAGCGAGTGATTCTGCGGAATCCTATTTGCCGCCTTTTGCGGCAAATCCAAGTCGCGTCGCGCACCTTTTCTTACGCCGCGCACCTTTCTTGGGCCGGCCCATCTGTTTCGTTTGCTCTTTTCACGTTGCTGTTTCGTTCGCTGTTTTCAGGTTGCTGTTTCCTTCGTTGCTTCGTTCGTTTTTCTTTTCTTTCCTTTTTATTTTCTGTTTTCTTTTCTGTTTCTTTTCATTTTTCTTATTTTTTTTCTTTTTCTTTTCCTTTTTGTTTCTTTTCATTTTTATTTTTCTTTTCCTTTCTTGTTCAGATTTTGAATTTTGTTCAATTTTGAATTTTGTTTCTTTTTTCGTTTTTTATTTTTTCTTTTTTCATTTCTTTTTTGTGTTTCTTTCATTTTTCTTTTTTTCTTTTCTCGTTTTTGTTTCTTTCATTTTTCAGTTTCTTTTTTTTCAGATTTTGAATTTGTTCAAATTCAAATTTCGTTCAGATTTTGAATTCTTTAAAATACGAAATTATTTAATTTTAAATTTATTAAGATTTTAAATTTGTTCATATTTCAAATTTGTTCATTTTTTCGTTTCTTTTTTTCTTTTTTGTCACATGTATATGATTTTGAGAAATTTATTTTTTCACCGATCTTCCTGTTCGCTTTTAAATCGTTCAAAATAGTTTCCGTTCACAGCTATTTTCTGTTTACTTTTAAAATCGTTCAAAAATAAATTTCGTTCACAATAAATTTTCTGTTCGCTTTTAAATCGTTCAAAAATAAATTTCGTTCACCGCCATTTTCTGTTCACTTTTAAAATCGTTCAAAAATAAATTTCGTTCACAATAAATTTCCTGTTCGCTTTTAAAATCGTTCAAAAATAAATTTCGTTCACAATAAATTTTCTGTTCGCTTTTAAATCGTTCAAAAATAAATTTCGTTCACCACCATTTTCTGTTCACTTTTAAAATCATTAAAAAAAAAATCGTTCACAATAAATTTATTTCCTTCACCGATCTTTCTTGTTCATTTTTTGAAATTGTTCAAAAATAATTTCTGTTCACCGCCATTTTCTGTTCACTTTTTAAAGTCGTTCAAAAATAAATTTTGTTCAACGACCTTTTCTGTTCACTTTTAAAATCGTTCAAAATATTTTCCGTTCAAAATACCTATTTTGTTCGCTTTTTAAAATTGTTAAAAAATAAATTTCGCTCACCGCCGTTTTCTGTTCACTTTTTTAAATCGTTCAAAAATAGATTTTCTTCAACGACCTTTTCTGTTCACTTTTAAAATCGTTCAAAATAGTTTCCGTTCACCGACATTGTATGTTCATTTTTTTATTGTTCAAAAATAAATTCTGTTCACCGCCATTTTCTATTCATTTAAACTGTTCAAATGAGGTCATTGTTCTAATTGAAAAAAAGTTCAATTTAAAATATATATGTTCTTGCATACTTTTTCAATGTGAAACATGCGCCTATTTTTCTTACGTCTCGCGTCGAGGACAACTGTCATTTTTTGAAAAATATTCATATTCGGGAAATGTCCAGATTAAAATTGTTCAAATAAATTTTCGTTTAAAATTGTTCAAATAAAAAGGTTCAAATTTGAAAATTGTAAAAACATTTAGATTTTGAAAATATTCATATGAAAAATGTCATATTTAAACTTTGTTCAAGTAGATCCATACATTCTGTATAGTTGGATGAAAAAAAAGAACAAAACGAGCTAGCTAGCTATTCATTCACTCGATCGATCCGTGTCACAAGAAACCGAATACGCGGAAACGAAAAAAAATGGTACGCTGGGGACATACATGCATGTACCTCCACTCCACACCAGGACATAAAATAAGGAACAAGCTCCAAATGCAAGACATTGATCTAGTACTGCCACTATAACACTTCCGCGTGTGATAGATGCGTTGATCTGTGAGGCCTCCTTTGAATCGAAGGAAGTACGCAGGATTCGTACAGGATTCAGTTCCTGTGGATTTTTTCCTTCAATACGCGTTTGATTTGTAGGGTCGTATCCTGTAGGATTAAATCCTGTAGGAATTCCATAGTGCAACTTCACGGGAAATATAGCATGAGGTCTGAGCTCATGGAAAATTCCTGAGCTCAATTCCTTTGTGGATAGGAACTGAACGGGCAGGACATCCAATTCCTTTCTACTTCCTAATCCTTTGATTTTCCTACCCTCCGATTCAAAGGAGGCCTGAGTCTGTGACTCGAGTGAATCCAAAGGAGCTTCTGATCAACGAACGAACTAAACGAACGAAGAAAAGAAGCAGTACAGATGGGCCGGCCCGCTAAAATAACCATGAAGGAAAGGTGCGCGGCGCGTCACAGTTTTGACGCTAAAGGCGGCAGAAAGGAGGACCCAGTGATTCTCGGTAAAGAAAAAGTTTCTTCCGAGAATCCGCTCCTCTCCCGCTCTCCCTCCCTGGACTCCCGCCACCGCCGCCGCCGCCGCAACGCCCGCGTCTCTCGGTGCCCGCTGCAGATTTCCCGCCGCCACGTGCCCGCCTCCTGCTCACAGCGTAGCGCCTCCGCTTCCACTCTGCTGAACCGTACCGCGACCTCACGGCCGGAGCGGAGCGGAGCGGAGCCTCGCCGGCTCACTGGACATTGGACAACCGTCCGTCCGTCCCGCACCCCGTCACTCCCGCGGTACGGACGATTTATTGGTTCAAGGCTTGATTTGATTTTCTGAAGCCAGCGCAACCAAGATGTGAGCTTCTTACTTTTGCCGTTGTAAATATTCCCAATCGAAAATAGAGCATGCTTTTAATTTATTATTAATCGACCCACTACCATCTGTAGCACTCGATTGAATTACAGCATCAATTTTTATTCCAAATGTCATACCAAATGGTGCAGTATTTATGCTATACTTGGTAATTGGTATGAATGCAAGTTAGCAATTCCATGCACTTCTGTTTAATTCACAGCTGTTTCTAGGCCATAGCTGAACACTTGTGTTGTTTGTGTTCTCAGCTTATTGGACATGGCGGGTCCGAGATGGAAGGACGGCAAGGATTTCTCAGCTCTAGCGACAGCTAAGCCCATGCCAAGCATTGCTGCTGAGACACTGAGCTGCAGCCTTCACTGAAACGCACCGACCTCCTCATGGCAACTATATCTAGCCGGGTGGGGACGCGGTTCTTGGAGTGAATCCACAGCAGGCTATGCTTCTGAACCGTGCCGCCTTTGGCCGGCTGGCTGTGGAAAATGCTGGAGCAGAGAAACGGTGGTTCCAGCTGGACGCCAAGGAGGCCTTCTACCTTTGCCTTGCTTTGAAGTGCATCTCAGTCAGGTCATAGAGCGAGAAGCAGATGAGCAAAGGGGGGCTGTGGGATCACCGGTGCTCCCCATCGCAGTCGTTTCCTGAGGTGTACAAGGCATACTTGCATCCCAGCTCGAAGGAACTGGGTGGTCCGGTCAAGTCTGCAGTATGGTACAGATTTCATAGCTTCGCGTCATCACCCAGCGCTGGTCCACTCGGATTTTGCTCTGGTTATAGTTCCAGAAGGGGCGGTGTTTGGCGATAGGTGTAGCCTCACCTACTATGGGCGCTTCAAGCTTCTGGCAGCATGGCCAAGACACTGCTGGCTCCGACCATCTCCAGCAGTATCTGTGAGCTGAGATCCCCCGATTGTTTCGAACTGCTGGTTGTTCACGAGAGGACAATTACAAGGTGGATAGCCCCGCAGTGCCGTGAGCAAAGAAGAAGCAAGTAAGGAAGAACAAGACCACACAACAGGAGCTGTAGTTTTTAGCTACTGCGGTGTAATACTAGGCTTCACAGTTCTTTCTAGCTTACTTGTATACAAGCTGAGATGTTGATAATAAAGCTTAATGTTTCTCTGTACTTCTTTGTGTGAGGTGTGAGTTTTCATCTTATTGCACTCCTGTGTCAGTTACTCTTGCAAGTCTTGGTTAGATTTCTAGAAATGGTGCATACATATATCAATACAACTGCATTTGACTACAGAGGAACATAACATTTATATTGTGGTGTGTGGTTAAATCTTCTATATATCTCAAGACAGCTCTGGAGAGGCATTTCTGTACTTTGTCAAGTAATGCAGGACCAGAAACTTCAGTCTCCAAACGACCGTCACCACGATCTAGCCTACTGAAGAAAAGGGTACACTAGATGCACTTTACTGAAATATCTTTGCCAGTTTTTTCCCCAATATAGTTGCAGTGTTTAGTACTTCAGTACATTCAGGTCTTATACATCCTGTAACATCAGAGTCTGATATCTACTGTGTAAAATAACTGAAGATACAATTTACGTAGTAAAGCAGATATGATCATAGACGATGGTGGCAACATGAAGCCTGTAAATACACATATCTACTATGTATATATTCCAACAATTTTGACTAGATTTGTCTCTCAAATGATAAATCTTCATGCAGTAAATTATTTAATTGCCGGAATTAGAGTATCAGTAGGCGATCTTAAAGGCAACTGTGGAAATAACAGCATGCACAGGGGGATAGCTCTTTCATTCTTTCTTCCTATTTGAGGCTCCCATCTTTACATGCTCATTGCCTACTCTTATCAGGTAATACGCTGTGTGGTTCTTCCATACACCACTCTCGAGGTACTTATCGTATAAGCTAGCCTTGCCATAGTAGTTCACTGAAAGAACTGCTGTCCTCCTTGCCCCTTAAAGCTCCTTTGCAGAAATAAAAATGTGTGGAAACATGTAAAAACATGCAGTATTGCAGTATCGTTATATGCTTCTGTGCTAGAACATCAACCTTTAATTCTAGTTCTACTAGGTGTATTTTTTTTCAAACAGTTGAACTCTGAATGTACTTGTAAACTGAAATTAGGTTCGAAAATTGTATGCTCACTTCATCAGTTTTCACCTCGATGGAGATGGAGCTCAGACCGTGCTCCCAGTCGGGATCACAAACGGAGTTTGGCAGCATCTTTATCAGCCCTTGTGTTGTCAGTCATTAGCCTCTCAATTATATCCTTCGCTACAACTTCATCATCGCCATGCTCGCTACTGATGTTCTTCCAGGATTTATCAACTAACAGTATCATGTGCATTTATATTTCAGAGGCACTCTGAGAGTCCTATCAGTCTGTAGGGTGTCAATTGGACAGCATATTTGGCGAGTTGAATCGTCACAGGCTGCACCTTTAACACATACACCATGACATTCCTGGTTCGATCAGCAAGTACAATGTTGAAACCTTTGTACTCAAGTCATCAGCTTCGTTTGCCACTTCAGTTGCAACTTCCAGGGACCCTTGTTGCCCTGCATAATACAGATTATGTGGATCATGTTTATTTGTGGAGGTGCAATTGTAAGTTAAAGGTGATTCTGTGCTGATTATACTCTTATCTCCTTGAGGTAAATCCTAGGAATGTTTTCAATCCTAAAACCATGGATCATATATGGAAGGGCAGCGACGTTTCGACGGTTGGCATAGGAGCTATTAAAATGTGTGTTGAAAGGTAAAGTTTAGATTTCTAAATAATGGAATGCATGTCTGTCTTCATGACTTCATATACGCAATCTCTGTACCGATCACTGTCAGAACTCAGAACAACAGAATGAACACTAGACAGATAGTGACTCTCGGCAGATTAAAAAAAAAAAAACTGATGGGAAAGCATAGTAGAAAACACCAACTTGGTTTGTACAAGAAATGAAATAGATCCTTCTTATCATGTTACATATCTCGTACATTGACACAGCCACCAACTTGGGTTTTGATGTACCTGCAGGAACCAGAGGGGCAGGTCTTGTCATGCGCCGGGCATATTTTCCGAGGAGAATTTTGCTATGCAGCAGAGTGAACAAGGCTTGTGGTTCAGGCACAGGCATAAAAGCTCAGTATTAAGTTGCATATGGAGTTTCAGGACATCTTAAACAGTTAAGTACAGGTCCTGCCCTTAAACAACAGTACATGTCCTGCCGTCAAGCTCATGGCTCGGTGAATCAACAGGTGATTTCCCATGTGTTTATTACAACTTAAATACCGAATATTATTTTTTCTTAGATATGCCACCATCCCGGAACAGCTTCTTGTTCAGTATCGGCTAATCATCTTAAACGGTGGTAATATATAATGATGAAAAAAGAATATTAATTGTGATTACTGTTAGCAAATCACAAGCGAATGAGTTAAAATGCTTATGCACAAATAAAAAACAACTTTGAAGCAAAAACGTCAGTAGTAACCAATGATAATAAATTAAAAGAAAATGAGTTAAAATGCTTATCAACTGGACAGTAGACAAGTCTATAGGCTACAATGCTGTAGGGTTTCATATATCAACTATTGAAGGCTCCATTTAATCCAAAGGACCAAGCCGAAAAAAGTTGAGTTTCATTGATGGCAGCTATTGCCACGGAGAATCTACTTAAGAAATGATAATTCACAATACTTAACATGTGGTAAACACTTCATCTGTGTCCAATCCTCTTTCATGCTACAATTACAGAATATATTCAGAAAACATAATGCCAAAACAATTTACATGTATCAACTGCACCTGCATGCCAAAATTGCTAATCACTTCACATTTTTCAAATCCTCTTACAGTCTACAATTATACTCAGAAATAACAATGCCAAATCAATTTATATGTTACAACTTAAAAATCAATAATTATTTGGCCTGAGATATACATATGCCTCATTACAACTTACTCATCAAAAATAATTTGCGGCGAGAATATGCCATCTCTAATTCGCCTGGCGACCATTTCTTGATCATCCTTCTTCGGGAATTTTGATGGTACATCAAAGGCGTCACAGTAGTCGCATTGCTCCTCTCCTTTCAGAAATATCTTCTCCAAGTTGGGAGATCGCGCCAGCACGGATCTTATAAATGTAAACTGCTGTTCCAGAGACTTGAAGCCAATGATTTCTAGCTCTTTCAAAAGCCAGTTCTTGGAGTTGTGGAAGTCCATCTCCCAACGAGGACACCTTCTTTCAGAGAAGGACCCCTCTCTGTCGTCATCCACATCACATGGATGTTCCCACACCTGCAAAACTTGTGAAAAACAAGAGCTCTAAATGTGGAGAAAAAAGAGAAAGACGGCAAAATTGCGGAAAAAAGGACAATTGCATCACCTCAATATGTAGCATCTCGATAGAAGGTGCGGCTGCAAGAAAGGCTAACGTCCACAAAATGTCAAATTCGACAAAGATACCACGCACATAAAGCTTCCTTAGCTTACTGAAAGTTGTGCTGAGTTGCTTCATTTCAGGTTGTATCCAAAGCTGAACAAACGATAAACACATAAGAATGAATAATTCGCAAGCACAGAGATGTGGTTACCAAAGCATTTACAGCTATTATTATTTCCTATGATGTAACTCTGATAGGTCTGACAACAAAACAAATACAAGAAAAAATGCGACCACTCTGCAAAAATGAACTACAACTTACATTTTCTCCTTGAAAATCCAATGTGAGAGTATGTATGCTTGTGGTACTATGCAGAAGCTCGCTTAATTTGAATTCATGTTGAGCAGATATTGCACGACATGAGAGTTCTAATTCCCCAAGAGCCGGAACAAGACCAAAAGCTAAGGGGACAGACCAAGATACCCAAGTATCCCAGCTGAGATTCTCCAATTTCGGAAGGCAGACCACCTCAAGTCTCCCAAAGCGACACTTGATGAGTTCTAGGACACGAAGTTTTGAGTTTGGTGCATCAATCTTAAACAGAGACCACAAACCAGTATCACACTGATAGAGACTTAGATGCTCCAGTTCCTTGCAGCAGTCAAACAGGACATGGTGCATGTCCAATTTCTCAAAGTTCACATTTTGTAGAAAGAGCCGTGTGAGGCAGTGGAGCAGACTTGGGTAGGCACTGAAAAAAACATCTATTTCTTCGGCACGCTGCATCATATCCTCATCACTGCAGACACGAGGATCTGTCTCATCAAGAATGGCAAGATAAAAATCTTTCAGCAGACCACTTTCGACCGCGTCACCTACCAGTGGGCCAATTTCGCACAGGAACGTGTTGATCAAGTAGAGCCTAAGATCCAGACTTGAGACGGTGGATTCTCTCTGTTGATTAGCCAAGAAACTCCTGGTGGCTTTGGTAAAAGACACCATAGCTTCCTCCATATGATTTGCCTCGATAGGGTCAGGGCATGGATCAGATAGGAAATCCTTGACATCGATAGTGACTTCAGGCAGCAACCAAGGGAGGTGCATCCACCGTGTCGAGAGCACACTTGTCCTTACAGCCATACGTGAACTGACTCTCCCCAAGATAAACAGTAGAATATCATCAGTCAGCATGCTGAGGCTATCTTCCTCCTCCTTTGGTCGCTGCAGAATGATGCATCCATTTAGTTACTGAACAACTAAACTCACTAATTTAAATTTGTAACATATATATCCTCTAGTTATGTTATGGCTCCATTTAGCTTTAACTCAGGAAATCTATATCTGAACTCAGTAGTTCAAGCATTTAGTAGCCAGGTTCACTGATTCAGAATTTGCAATCATTTTAAAATCTAGTCATTGATCAGTTTGCCTGCACAATTTCGTTCAAGTTGAGACTTTTACAGATGTGGAAACAAAAGACATAGTTATAAAGGAAACAGTGGCACGAGTTACATGTATCCAGCATGTTCAGTTGGATTATTTTGCAACACTAGTACATGCTTTAGGTGACACAACGAAAAAATCTTACTTGGGAATCCAGCGATGCCATGTGCATCTGATCTTAGCGCAATTTAGCCGATTTGTTATGAACATAGGTTCAGATCTACTGCGGGTAACTGTGGGTGGCCGAACAGATTAAGGATTAGCAAGCGTCCCTTGGGGAGTGGGCGGGTTACCTTGTGCGGGCGAGGCATTGTCGCTGCCGTCGCCAAGAGTAGAACATCATCCGTCAGCGTGCTGAGCCCATCTTCTTCCTCCTGTGATCGCTGCAGAATTATAGATCCATTTAGTTCCTGAATAACTAAATCCACTACTCAGTACGTATAACTTATACTTTAGCCATGCTATGGACCTATTTTAGTTACAGTATTTTTGACTAAATTCAGAGAATTTGCATCTGAGTTCAGAGGTACAGTAATAATAAAAGTTCACTAATTCAGAATCTTTAATAATTTTATTATCTTGGATCCATTTAGCTACAGCTTTTTCTCCGAGGTGAGACCTTTTATGATAGTGAATGACGATCAAAGATAGAGCTATACAAGAAACAGTCGCACGATTTAGATGGATCCGGTGTTGCCAGGTCCCAGGGGCAACCAATCTTAGGGCATCTAAGAAAAAAAAATCTTAGGGCAACTAAGCCGAATTGTTGTGAGCATATTGTCGAATCTACTACGGTTAACTGTGGCCGGAGCGAGTAAGAACCGGTGGGTTTACCTTGTGCGGCGGCATCATGCAGCGCGCGGGCGTGGGCGTGGAGGAGGGTCGCGCGCGCGGCTCTAGGGTTCGGTGGAGGAGGAGCCCGTGTTGAGCGGAGGGAGGCAGGACGCACGCGTTCGACGGCCCGGAGGTAGCAGCGGAGGCGGCGGCGCGTGGGCGGAGGAGGGCAGGGTGCGATCCGGCGGGCGGCTCGGCAAAGACACGGGACTCGGGAGTCGGGAGCCCCTATAACCAAACGATTTTCTTTTTGGGAGTAGGGGGCGCCCTATGCCTCGCTTTTAGCGAGCAGGAGCATCCGCTCGCTCACCAGGTTCACGCTACATGGGCCTAGACACCCTGGCCCATCAAGACGCACGTACGTGTTTACAGAAAAGTAGCGACCAGCAACAACCGCATGTTTCTTTTCTTTTTCTTCCGATTATTTTATACTTTTTTCCTTTTTTCTCTATTTATTGAAATTTTAAAAAATATATTTGGAATTTTTTTAATCTGAAGATTTTTAGAAACCAGGATATTTTTAAATTTTGATTTTTTTTTAATTTAAAATATTCCGGTGAACCAAAAATAATAGTGAACCAAAAAATATCGATGAACCAAAAATATTAGTTAACCAAAAATTCCGGTGAACCATAAATAATAGTGAGCTAAAAAATGTCGGTGAACCAAAAATAATATTGAACCAAAAATGCCGGTGAACCAAAAAATAATAATGATCCAAAAATAATAGTGAACCAAAAATGACGATGAACCGAAAATAATAGTGAACCAAAATATCGGCGAATCGAAAAAATAATGAACCAAAAATAATAGTGAAGCAAAAATATCGGTGAACCAAAAACAAAAGTGAACCACAAAATCGCGTGAACTAAAAATAATTGTGAACAAAAATACCGATGAACCAAAACTAATAATAAACCAAAATAATAGTGAACCAAAAATTCGGGTGAACCAAAAATACCGATGAATGGAAAAAAAAATGAACCAAAAATAATAGTGAACCAAAAATTCGGGTGAACCAAAAATATCGGTGAACCCAAAAAATTATGAACCAAAAATAATAGTGAACCAAAAATATCGGTGAACCAAAATTCGGATGAACCAAAAATAATAGTGAACCAAAAATATCGGTGAACCAAAAATAATAATGAACCAAAAATATCGATGAACCAAAAAGGAACCAAAATTCGGACGAACCAAAAATAATAGTAAACCAAAAATATCGGCGAACCAAAATTCGGATGAACCAAAAATAATAGTGAACCAAAAATATCGGTGAACCAAAAATAATAGTGAACCAAAAATATCGATGAACCGAAAAGGAACCAAAATTCGGACGAACCAAAAATAATAGTGAACCAAAAATATCGGCGAACCAAAATTCGAATGAACCAAAAATAATAGTGAACCACAACCGGAAAATAGATTTTTAAAGAATGATCATATTTGAAAATTGTTCATTTTTTGAAAAATGGTTCAAATTTAGAAATTGAACTATTTTTAAAGAATAAACATTTTCCAAAAAAATGAACAAAAGCGAAAATAAAAAACATAAAAGGAAAGAAGTGAAACAGAGAAGGAAAAAATGAAAACAGAAAAAGAAAAAAAAAAGGAAACAGAAAAAGGAAAAGAAAAAAACGAAAACATAAAAAACGAAAAAGAAAAAGAAAAGAAAAAACGTGAACAGAAAAGAAAAAACGAAAATAGAAAAAGAAAAAAACGAAAACGAAGAAGAAAACGTACCTGAAGTAGATGGGCCGGCCCATTCGGCGTAACTGTAAATAAAATGAGGAAAAGAAAACTAGAATAAATAGTAAAACAGAAAAAGAAATAATAAAACAGAAAACAAAAAAAGATACAGAAAAAGCGAACGAAATAGATAGATGAACAAAGAAAGATTGACACGAACTTGGGCATAGTGCATTGGCCGAATATTCGATCCGCGTTGGTGACATCCTCTGTTCGAATCCCAGTTGAGCCAATACAATTCTTTTTTACTGAAAAAGGGAAAGAGCAGTTGGGCCGGCCCGCTAAGAGACCCTACCCGGGCGAGGCGGTGCTACGACTCGCAATAAGCGAGATATAGCTCGCGAGCGGGGCACGAAGCCCGGCCCATCCTAGGACCAGGCCCAGGATACAATTACATGTTTCAAGGAAAAAAAAAGTACTCTTGTACATGCTCTGCTTTTGTGCTCTGCTCTAACAATATCTTGCTCCTTCAAATTTTTGGTTGATCTGTCTAGCATGATGGACACTGGGTACATCGATCATATGTAAAACCAATGTCATGTCTGGTTTCGGCTTGTGTGTTTCCACGATGTTCCTATTATAATCAAGTTAGAATTTCTTGCTTACAATCATATGCAAATTAGTAGAAGGACGATCTTGCTTAGAATTTCTTGCTTACCATCAAGATTTTGATGCGTAGTCACGACTCACGAATCAGCTCGCGTTTCTTTCTCATCATCCAAACATCTTAGCGTGTGTTTGGTTGCCGACGCCAGCCTGAGTGGGTTCGGATGGGTCACGGTTTGCACCTGTTTGCTTGCACATGACCTGAACGGAACCACCCCACATGTACGAATATTCGCTAGAGATTCATGATGGATCGAATCGGGAAAATCGGCCGCACCGTTCGGCCCACCTCCTCACACACCACTCTCCTCACCTCTTCTCTGTACCAGCGTATCTCATTCTCACCCCTCCCGAAACCCTCCTCTCGTTCCTCTCAAGCCCTCCTCTCGTTCTTCTCTCTCAACTGGAGGCGGCGGCCGGTGGGAAGATCTCACCGGAGAACGGCGGATCCGGCTCGCATCCTCGCCCTCTGGCTGCACGCCTTGCCACCCTCCTCCTGCTGGTTGCGTTGCGTTGCGCCGGTAGACATGGAGGGCATGGGGTGAATCAGAGATTGGAGGAAGAGAGGAAGGCTGGGGGCGAGCTCGAGGTAGGGGAAGGACGTGAAGGCTGGGGGCGAGCTCGAGGTAGGGGAAGGACGTGACGACCACTGCATCCACTTCAACAATTTCTCCTCTCTGCCCTACCCAATCTGATGGTGGGAATCTCATTAGATCTGACCCTTACCCTCATTGCTTGATTGTCATGTTACATGTATGTGTGGATTTTACCTAGTAATGTTGTGACATGTATTGCTTTCCAACACTTTTATGTGAAGCAAATATTTCTGGGTGTATGGTTAATATTTTATGGGTTGCATGATGGTTATTGTAGATAGAAATGTTGTGATGATTCCTATTCCTTGCTATTATTTATTACTTCAAACAATTATTATATTGTCTTGCTGTAAAATGGTGGTGATCTCACCATATAGATGAGAAGGTTATCACAACCCACTTCAACGTATCATCCATCCTCCTACACCACAAACCAAACAGAGAAATGGAATCATCCACCCAAAACAACCAAACACTCATAGGTGAACCATCCCACCCACAAAACGAGGATGGATCCATCTCATTCTCATACCTAGCAAACCAGGAACCAAACACACGCTTAGTGCATTCCAAGAACACACAGGCACACAGCCACACAGGCTCATACTGTATTACTAAAGGGAGTACGTACGTGTCACTGGAAATAACCATTACAGCAGACGTAGACAAGCCATAACACGCTCACGGTACTTATTTATTTGCTAGGACGCTCGTCCCATCACCGTGTTGTGGAGTCAGTCGGCGAACGGCGGAGGAACGGCAGTCCCGGGCGGCGGACTAGACTCCACGGCCAAAGAGCTACCCCGTCGGATGATGAGGAAGGACGCCGCCGGTGACGGCGCGTGTCGCCGAGGCAAAGTTGTCGGAGACGTCCAGTGAAGGATGAGCCGTGGCGGAGTTGTCGGAGATGTCGAGCGAAGGACGAGCCGTGGCGGAGGCATCGGAGATGGCGGGTGGCAGACGAGCGGTGGTGGACGAAGTGGAGGCGTCGACTAGCGGACGATCACCGTTGGAGGAGCCGGAGGACACTTTGCAACATTCGTCACAACCGAACGGTGCACAGCAATGGTGCCGTCCGCGGCCAAAGATAGCCGCTGCCGGACGACGAGGACGGATGCCGGTGATGGCGTGTGTCGTCGGGGCGGAGTTGTCGGAGACGTCGAGCGAAGGACGAGCCGCGACGGAGGCGTCGGAGATGGCGACCAGCAAACGAGCCGCGGCGGACGAAGTGGAGGCGTCGACCGGTCGATGATCGTCGTTGGAGGAGCCGGAGGACACTTTGCAACATTCGTCACAACCGAACGGTGCACAGCAATGGTGCCGTCCGCGGCCAAAGATAGCCGCTGCCGGACGACGAGGACGGATGCCGGTGATGGCGTGTGTCGTCGGGGCGGAGTTGTCGGAGACGTCGAGCAGAGGATGAGCCGCGGGGGAGTTGTCGGAAATGGCGACCGGCAGACGAGCTGCGGCGGACGAAGTGGAGGCGTCAAATGGTGCACGATCGCCGTTGGAGGAGACGGGGTAGCATGCGCTGATGAGAGCGAGTAAGAGCAAGGGGAGCATTTGTTTGGTCATTGTTGCCTTCAGCATTGGAGGGTTTGAGCCTTGAGGTGTGGTTATTCAGAGGCGGAGCTATGTGCAGTTCAGGGGGGCCGCCCCCCCCCCCCCCCCCCAGCAAATTTTACAAAAAATTCAGTACTATGTCTCCTTTTTGCCTCAGAAATCGATGGAATTCGCTACGTTACCTATTTGCTGTCTCTTGGAATGAAATTTGGGTCCAAGAATCCACTGAGAGAAGCAACAAATCGTGTGGTATAGACTTGGAAGAAAGAGACTCATGCATCGAGTTTCCAAAGAATGATAACAACAAACTTGTGGGCTCTTTGTTGTGATTTTCCTGCCCGTGGCTCTGTCTCTTCCACCCAGCAGTTCCGCCTTAATGCCTAAGTTCAAACCTTCACCGTTTAAAAACAAATGCATTGATCCCTTGATACGTTTTAGGCCTCCTTCGGTTTGATGGGAACTAATTCTCACATGGAACAGATCACCCCGGGGTCTGAGTGGAAACAACGCATCACTCTCAGGTTCAAATACTCTCCGTGCAAATCCCCTCCGCAAAAGCTGATTGTTCGGTTGTGCTCAGTTGCACAACGAAACTGAGATCACCACGGGGTTGTTGGAAAATAGCAGCACAACACTTAGAACAATATATTTGACAAAAGGGCATCAAGAAATTTGGCTGATAATCACAAAATAATACTACCTGATAACACCAACCTCACATTACCAGACAATAGGAATAAATTGAAGGGGTTCCGCAGCAGAAAACAAAAAAAAACCTAGCAACGCGAACCATAAACTAGCGAAGATCTATCACTATGCAGATATAAATTAACAGAGGGCATCGATGTTCATATCTAGAAGACCGAAAGCTTAACATTCCGATAAACGTTGTCGATGTAGTCGTACGACGCTGACCTCAAGGGTCGTGGAGTCGTACCGGTGACGAGTGCCACAAGTGGCGGCACCCCATGTAGCTCTACACGCGTCCGGTGTAGACGACGATCCCCCGGTTCCGGTCCAGCGGCAGCAACGGAAGATGAACAGCTCGAAACCGAAGCACCAACAACACGACGGTGGTCTGTGGTGGAGAAACCTCTCTACCGCACGCAGCTCCAAAATACGGAACCACGCTCAAGGTGAGAGACATAATGGAGAGAATTGGGTGCCTTTGAGGGGAGGGGGTCCTCCCCTTTATATACGCTGAGGAGGGAGGCCACCCACAGTGGCCACGCAATGTGGGAATATTCCCACATGGCCGGCCACCAAGGGGCAGCCGCCGGCCAGCGGTGGGCCCCACATGGGGCGCCCCCACTTGGCCCAGACGGCCGGCCCTCTTCTTGGGCCTCCCCTTTTGGGTGAGGCCCTTTTAGGTGGGATGCCCTTTTAAATTAAATTAAATATTTATTTATTATTAATTACATTAATTAATATTAAATACATATTATTTAATTCTTTCTGCACTGAAACACTTTTCGTTGCCCTCCGATCTTCATCGGATATTTCTCCCTTATTCCGATACAACTTCGAAACCCCTCCGATCACCACCGGAAAAATCCAGGAACGATTCTGGAGTTGGTTTCTCATTTCTCTTCGGTGTCGAACTATTCCTAAGCGTCGTCTACCCTTAAGTGTGCCACCCTATGATTCGGGATCACTCCAGACATGATCGAGACCCCTCTCCGATCAATGACCAACAGTGGGATCTGGAAACCCATGATGGCCCCTATGTGTTCCTCGAAGTTCTTTGTCGCTTGAACCTTAACGTCGATTGCCATTCCCTTTGTCGCACGATATCAAGTTTGTCTGAGATCATATCTCATTACCCGACAAATTATTTACTCGTTTCCATGATATTACATCTCCGTGACCTAGTCATATGCTTGCAAGACTTGATGTAATCTTACCGAGTGGGCCCAATGATATCTATCCGTCACACGTATGGACAAATCCCGATCTTGATGCATATACGCGCCTCAATGTATTCCATTAGGAAACCTGAGAGAGACGTCTTTATGATCACCCTGTTACGGTGTGACGGTTGATGCAGTCAAAGCACCCCTCCGAATTAGTGATTAAATATGATCTCACGGTCTAAGGATTGTTTACTACGTTTCTTTCGTTATTGCAATGTCGATGTTCGTGACTGATCTTATTGCGTTAACTTACATTGGGTCGATATCCATCATATCATTCTCCAATGATATGACTCCACTGTCAATTTACATAAATATTCATGATCAGGAAACCTTAATCATCGTTTGACCAATGGACTAGTTAAATACTTACTAGGGACTTGGATTAGTTTATATCACACATGTATTAATGTTTCCGCTTAATATAGTTATATCATGACATAAAACTTACTATGAACAATTTGAGATATAATAATAAAAACTACTTTATTAATTATCTCTAGGGCATATCCCCAACAGTCTCCCACTTGCACTAGAATACAATTAATCTAGTTTACATCTGGCAAAATTCTAACACTTATGGCTTCTTGGTGTTGATCATGCTTCTTTCATGGAAGAGGCTTTGTCAACGGGTCTGCAACATTCAGATCCGTGTTTGCAAATCTTTATGTCGCCTTTCTTGATATACTGTCTTATCACATGGAAGCGTCAGAGTACGTGTTTAGTCGTAGAGTGAGACATCGGTTCCTTAGCATTCGCAATAGCCCTTGTGTTGTCGCAGTAGATGTTCACAGGGTCTTACATGCCAGTAAACAAGTTCGGTGATGAACTTCCTGAACCAGATAGCTTCGTTTGCCGCGTCCGCAGCGGCTATGTACTCCGACTACATTGTAGATTGGGCTACGGTGAATTGCTTTCCACTCCTCCAGTTCACAGCGCCATCATTCACCAGAAACACATATCCCGTTTGAGACTTACACTACAAGGAAACTGCTTATAGCCGGCATGTAATTACCGACGAGTATCCAACAACCCACGTCGGTGCTATTCTCTCACCAGATTTCGGAGCATATCACCGGCGTGCATAGTTTGTCCATACCAGTGATAACTCATGCACTCATTCACTGCTGATGCCGATGCCTGGGTTGTTGTTTTTCTGTGGAGGTCTGCCTGCCGGAGCTAGCTAGCACTGGTATTTCTAAATGATTTTTCCACTGTCCTCAAGAAACTTGTCATTTTGTATGCAGAAGATATTTGAAGACAACGCAATCTGTAGGTCCATTCCGAAGCAGTGCAGCAGGATAGCTAGCTGTTTACCACTTCTCTCGCTGCATTAGATATATTGCTACTTTTTAGGTCTAGTTTGAATGGAAGCTTTCTATCATGGCTGATGCCATGTTCCATGATCCCCAGGGTGGTTTCATAAAACGAAAAGAATTGTAGTAGGAGACATAATCTTAACTAACACTACTTTTCTACTCATGGGTTGAAGATTTATGCAGTTTAATTGTTATATTCCTAAATTGCCGTGCATTTATCTACAGCAAGCACAAAACATTGTTGCTGTAACCCGACCCCGTGCGGCGCCGCCGCCGCCGCACCGGCCCGTCCGTCCCGCCCCGGCCAACCTCCTCCACCGCGAGTCCCCCTCCTCTCCGCCGCCGCCGGCACCGTCGCCGGACAAAGTTCCAGCGGCGCGGCGGCGGCGGGGCCCCAGTCCTCTCGCTCGTCCGTTCATGGTGGCGGCGGCCGGAGATTCAGGCGGCGGCGGCGGCTCCCCGGTGGATCTCCGGCAAAGAGGCGGTTTGGCGGCGGACGGAGATCCGGCTGCAGCAGATCTTGGGCGACGGAGCGGCGGTTGGTGTTTCGATCTAGTTTCTAGATCGGGAGGCCATTGCCATCCTCGGCCTCGGGTCGTGCGGCGGTCTTCCGGGCCTACTGTGCATCAAGAGGACGCCCGGGGCGGAGGCCCTGGGTTGGTGGAGGTGGTCGTCTTCTCCGTCGAAGGTGGCCGGCCTGCGGCTAGATCGGCGGATCTCGTGACGACTTTAGGATGGAACGGTCGTGGCTTGGGGTAGCATGCGACCGTTCAGGAGCTCATCTGCCTTGTGTAGACTTATAAGCCCTGCTTAGTTTTCATCTGTGAAACTAGGCAAAGTAAGGAGCGTGTGGAAAATCTGAGATTCAGACTTGGTATGAAGGAGTGCTTCCATATCAAAGGCGATGGATCCGGGGGTGGCATTGCGTTATATTGGACTGAGGAGGTGACGGTGGATCTGCTATCATATAGTACTCGTCATATTGATGCCCATATCAGTGGAGGGCCGTATGACCACATGTGGAGAGGGACCTATAATTATATAGCCCCCCCCCCTCCTTTAGTCGTGGGGCGTGGCTAAAACCGCGACTAAAGGCTTGTCTTTAGTCGCGGGTTCAGCCACGCCCCGCGACTAAGGGGGGGGGGGGGGGGGTTTCAGATCCCGCGCACACCACAAGCTTTAGTCGCGGCTGTTGGTACGGGCCGCGACTAATAGGCCTGAAATTGCGTGCGCTGGGCCAAAATTGCGCACGCGCGCGCACTGTTTTCTCTGTTTTTTCAAATCTGGCATAATTTCAAAACATTTGAGTATTTGAATGAATTTGAGAAAACTTTCAACATGAAAAGTGCTTGAATTTGAATAAGTAATCCAAATCCATTTTCTGTTTTATAAAATAATTATTGTAACTCTACAAACTATTAACAATTTTGCCATTTTCAATTAAAAATGGATTAACTAATATTTTTTTTGCATATTTTTGAATCTTCTAGCCAATGACAATAGTGGATCATTTGATAATAACTAGTTCATCGACCGAATTCAAATCATTTGTCCTAACCAATGACAACAGTACGGAATGATAACAGTGGATCATTTGTCCTAACAATCTTAGTCATACTCCTTTCTAGGCCTATAATACTCGTCCTCGTAATCGTCGTCGTCGTCGTCGTCGTCGCTGTCATCGGACGGCGCTCGTGGCTCCAACCTCGATGGGTGAGCACGCCCGGACTGGATGTGAGGGTAGCGCAGGCGGGGGTTATCGCTGGCCGTGATGTAGTCCATGACGCTCTGGAGAGTCCGGCCACCCCACCACAGCCGACGGCCGGCCTCGTTGAAATTCGAAGGAGGCGGGCCGTCCTCCTCGTATCTGGCGTCAAAAAATATTTCCAAAACCATAAGTTCCTTGCGTCACCTGTAATTAGGTTTTGAAATTTTTTCTCTTTCATATTTACCTGGCGTCATGCCATCTGTACTTAGACCAAACCATAAGTTCCTTGCGTCACCTGTAAAGTCCGGGAAGTCTCTCTCGATTTTTCTCCACTGCCAACCATCAGCGGGGTGCCTCAACATCCCGTCTTTCTTACGGTCTTCCATGTGCCATCGCAACAACTTGGCATGCTCTTTGTTTCTGAACAAATGTTTCAACCGTGGTATTGTAGGAGCATACCACATCACCTTGGCAGGAACCCTCTTCGTGGGTGGCTCGCCCTCAACATCACCAGGGTCATCTTTTCTGATCTTATACCGCAATGCAGTGCATACCGGACATTTATCCATATTCTCGTACTTCTCACCACGGTAGAGGATGCAGTCATTAGGGCATGCATGTATCTTCTGCACGTCTAATCCTAGAGGGCAGACAAGCTTCTTTGCTTCGTACGTACTGGCGGGCAATTCGTTATTTCTTGGAAGCATCTTCTTCATTAGTACTAGCAACTTTTCAAATCCCGAGTCAGTCACACCGGTCTCTGCCTTCCACTTCAGCAATTCCAGTGTGCTACCCAGCTTTTTCTGGCCATCTTCACAAGTTGGGTACAACAATTTGTTGTGGTCCTGTAACATCTGCTCGAACTGCAACCTCTCATTTTCTGTGTCGCAGTCTCGCTTTGCATCAGAAATGACCCGAACAAGATCATCAGCGGGCTCATATGCTGCCCGTTCTGCACCTCCTTCTTCTTCATTGTCTTCCATTGCGGTATCGGCGTATTCAGGGAACATAGATCGGAAGTTGTCATCATCGTTCTCTTCTTCATCGCCGTCTTCCATCATAACACCTCTTTCTCCGTGCAAGGTCAAAACATTATAGTCGGACATGAAACCGGACCGAAGCAGGTGGCTCTGAATGACTCTTGAGGAAGTGAATCCTTCTCACTCCGACGTTCAACACACAGCCAACACATAAAACCATCCCGCCGCTTGTTCGCCTCGGCCACAATGATAAAAGAACGCACGCCTTCTTTGTAAGCGCCAGAGCATCGGTCACCGTATATCCATGGATGGCCCACCTGCATCATGCAACTATATATCAAACGCAGTCACGATGCTAAAATTAGTACCGTGTGGTCTGAACGAGAAAGTAGTTGCTAACTTTTTAGAAAACTTGGAAACAAAGAGGAGGAAGCTTAAGTGTGGCTCAGGCACCTCATATCATGTTTGTCTTGTGTGAACTCAAGTGGCATCGCTCTAACAGGCATTTCACCGAACACCTCTAGTGCATATGAAGAAAAAAAAACTACCACAAACCTACACCACCCCCCACCAGAAAAAAAACAAGAGAGGGGGAAGAGGGGCTGCATATATATAGGGCCAGACCTTTTGTCCCGGGTTGAGATACAAACCGGGACAAAAGGCCCTCAAACCTGGCCACGGCTGGCGCACACACTTTAGTGGCGGTTCGTATAACAGGCCGCGATTAATGATTCTCTGCCGCGGCAGAAATTTGGGCACTTTCTGTGCCGCGGCAGAGAATTCATTTTGTTTTCTTTTATTTATTTCTTTTCTTCATTTCAAAATAGTTTTCGTATATTTCTACGCTACCACATACCGTACACTTTTGGAATAGAAGAGAGTGTTGGGAATATGCCCTAGAGGCAATAATAAAATGGTTTATTAGCATATTCATGTTTATGATAATAGTTTATTCTCCATGCTATAATTGTATTAACCGGAAACATAATACATGTGTGGAATATAAACACCAGGTGTCCCTAGTAAGCCTCTACCGGACTAGTTCGTTAGTCAAGAGATGGTTAGAGTTTCCTAACCATGGACTTGTTATAGTCACTTGATAACGGAGTCATATCATTAGGAGTAATGATGTGATGGACAAGACCCAAATAATAAAGAGTTGCAATTGATCGTGTCACACAGTTTCATTGCCAACACTTTTAGTATGCCAAGTATAGTTTCCTTAGACCATGAGATTATGTCACTCCCGTTTACCGGAGGAATACTTTGTGGACATCAAACGTCACTTCGTAACTGGGTGATTATAAAGTTGGCTTTCAGGTATCTCCGATGGTAGGTTGTTGGGTGACATGAATCAAGAGTGGGATTTGTCCCTCCATGTGATGGAGTAGATATCTCTGGGCCCTCTCGGTAATATAGCATCAAGAAAGGTTGCAACCATGTGATTAAGTGTTAATCACGGAGATCCTATATTATGGACGAGTAAAGAGAATTTGCCAGATAACGAGATGAAACTAGATATGGGGATATCGACGATCGAATCTCGGGCAAATTAAATATCGGTGAGACAAAGGGAATCGTATACGAGATTAAGAATCTCCGGCATCATGGTTCAATCGATAAAGAACTTCGTTGAATATGTAGGAGTCAATATGGGCATCCCGATCCCGCTGTTGATTATTGATATGATCATGTCTGCATGTTCTCGAACCCGTAGGGTCACACACTTAACATTCCGATGTAGCTAGGGTTTACGATGAGATATTTGATGAAATGAACGAGGTGATTCGGAGTCTCGGATAGGATCCCGGACATCACGAGGAGTTCCGGAGTGGTCCGGAGAATAAGATTCATATAAGGAAAGTGGTTTCCGGAGGTATCGGAAAAGTTCCGGAATATTTCGGTAGGGTACCGGAAGATTCTAGAAGGTTCTAGAGGGGTCTAGAAGTGGGGCCCATAGGAGTATGGGGCCCACATGATTTAAAGGGGTGGTGGACTGGCCTCATGGGCCAGCCGCACCACAGCCCTAAGGGGCCCATGCGTGTGGGCTTGGAGCCCAAGAGGGGAAGGGGGCCGGCCACCAAACCCTAACCCTAGGGCGGCTGGCTTGGGGGCCACTCCTCCCCTAGCCGCCGGCCCTAGGAGGGGGTGGGGCGCACCCCCCTTGGCCTCCTATATAAGGAGGGGCAAGGGGAGGGGTGCGGCACCCTTTTGGCTGCCCATTGCAAACCCTAGCCGCCCCCCTCTTCTCCCTCCACCTCCACCACTTGCGCCACCCCTCCCGGAGGGCTGCCGCGAGATACACCTCCTCCCTTGCTGCACCACCCCTAGCCGTAGGGCTGCTGCACCATGTCTCCCTCTCCCTCTTGCTTGGCTTGGCGAACCCTGCTTGTGGGAAGTCTACACCATCAACGCCACCACAACCGTCGTGGTGCCGAGATCCATCTAGCCATCTCCACCTTGCTTGCGGGATCAAGAAGGCGGAGATCTACATCGAGCCGTACGTGTGGATACCGCGGAGGTGCTACCCCTTGTGGCACTTCGTCGGATTGGACTTCGAGGAAATACATCTCCTCGCGACTAGATGAGTCTAGTTGCGGGGATCGACTAGCCAACCCCTGCACCGACAAACGCATTTGTTGATCTTCAAGGGTAAGAGATTGGATCTCATCTTTGCTACCCTCCATCTAGTAGATCTAGATCTTTGGGGTTTATTCCGCTTGTTCCGTAGGAAAATTTTTGTTTTCTATGCAACGACCCCATCTGTGATATCAGAGCCTAGATCTATTCGTAGATGTTGGTGCGATTAGAACATAAGTGTTGTGGGCATTGATATTTTATGTTGCTACCTTTTCGCGTGCACTTTGCGTCTTTGCGGTATTGTGAGATGAAGCGGCCCGGACCAACCTTACTCGTCCACGCACGAGAGACCGGTTCCACGACTGACATGCAACTTGTTTTGCATAAGTGGCTGGCGGGTGTCTGTTTCTCTTGCTTTAGTGAAGATGCAATTTTCAATGGAAGGCCTTTCAAAAGGATGAGTAAATAAGCAACTACTATATCACCGTTGTGGTTTTGCGTAGATTAGAACGGTTCTATCTCGTTGACCCAAGCCACGAAAAATTGCATAAACAAAGTAGAGGACGTCTAACTTGTTTTTGCAGAGGGGGTCATGTGATGTGGTATGGCCAATATGTGATTTGTGATAATGTATGCAATGATCATGTTTGTAATCTTTCGCGATTTGCATGTCGTCGAGTACGGCAACCGGCTGGAGCCATATGGTTGTCTTTTATTTTATGTGACCTGCGTGTCGATGAATCACCATGTAATTGCTTTACTTTATTGCTAAGAGTAGCATTAGTTGTAGTTGCAATAGTTGGTGGACAACCATGGTGATGGCGCCACGATGATGGAGATCATGCCGGAGATGGAGATCTTGCCGGTGCTTTGAAGATGGAGATCAAAAGCACAAGAAGAAAGGCCATATCATATCACAATTATGAATTGCATGTGATGTTAATCCTTTTATGCACCTTATTGTTATGCTTAGATGTGATCGCGACGGTAGCATGATAAGGTGATCTCTCACGTTAATATCAAGATGTGTTCTCCCCTAGTATACACCCGTTGCCAAAGATCTTCGTTTCGAAGCACCACGTGATGATCGGGTGTGATAGATTCAACGTTCACATACAACGGGTGTAAGCCAGATTTACACACGCGGAAATACTACGGTTTCCTTGACGAGCCTAGCATGTATAGACATGGCCTCGGAACACAAGAGCCGAAAGGCTAAACACGAGTCATATGGATGATATGATCAACATGGCGATGTTCACCATTGAAGCTACATCATCTCACGTGATGATCGGTTGTGGTGTAGTGGATTTGGATCATGTGTCACTAAACAACCAGAGAGATGTTGAGTTTAGTGGGAGTTCATTAAGATGAACTAAAATTATCATAAACAAAAGTCCAGATGTCTTTGCAAAAATCCTTGTAGATCATGGTCGACTACGATAGTCTGTTCGTTGCTAATTACTGCGTCTCGATGGGTCATTTTGTTAAGTGGTACCTGAAAGAAGTCCTAAACACCCATGCTCAGCTCTACGTGCTAGAAGAACCAATAGGAGATAAACCCAATTTTTCTGCAAGCGATGAGGAGTACATGGAGTGGTTTTGAACCACCTACTTGAAAGTCAAGTGGATGATGTGCACCTTCATGAATTCTGACCTAAGAAGACAATTCAAGAACTTGATTGCAATGGAGATTGTTGATGAGCTGAAAAATAGTTTTTCAGCACAAGTCAGAATTGTAAGGTTCGAATGTCCGAACGGTTTTCTTTTACTCAAGATGAAAGAGAACACTTGCTTGGAACAACACATGAGGATAATGCATGAGATACATCATCGTCTAGTGCTTGTTGGGAACCACGAGATGAATGACGGTTTCGCGATAGGTGGGGTGATACGCTAGCTTCTCCCCAGCTTCAAGAATTGTGTCGGAGACTAGGTCATGGGAAGGGATTTGATCACTTTCTGTGAGTTTGTTTCTCGGCTGCGTCATGTCAAAGTGGAACCCATAGCAAGAGAATTTGGCAATGCAGAAAGTATATATTGATATACAAGTTATAAGTGTTTAAGTCTAAATTGCAATTGTGGCGGTTCCGATAAGTATTTGATACTCATTCTGTTTTATGAAACAGAACCTGCTGCTTGAGATTTGCATAAAGGATATGGGAAGACGTTGCAGAATAGTGGCAGTCAAGGAGTTGATGCTGGCAACGATCTGTCTCTACATTTATCATTTGGATTAGAGGATTTGAATAAGTTTTGTAATCGAATTAAGTGTGATTTTAATTAGTGTGTCTTGCTTATGTGAGACGGTTATTCATGTTAAAGACAATGGTTGTTCTATTTTCATGAGTGATCCTTTTTGGAAATCACAAGTTTCGATTATAAGTGTGTTATTCTTATTATAATCTAGATGATAAATTGGTTGAACATTTATAAAATAAGAGACATACTAAAATATCCAAAACTTAATAATGACAATTGTTTTAGTCGTGCTGAATATTGAATAAACATTTTGATGTTTTTATCAATGCGCCTTATTGTAAGGAGTATGACTAAAATGCCACCCTTTGGAAGAGTGCCATGAATTGCCAAAAGTAAACACAAGTGTTGGTTGTATTTTCAGCAAATGTTGGATGTCATTATTTTGTGCGCTCCATCATAAGTGATATGAGTAAATATATGTATTTATTCGAGTTATGATATTTGATGAGATCAAATAAATTTCTGGAGTTTAGGATATTAAGTTAACAAGAAAATTGAGTCTTTATGATTTGATCAAAAGAGACAAAATATTTGAGTTATATGTGGACTTGTGACAAGTGTTATCACAAATTACAATGTTTAGAATATTTCAAAGGCGTTTGATATGTCCTAAGATATTGTAATCACACACTATTTGATATTGTGTGGTCTCAAAGAAGGGTTTTATTTCGGGGGTTTGATAATAGCATTTAGATTTATTTGATAAACACTCTGTTTTAAATAAGGATCTATTTAATGATTTGCATTTCGCATATGAGTTATGTGAAACAGTGGTTTCATTAATTATGAGATAATTAGAGACTATTGCGAATAATGTTGTAGTATATTCATAAGTATGACTATGAATGTGATTCCACAATATGAGACTAAAAGGGGCAAACCAATTTGTTGGTTGTGCTAAGTATTTTAGTGGTTTATCGTGAAAAGGTTTCATTGATAAAAGAATTGATGGAATAAATGGAAAAGCTAAAACCTTGCTTGTTTATGTATCAAGTGGCACATATGTAAAGTGCTATGTTGGTTAAACTTGACACATAAAGGAATTAATGATGGTGATCATTGAATTTCGGTTTAGCTTCTCTAAAGAAAAGTAGGATTCAAGAATATGGTATTTTGTCAGGTTACAAAATAATATTCATGATTTACTTGTCATGTTTCAGAAACAAGACATACCTACAAAACTACGAAGAAGAAATAGAAGCCTTAAATACGAAAATGACTAAGAGTCATCCTATGTTAAGTTTAAATCACAAAGTAATTGTTGCTTGATTTTGTGAAAGTGATGTTTCACATATTTATTCCTCAAAAGGGGTTTTGCAGGGAATAAATAAAACTTAAAGCTAGTAAAGTACTAGCGTTTCGTATATGAGTTCTCGATATTAATAGTTAATTAAGAATTTTGGAGGTGTCCAAAATATCGAGAAAATACACGAGTGTGATCTAATTAAGATATGTGGCGACATATATTAAGTTAGAGCAGAAACTATTTTCCATGATCAAAATATGTGGTGACATATGTTTGAGTGGGAGCTAGTTAAATCATGGTCAAATATAGAGATAACATATTTCTGAGTGGGAGCCAAAGTGGTTTCACAATTTTATATGTGTATGGTGTATATTTGAGTGGGAGTTTACAACATCTTGTTTGTGTGAAATGGAGATTTCATAAATGTTGTAAATAAGTCAGGAACCAAAACGCATAACTTATGAAGTTAGTTTGAACGTCAAATATCCATGGAGATGGATGTATCTATGGAGGATAGATATGTTTGATAAAGCATTATGTCATGATGTTTAACCTAAGTAAGATTTTGAATGAGTTCAAAATAAAACAAGAGAAGAAAGGTTCATCTGCTTGTGAGAAATAGGTGAAACATTGAGTTGATAACTCAGTACAAAATGATGGTTGGAGGATATGTTAGAATTCGCTATGAATCGTTCATAGGACTGAACATATAAGAACCATGTGTTTGTATTTGACGATATGTGACCCAAGTTCTTGGTTAGAAGAACATGTTAAATGAGGAGTCATTTTTCCATGGAGTTGAGATAATAGAATCTAGAGATTGGTAGGCTTGGTTGAAGTCATAAAACCAAACTAGATTGGGGATCTCATGATAGCAGAAGCGCAGCGAAAGCATGATCGAAAATATCGAAGTGACATGATAGCACTGTCGATTTGTGAGTCTACAACATATAGGAGTATATGATTAATTCAAGGATTAAAAGATATAATATTATGGTTTGAGAAATTTTGTTTCAAGACTGAGTGAGTTCCGGGTGCACATGCTATGTGAAAGTCCTCTTGACTGATCATACGTCATGTAGGCATAAAAGGGAAACGAAAATCTCACTCTCTAACCAAATATATTATATTCATCATGTGATGATGAGAATTATCATGTGATGATAATAGGTTTATCATGAGATGATAAAGTAATGTCAAATTAGGTGACATTGACATTTTGCAAAGAACATAAAGAACTGTATAGTACAGAACATGGACAGAACCTCTTCCACGAGCAAACATGATCAGCACTGAGACTCCATGAGTGTTAGACACCATGAGTGTTGGATCGAGAAAATGTAAACTAGATTATTGACTCTAGTGCAAGTGGGAGACTGTTGGGAATATGCCCTAGAGGCAATAATAAAATGGTTTATTAGCATATTCATGTTTATGCTAATAGTTTATTCTCCATGCTATAATTGTATTAACCGGAAACATAATACATGTGTGGAATATAAACACCAGGTGTCCCTAGTAAGCCTCTACCGGACTAGTTCGTTAGTCAAGAGATGGTTAGAGTTTCCTAACCATGGACTTGTTATAGTCACTTGATAACGGAGTCATATCATTAGGAGTAATGATGTGATGGACAAGACCCAAATAATAAAGAGTTGAAATTGATCGTGTCACACAGTTTCCTTAGACCATGAGATTATGTCACTCCCGTTTACCGGAGGAATACTTTGTGGACATCAAACGTCACTTCGTAACTGGGTGATTATAAAGGTGGCTTTCAGGTATCTCCGATGGTAGGTTGTTGGGTGACATGAATCAAGAGTGGGATTTGTCCCTCCATGTGATGGAGTAGATATCTCTGGGCCCTCTCGGTAATATAGCATCAAGAAAGGTTGCAACCATGTGATTAAGTGTTAATCACGGAGATCCTATATTATGGACGAGTAAAGAGAATTTGCCAGATAACGAGATGAAACTAGATATGGGGATATCGACGATCGAATCTCGGGCAAATTAAATATCGGTGAGACAAAGGGAATCGTATACGAGATTAAGAATCTCCGGCATCGTGGTTCAATCGATAAAGAACTTCGTTGAATATGTAGGAGTCAATATGGGCATCCCGGTCCCGCTGTTGATTATTGATATGATCATGTCTGCATGTTCTCGAACCCGTAGGGTCACACACTTAACGTTCCGATGTAGCTAGGGTTTACGATGAGATATTTGATGAAATGAACGAATGGTGATTCGGAGTCTCGGATAGGATCCCGGACATCACGAGGAGTTCCGGAGTGGTCCGGAGAATAAGATTCATATAAGGAAAGTGGTTTCCGGAGGTATCGGAAAAGTTCCGGAATATTTCGGTAGGGTACCGGAAGATTCTAGAAGGTTCTAGAGGGGTCTAGAAGTGGGGCCCATAGGAGTATGGGGCCCACATGATTTAAAGGGGTGGTGGACTAGCCTCATGGGCCAGCCGCACCACAGCCCTAAGGGGCCCATGCGTGTGGGCTTGGAGCCCAAGAGGGGAAGGGGGCCGGCCACCAAACCCTAACCCTAGGGCGGCTGGCTTGGGGGCCACTCCTCCCCTAGCCGCCGGCCCTAGGAGGGGGTGGGGCGCACCCCCCTTGGCCTCCTATATAAGGAGGGGCAAGGGGAGGGGTGCGGCACCCTTTTGGCTGCCCATTGCAAACCCTAGCCGCCCCCCTCTTCTCCCTCCACCTCCACCACTTGCGCCACCCCTCCCGGAGGGCTGCCGCGAGATACACCTCCTCCCTTGCTGCACCACCCCTAGCCGTAGGGCTGCTGCACCATGTCTCCCTCTCCCTCTTGCTTGGCTTGGCGAAGCCCTGCTCGTGGGAAGTCTACACCATCAACACCACCACAACCGTCGTGGTGCCGAGATCCATCTAGCCATCTCCACCTTGCTTGCGGGATCAAGAAGGCGGAGATCTACATCGAGCCGTACGTGTGGATACCGCAGAGGTGCTACCCCTTGTGGCACTTCGTCGGATTGGACTTCGAGGAAATACATCTCCTCGCGACTAGATGAGTCTAGTTGCGGGGATCGACTAGCCAACCCCTGCACCGACAAAACGCGTTTGTTGATCTTCAAGGGTAAGAGATTGGATCTCATCTTTGCTACCTCCATCTAGTAGATCTAATTTGCTATTGCTGAATATTAGTACGGACCAGAGATAATTAACAATATAAAGGGAAGACGAGGGCTAAATAAATCCAAAGATCACACAACTTTTTATTTCAATCAAACGTCTCACATATGACAATTATTGTTGAGACGATCTAGATCGACACATTGAGACATACGATCACATAGCACCGAGACACCTCCTAGCAATCTCGTAGCCTAGGCGAGCGTCCAGAGCGGCATACTTGATGCGATAAAAGCTAAATGGAAACTTGCCCCAACCTGATGTGAGGTCCTCTTCTTCCTCCTTCTTGTTCTTCTTGTTGATCTTTTTCTTCTTCTCAAGCGTTGGGCCAATAGTAAAATTGGCTAGATTATAGAGACTCGGAAGATTAGGGTACGTTGGGTTAGGGTGAACAGCCCGCTGGAGGTCGACGGCGGACGGAATATGAATTCCGTAAGGCCCCAGCATACGCTGATCGTTGTTGATAGCCACGCCGCAGAATTTGATGGTTTTGTCCATCAAGAAGGCCTTGAGGGCCTGCGGCACCCGATCAGCATGGCAAATATGGAACACCAACGTGTCGGTCGCCACGGAGAGTTGCAGGATGGCGGCACGCTGCCTCTCCTCGGGTGCGGCGTCGGTGAACTCGCAGTCGAGGCCCACGATCTTCATCGGTGCAGCGTCGAGATAGCGCCTCTTGACGTCGCGGATCCATCTCTCCACGGTTGATGTGCGGAGAGTGACCACTACCTTGAAGTTCATGTTGACGGCGTCGTCCTTGTAGTGGTACACCTGGGATCGAGGTGGGCGCACGGCAGCGATTCAAGAGAGGATTTTAGAGTAGAGATTAGAGAGAGGAGATGGTGCATTTGGCAAATGGCACTGTAGCTCTCTTATATAGAGCTAGCAGGGGAGATGAGGAGGCCGTGGTAATTAATCCGACCGTTTTGATCAACTTTCCAAATCCAGTAAGATTTGATCAACCTCTTCGTTCCCCGTGTGATCAACGACCAGCGCGGGAACTCAAGGGTTCAAATCACGAACCGTCGCGGGAGATGCGCGGACTTCTAGTCCCAGTTCGAGACACGAACCGGGACAAATGGTGGGGCACCTGCTCGCAGCGGGCCGCATACCCCTTTTGTCCCGGTTTGTATCTCAAGCCGGGACAAAAGGCTCCTAACGAACCGGGAGAAATGGGCCGCCGATTTTGGGGCGACGTGGCCGGACCTTTAGTCGCGGGTTGAGACACGTCCGCGACTAAAGGCCCGGGCGAAAGGCCTGTTTTCTACTAGTGCACATCCGGTACCTGCACCATGGTCAGCGAGCACAGCAAGAAATGTGCAATTGGTCAGCTGAAAGTAAGGAAGAGTTCGTAACAAGTGGCAAAGTGTGTGAGTTAGGCATGTTGACAAAAGGAAAAACGTTCTCGTCAAAGACGACATCCCTAGAGATATAGACTCGATTGGAGGGAACATGGAGACATTTATCTCCTTTATGAAGTGAGCTATAACCCAGGAACACACACTTTGTGGAACTAAACTCAAGCTTATGACTGTTATAGGGTCGAAGATGGAGCCAGCAAGCACACCCAAACACCTTAAAAAGGTGTAATCAGGTGTTTCATTGAGAAGTCGCTCAAGTGGAGTTTTCATATCAATAGTACGACTAGGAAGCCTATTAATGAGGAAACAAGCGGTGGCGAAGGCATCATTCCAATAGCATAATGGGACAGAGGCATGAGCAAGCAAAGTAAGACCGGTTTCAACAATGTGACGGTACATGTTTACGCCTAGCAGTGCCATTTTGTTCGTGAGTGTGGGGACAAGACACACGGTGTGAGATACCCAAGTTATGAAAGAAAGGGTGGAGTTTCTCATACTCGCCACCCCAATCAGTTTGGACATGAATGGTCTTGCGATTCAGAAGAAGTTCAACATGTTTTTGAAACTGAAGAAACACATCATAGACATCAGATTTATGTTTAAGTAAATAGAGCCAAGTAAACCGACTGTAAGAATCAATAAAACTCACATAAAAGCGATGTCCACTGACAGAAGTATGGGCAGGACCCCAAACATCCGAATAGATAATCTCTAATGGAAATTTTGTTACTCGTGAAGACAAGGAGAAGGGCAACTGGTGACTCTTCCCTTGTTGACAAGCATCACAAACTGACTCGGTTTTATTGGACTCATGAAGAGAAGGTAACTCATGACTACGAAGAACATGTTGAACAACTTGTAAAGCGGGATGTCCTAGACGACGGTGCCACATATCATGGGACACCCTGATACTACTGAGCGCTTGCTTGATGACAGGTGCCTTAATCTCATAGAGACATCCACTGCAACGACCTCTAAGTATGGGTGCTCTCGTGACCTGATCCTTTACAAAAAGATCATGAGGGTGAAGTTCAATAAAGACATTATTGTCATGTGAAAGTTTACTCATAGATAACAGATTGCGAGTAGCATGAGGGACATGAAGAACATGATTTAAAGCTAGAGACCTAGATGACGGAGTAGATGAAGTAGCATGACCAATATAATGAATGCGCATACCTATTCCGTTAGCCGTGTGAACCTGGTCGGTGTCGTGGTAGGGCTCACGTGTAGTGAGCTTGTCGAGGTCATGGGTGATGTGATGCGTGGTGCCGGAGTCCGTGTACAATGTCGGGTCCACCTGCTGTGGTGCACCATGGGAGCCTTGAGAGGCTGCCATCGCCATGGCAATTTGTTTCTCCGTATTTTTCCCATCATTGCCTACGCCCAGAAAATCACAGTTAAAACGCTTGTAGCACTTTGACGCCGTGTGGCGGTGGATTCCGCACAACTAACAGATAACATTGCCACGCCCATTATTTGACTTGGGCGCATTGGATGGGAAAGCTATCTTGTTCGGTGGTGAGGAGAAAGATGACGCCGGCTGCGGTCCTCCGCGTGTAGCTCCAAATGCGGCGACCGATGGACCGGACTGAGAAACCACATGGGCAGCAGGGTAGTGCGAGGCACCCAGAGTATGGCGCTGAGCCAACTTGTGTCGGTAGACTGAAGCTGCGACAACAGATCACGAATCGGCATAGGTGTTTGTCGGGCAGTCACCACCTCAAAGAGAGCATCATAGTCATTGTCAAGTCCACCGAGGATGTATGAGGTAAATTCCTCATCGCGGAGAGGCATCCCAATGCTCGTCAGTGAGTCCGAGAGCGCCTTCATCTGATGAAAATAGACATTGATCATCTTGTTCTCCTTTTTCAGTTCGGCCATTTGCTGTCGGATTGCAGACGAACGGGCAATGGAGGTAGAGGCAAACGCTCCACTCAGGGTCTCCCAAGCCTCACGTGAAGTGCCAGCAAACATGATCATACCAAGAACGCTTTCAGTCATCGAGGAAACAAACCCAGAGAGGATAGCCTAGTCCAATGCTGATACGCTGGGTTCGGCTGCTGATGCATACCGCCGGCATGAGTGATGACGACGTGGGGGTCGGGGCGGACAATGGAGCCATCAACGTAGCCCATGAGCAGATGGCTGCAAAGGAGTGGACCAACTTGTGCACGCCAGAACATGTAGTTGTCGTTTGTCAGCTTGATGGTGATCGTCGATGTGATGTTGACAATGTTCGGCGATGCTTGGTTGGGGAAGAAGTACCCCGGCTGGCTCGGAAAGAGGCTCGGGCCGTACAACGGTGTAGAAGGCGACGGGTGATACCCTAGCATGGGTGCCATCGGGTGAGCGCCTTGTGCAGAGTACCCTACCATAGGTGAATAACCCGGCGGCAACGCGTACGGCGCGTGTCCGGCTGTCCGCCCCATGGACGCTGCGATCACTGCATCAGAGAAGATGGTGGTGGAGGCCGACGACGGTGGAGGGGTCGAGCCGAGCATGGCGTCGGTGGGGAGCGACGCGGTCGACGGTAGAGGCGGGAGCGAGCCGAGCATGGCGTTGGCGAAGATCGACGCCGGCCTGGAGGCCATGGGCAGCACCGGCAGGGGAACCGTGAGGCCGAAGTCTGTAGTCACCGTAGCCAGGGGCAAGGACGCCGACGAGGTGAGAGCCGGCGAGGAGGTTGACGAGGTCACCGGTAGCATAGCCAAAGCAGACCTGGACGCCATTGCGTTGGAAGAAGCAGCGACGGCGGAAGGCAGCGGAAGAAGAAGATGGCGGCGGACCTAGGGTTACGTCAGGGTCGCGCGCTCTGATACCATATCAAAACTGTAACGAAGAGTGTTTGGCTGACCTAACGTGTCTCGTCGGGTAGGGATCACTTGATTATGTATTGAATAGAAGTTTACAAATAGAGCCCTATACGTATTGTATATGATACAGACTAGGTATTCTAACAAGGGTGGCCTTCTGCCCGGAGCACGGGTATGGGCATTGCCCTGCCCGCAAAGGCTACGAAGCGAGCCCTCCGCCCCCAGCCACTCCACCACCAGAACCAGAGGTCGTCGACGACCCAGATGCGTACCTGGACCTCCCGACGCCGATGCCATGCGACGTGGACCCGGAGCACTTCATGCTACCTGTGTATGGTTCGGTCCCGGAACTGGATTCGCCAACACCGACCGAGGAGACCGGCGTATTCATCAGCACTTAGCAGATTAGTCAACTAGTACTAATACAGTTTTAGTACTATCATGTTTTAGGTCCTGTAAATTCGGGATTTCCACGGTAGGCCCAACTACTAGTGCTGCAATTTAGTACTTGTGTCATGTTTTAGACCATATAGTGTCTATACATGATTATATGCTCAATGTGTTTGCAATTTGCAATCCCTATAACATATACAAATGGTACAATAATATTATTTTTGCAATTGAGATTCATTTTTCTTGCAAAGTTATATATCAACTCGCCATCAATTAAGTTCAAAAAATGCCTAAAAGGCACAAAATTGACTTAATTCGAATTGAAGTGATATGCAAAAGTTATGAAGTGACTATTTCAAATTTATATATGGGATCACAATGTAATGTGGCATCTACTGCATTTTATGCAGATTATCCACAATTATTGTGAGGTCTACATTTTGTCAAAATTGACATTATGACTACCTTCAATGTGCCCTCCTGTATATTTAAATTAAATCATAGCATAAGGCTCTAAGATCAAGGTGTCTACTGATCGGTCAGATTATGCTACTTAGTGCTGCGAGGCGTACTCCATGAAAATGGTGATTATCTCCAAAGTGTTATGACAGATGTTTGAGACTACACTGAACAACTCAAGTCTTTACTTGAGTAAAGAAATTTTTGCAAGTTTAGTACAACATTACCACAATGACTTTTAATTTACTCACAAGTAAATTGATCAAGTCTATTGTTTAAGCCCCATGTAATCCAAGATGACCATAATTCGATGAGCTTCCTCTCGATGGTCACACTAACATACGTGGGCTATGCATGTTGAGATCAACCATGTGTCTCGTGGAATGATGGTGACATTTCAAACTCCCAATAGGAGGAGATGTCCCACTAACCGATCAAATTCATATGGATGCATCTAGATCATAACTATGAATATCAATGGATGAATATCCAATCAACATGTGGCAAGCTTTTAATAAGATATGAATGTCAGAAGGCAATCATACTGCCTAAAGCCAATCATGATTAAACTCATCTCCAACTCCAAGATTTCAAATCTGTGGGAGAATATGATCATGAAGTTCATAATTTTTGCTTCAACTTGCAATTTGTGAAATAGAACCTACATTTTGGAGAACATAGAAGACATTTTCTACTATGCTTCCTATTAATAGGATCTTATAGCAACAATATCGTGCACGAATACCTACTTTATTCTGGCCTTCTACATGTACTACCCCACATGGAGAAACATGGTGAAATCCTTCTAAGAAATCATCATTAGAACCATGTTGGTGTTTATCCTTTACCTTGGTACATACTAATTTTCAGAATAATAACAAGTTCGATGGCTCTCCTAGAGGCCAATCAAAGAACTTCAAGGGTTAACACAAATGCAACAAGAAGCATAATCTACATGCATCAGACATGGAAAGGCACTACAAAGATTAAGTTTGATAAAAACTAGTCTTTGTCAACAGTGTGTATCCATCAAAGATATCGCGCTCCACGACCTCTGATAAATCCATATCAACAACCGTGGGACGCAATTAAACATTCAAGGGTAAAGATATGAAGCACACTTCAATCTTCAATCCGACAATACCAAGGAAGCTTGTTGTTCACATCATATAACAACAGGGCTCTCCAATTGTCAGAAAATCCCATGAACAAGCAAAACATGGTCATCGAATATGCTTCAAATGACATGTTCGGAGACTTTACTAGTCTCCCAACTCCTTATCAACGTGTATTTATTGTTGTAATAAATATGAAGCTGTCATCATATACTGTAAATCACAGTATAATGTATCATCACTCATGATACAACTAAATTTGTATGTGTTCTATATATGTGATAAAGATTTTCACAATGAAAATTTTCAATTCTATATATAGAATCCTACGGCAGCAATCCGGTGGAAGGGGCAATGTTCTTTGTGGAAAATACAACCACAAACTCTATACATGGGAAAATATATATATATTCAAACTCTTACTAAGAGCTAACGATATATTTTAATCGCCAGCCGCAATATTGTAGTTGATAGCTCTGAACGAGCCACAATTACACTCCCTATGGGGTACATACATTAGTATTAATCAAGAACACTTTACAATATCTCGATTCATGTACCCTACAAGATGTAGAGGATATCTGTCAGATAGGTTTCTATATTGAAACCCATGATGAAAACAAAGAGGATTTTCTCCTTTACCCAAAACAACGGATATGACAAGTATTTAAATGCAAGATTCTCTCTTTATCGTCAAGATTGCACTACACATACATTAAACCCGTAACACATGTTGCAAGCAAGGTAATTTTCTGAATGTCAATTCATTCCAAACTTGGCATGATCGCCTTGGTTGTCTCCACATAGGGTTGATACGGAAAATTATCAGCAATTCCATTAGTCATGATTTAAATGATGCTAAATTCCCACAACCTTCGGAGTTTGTGGGAACATACAACCATTGTGTGGTCCATTTAAGAATTTCATGGTTTTAATGGACACATCACCATGATGGACCCATGTGTGGCTATCATCCACACGAAACCATGAATTTTCATAATGATGAAACAAGTTATTGTATTCAATCTCGTACCTAAAAATCGAATAAACCAATTCAAATGGACAACGTTGTTGAATTCTCCTCATGTGCATTCAATTATATTGCTTGGCCCCTAGGGATTGAAGTTCAACAGTTGATCTGATATATCCACACTCAAAATGGCTTGATTGATTCTCTAATATACAGAGAATTAAGCTCATAGCATGACCATTGCTAATGAATTGCAAACTACCAACCTCGAGTTGGAGTCATGCAATTTTACACGTTGCTGACTTAATTCAATTGCAGCATACTACATATCGTACTAAATCCCCTTTTTGAAGATAGTACGTGTGAATCAAAAGTATTTCCCATCTGCAATTATTTGGTTATATACCAATATCACCACCGCGGCATACATCAATGGCCCCTGAAAGAAAATTTGGGATCTATGTGAGGAATAACTGTATTTCCGTCAACTATAAATGCCTAAAGCCCCTAGCTATCAGGGGGAGTTATTCAAGGCTAGTATGCTCAGTGAGGACAATTTTCCAGGCACCGGGGGGAGATTTTAAGTACCAACAAGAATGCTATGAAATCAATTGGAATGTTCAACACATTTCTGCCTCAAAATGGGTAGTATACTCCCGATGGATGGAAAATCACCACAACCTAGCTCAATAGTGCACACAATGACTGGGATATCGAAATACCTAGACTCGACCGTATTGGGAAAGCACGAAGAGTCACCAAGGGTAAACACGATTTTCACCAACTATATACATTCTAGAGAATCATATAACTAAAAGCCTACAATTGTCGACATACATTTCTCAACCATGATTGTAAACAACTTTTACAATGATCCGGATCCAAAGACCATGGCCATGGTAGAGTTTTAAAAACACTCACTTGGACTGGAATCAATTAAAGGATGCAATCCAAGGAGAAATAGCCTTGATCAATAAAGGAAGGTATACACAAAAGGAATACCTACACTAGTTTTCGTCCAAAACGGAATGAGAACAACAAGGTGGTGAGTCAATAACAAGGCATGTAGCATAAGGGTTCACTCAGATACCCAAAATCCATTCTCCGGATACAAGTGGAATCAATTTCCGGTAACTTGTCTCAATGGCAGTAAAATCATCTATTTATGCAGTTGATAGATGTAGTGAACATATATATTCATATGTCACTTGATTCGGACATATAGATTCCCCATCGGAATTCCAAATTCTGAATCCAAATACAAATCGCAACATACATAGTGTAAACTCAGTAAGTCACTACATGACTTACAATTGTCGGAACAAATTTGGTACAACCGACATAGTGAGTTCCTTATACAAAAGGATTACTCTAACAATGATTATTGGTCACACGTGTTTATCATGTCCTCAACCGGATATTTATCAAATCCGTGTATATTGATGATTGTAACATCATTAACAACACACGAGATATTGATGATGCACGTAATCATCTAAAGACGGAATTTGAGAGGAAGGATATAAGTAAAATCAAATTTTTCTTTAGCTACAATTCGAGCACCTTCACTCAATAAAAAGGGTACACCATTTTGCCCATATCCATAAATTCTTGGAGAATCAAATATGCACAAGTCTTTTCCATCTAAACTCTAGTGGTTGTTCGTTCTCTAGACGTAGGAAAGATCATTTCATACCACAGAAGATGGAGAAGAGATGTTGGGACTTGATGTTTCTTATCTCAGTGTCATTGGACCTAACACCTAGTGGACAGGAACAAGAGTATCTTTCGATATCTCCAATGCACCATATATCTTGACATACTCGTTAATTTCAGAAAAATCTGAACTCCAATATCATCGGATATGCTGATACTGGCTACTTAACTGATCCTTATAACGCCATATCACAAATAGGATTCATGCGCCTACATGGTGGGCTTGCCATTCCAATGATGTCTTCTTAACGGACACTAATGGCTACACCCACCTATCATTCTGAAATACAAGACTTCACATCAATACGTGTGGCTTCACGGAATGATTAACCACATATGACATCCATGTGGTGTTGGTTCTATTGAATCACAAACTATTATCTACAAAGATAATAATACTTGTGTTTCTCAAATGCAATCAGGTTATACGAAGCAATATCACTAAGCATATTATCCTTAAATTGCAAGCATCAGGGGGAGTCTCTTCCTGAATAATAACCTATTCAAACATTATATTACACTCTTTTTCCCTTTATGAGTTTACTCTCAAGGTTTTTAATGAGGTAATATCAACACAAGAACATATGTCATACATCCTATTTTCCCCACCGGGGTTTTTAACGGATGTATACAAGACATATCTATTGTTCTCTAAACTTAACAATGAGTTTTATCCTTCAAGGTTTTCTCATATAAGATATCAAAGAGACAATGATCATTATATGTTGTATTATGTTCTTCTGATTTTTTCCACTGGGTTTGTAAGAAGTTTTAACAACATATCAAATAATATTCTCCTCACGTTTTTCCCAAAGGGTTTTTGTGGGAGAAATTATCAACTACAAATATCATGTCATACTTTCTGTTTTCCCCACCGGGGTTTTTAAAGGAAGTATACAAGGCATATTTATTGCTCTCTAAACTCACATATGGGGTTTTCCTTTAGTAAGGTTTTCTCATATGAGTTATCAGAGACAATAGTCAATACATGTTGCATCATTTTCTCCTTATTTTCCCACCGGGAGTTTTAGCAACATATCATACACACTATACTCTCCTCATATTTTTCCCACAGGGTTTTTGGAGGAGACTATTTCAAGATGATAGAATTTACAAAGGGCAATGTTTTACAAGGACATCCTCACGAAGAACACTCTAAAGACAAGCATGGATTAGGGGGTGTTAGGAATTAATTAATTAGGTTAATTAATGGGATAATCCCTGCTTATGTTGGTTCCACTTTAGCAACGGCTTCCTTGTAACCGCCTTTGTACCAGGGTATATATACCCAAAATTCTATCAATAAAAGCAGTTGTTTCAATCATTCACTTCTTACTTTAACAATCTGGACTAATATGTACCAAACATTTTAGTTTGCCACTGATTGCTGCTGTGATGTCTCCATCATACCAACTGGTTTCTTCCGTTTGTCTACATCCCATTCAGTAGATGAACCTGTGATTACTTGCATACAGTTTATCAAGAAGGCTCGGCTGCTTTCTCCTATCAGGTGGACAATGTAGCTGAATCTTTACGATATCAGTACCACTACCTTATTTCTGCCATGTACACAATACAACCTACTGACATAACTAACACACAGCATCCAAAGACAAGGACTCACGCAACTTAGTTTACACTCATCACGCAACATGAACATACAAAGACCCAGCACACTAGTCCATACACATTACATAATATTTACACAGGCAAAAGAAACTACCATCTGCCAACAAATCAACAAGGAGCAAAAGTCTACTGCAGTGCTGCGTACTCTCTGGAACGTCATGCTGTGTTGTCACCATAACAAGAGGAAAAGAATCCCATCCGAATTCTTTTTAAAAACAAGAGGGATTCCAATGGGGTCTGATCGCCTTGTCTTCTAAATCAAAAATACGATCACAGTGTATACATATGCATAGGCTGAAAAAGAAACACAAAAGAATAGACAAGAATCAAGAGGTGACAGGAGGATGGAACAAGATGCAAATCACATGGTTGGATCGGTCGACTGAGACTCAAGGATTTCTCGGTCGACTCTGACCAAGGCACACCCTTCCGCTAAATACAAGATTTCACAGACATTATGTACTATAACCTAAAGCAGAGTAAAATTATGGGAATGAAATGTTATCCTGTGGGTTTTTACTGGAATTGCAAGCAACCTCAATAAGTCCGGATGCACAAACAAGGATTTCAAAACAAAAAGAGGGATTCCTATGGTGTCCGATCGTTGTCTAAGGTGCAGGTGCAGTGCAATCTGCAAGAGGGGAGATTCTAGATTCATATGAAAGAATAGAGGATGAAAACAATGGTAACTTAAACGCTAAACTAATAATTAGATTAGTGGAACATACTGGTGAACCAGACATCATCCACTACATAACTCACTGGAAAGCTAATAATTTCACGATTTACCAGAAAGCAAGCACTCGACAATAAACAAAGGTACATTTAGGAAGCTCGTGCAGCTAAGGAAGCACGGGCACTGCGATAACAGCTTAGTAGTAAGAGCAGCTTAGTAGTAGGATAAACTATGGAAGTGACAGACCTCAAACAGTCACCGTTGTCGGGTACCGGTTAGTGAAGAAACTGGGATCCAGGACAAGAGGGCGATTCATCCTCGGCATGATCAGACGCCTGGGATACATGAGACGCGGCTTCCCACAGCTGCTGCTCAGGTCGATGCCCAGAAGGTGACAATACCGGTCTCCACCTCTGCGCCTAGCCTCAGGCAGCAGCATGTAGAGGATGCCATCATCCTGCTGCCTAAAGAAGGGGAACAAGGGTACAGTCTTTTGAGACCCCTTGAAGTTATCCAGGTCCCAGATGGTTTGCATCCTGAACTCACAGCGTGGTTTCCACTCCTCCTCCACCGACAGGCAGTCCAGAGTCCATACTCTGACCATGGTTTCGCCAGGGTCCAGGTCCTCTGATGCTGGTTCGATTCGGACAAACCAGATGGAGTCGCCGACACAGCCCATATTCCGGTGCATAGGGAAAGGGTCGAATGCAGCCCTGCACTCGAGGGGCAACATGTTCAACTTGAAATCCACTGGCCCCCGGCGAACAACATTCAGGTCATTGCAATCACAGTAGAGGATACCTTGCCCAAGATCGCCCCAGACAGCATTGCCCTTGTACGAGAACACAAGGCTCGGTATGAAGTCGCCAATAGCATCGACATCCTGACGGATAGCACCAGCCCCATACAGATGCGCCTTCTCAATCCACGAGCCCAATCTGTGCTTCCCTTTGATGCCAGTGGCCGTCGGCGGTGTCCACAGGCAGAGAACGGGGTACTTGGATGAATCGGGGGCCACTCTCCCCACCATGAGGGCCAGTGCGAACTTGTCTTCTCCTAGCCTGACATGGGGCGATGGGCAGAGGGGCAGGCAGCCGTGAGGCATATCGGGGAGCAAGAAGAAGGGGAAATGATAGTATTCCCCCGGGGGATCCATCGTCACGCATCCTCCCCCTTCTCGACGCGACACGTGTCCGTTCGCAGGTAGAAAACAAGCAGCCGACCCCCACCACTCTCCTTATCCCTTCACGCGTGGTTTCCTCCACCAGTTTTCCCCAAACTCCATGACCCGCACGCCGCCATATCCTCTCGACCTCCAACGCCCTCGAGGCCGCACCGCCGTCGGGCCCACAGCCCATCTCCGCCGCCGTCAGGGTCGCGCCGCCACAGCCCATCTCCGCCGCCGTCGGGACCGCGCAGCCACAGCCCAGCTCCGCCGCCGTCGGAGCCCCACCGCCAAAGCCATGGCTCGACAGCCTGCTGCCTCCCCTGAGCGCTCCCCGCTGCCGCCTGCCTCCCGTGCGCCCCCCCCCCCCATCCCTGGTGTTCCCCTCCCCGTCATCGGACCTGCTCCCCGATTTGGAGCTCCGACGCGGCGGCGCTGCTCCCTGCGGGGGAGGCGTGGTGCTCCCGTGCCTCAACGGCCATGGCGGAGCCTCAACAGCTATGGCGGCACGGTGCTACCTGCGTGGAGCCTCGGCATGGTGCTCCCGAGATCACGCTCCGGGAACCCTCCGACAAGCGCGCGCCCATGGCCGAGGCCAGCGCTTCGCGGCGGCTCGTCCTCGCGTGCTGTGCGGACGCCGGCGACCCGTGAATTTTTGTACTTCCTTTTTTCTTTGTTCTGGTGCAAAAAAATTAAAGATTTGGAACATAATTTTTTCACTTTCGATGCAAATCCACATAACAGTTGTAGCAAGTTCTCTCTTGATATTTTTTTCATTTTGGTGTGTTGCAAATGTTTGGAACCTTTGTAGCAAACATTTTTTATTTATGATGCAAATTCGTAGAACAGATGTAGCAAATCAGTAGAATTTTTTTGTATAATTTGTTCTGCCGAGGACCTCGTCGGAAGAAATTTTGCTACGATGCTGCAATATAACAATATTTTTGCTATTATAGTTATTTGGTTTTGTTACCTTAGTGCAAAGATTTTGCTACGATGTCTCCGGCGAGAATCTCAGTTGACGTCTTCGGCGTCGACTTTGCTACGGTAGCAAAAAAATTCCGGCGAGGTCTCCGGTGAGGTCTCCGGCTCCGGCGAAGTCAGTCTTTTTCTTGGGCGAACCGTTTTTTGCTACATAGTAGCAAAAGCGGGTTATTATTTGCTGCCTGGTAGCAAATGCGGGATTTGGGAAGACATTTCTATTTTATGGACGAACCGTTTTTTGCTGCATAGGAGCAAAAGCGGGCTATTATTTGCTACTGGTAGCAAAAGCGGGATTTGGACAGAAAAAAAGGGACACGTGTCAGCACGGGGACCCGGGGGATGGGAAGGTTTGATCCCCGGGGACGCTCAGCACTGTCCAAGAAGAAGGCCCCCAGGTCAGTGGAGTCGTATACGAGGCAGTACGACTTGAAGTCGGTGGACTTGTGTCCGGCGACGAAAGAGATGTGGAGGACCATGACGGGCCCGTCAACGGAGAGGACCCTGGCGGAGACGCGGATACCCCTTCCATAGATCTCCGCCAAATCTTGGTCGATCTCGCACCCGACGAGGTTCAACACGTCGCGACTGGCGCCGATACTAATGGCGGGGTGGCCTTCTGGGTCGTCCTCGTGACCGAACCGCGTGAATAGATCGAGGCCACCCACGATGCGCTCGCCGTTCTCCCCGCAGCCGTAGGCCACCCTCCCCCGGCATTTCACCTTCGCCCAAAAATCCGGGTGATCCGCGTGCCTGATATTGGGCAGGATGTTGCCGAGCACATGGAAGGGCGGGGGAGGCCGCGCCGCCATGGATACGGCTAGGTCTAGGGTTTGGTTTTAGAGTAGATCGGGTCTTTTTTTTTCTCTTCTTTGTTGCTAGAAGAAGAAGAAGAAGAAGAAGAAGAAGAAGAGAGAGGTAGAGATAGAGGCGAGACCCGATCCTATTTCTACTCCGCCAGGCTGGGCGGTTCGTGGTGGACGGTGGATAGAGGAGTGCGTGGAGTCGGTGCAGGGTGGACTGCTGGACCCCATATCGTGCAACTTGTTTTTTTTTAGCTGCGTATATCGCGCAAGCGCAACTTGTAGAGGGTTCGTCCCTTTTTGCTTCAACAAAAATAGCGATTCCATCAAAACTCGACTCCCCATACCAACATGTACTAATACCAACATGTACTAAGAGCATCTTCAGCAGCAGCGCTAGGCGCCTAAATTTTTTTTACAGCCCCAGAATTGCGATTTCTCGCGTGCGACGCCTGTTTTGCTTTAGCAGTCGCACTGTCGAGCTTCGGCAGCCGCGCTAAAATGCAGCGCGCGCGAGCAGCGCCAATGAGCAACATAGCAACATAGCAACATAGCAAAATAGCATAGTAAATTCATAGCAACATAGCAAATTCATGACATAGTTCAAATTCACCAAAGCATAAATTCACCAAAGTGCATAATTTACAATAAAGTGCATACAAACGAATAAAACATCATTACTTGCCACAAGTTTATTTCTCTCCAATTTCTTCCTCCTCCTCTTCTTCCTCCTCCTTCTCTTCACCTTGTCCAACCCCATCTCCATCATTGACGGGGACGGTGCTTGCACTATTTCCACATGCACCATCCGAAGGCATAGGAGACACCATGGTAGCATTGCCTCTACCCATGGTTGCACCCAAGTTAACCGGCGGTGCACCCATTCCTCCCATGGTGCCCATCCCACCATATGCTCCAAAGATGTTTGGAGATGCACCCATGCCTCCCATGCCCATCGGAGGTCCTCCCATGGTAGCACCAACGCCTCCCATGCCGCCCATCCCTCCATATGGTCCCATGCCTCCCAAAAGGGACCCAAAACTCATGCCTCCCATGCCCATCGGAGGTGCATTCATCACTCTCATCCCTCCATTGCCTCCCATACCCTCCATGCTTGTTCCTATACCTCCAAACATGGTCGGCTCTAGGATTTCGAAGGGCCCGGGGCGAACTCCACAAATGGGCCCCAATTGAGAGAAAGATGATTGCAATGGGGAGGAATTTGATAGTCTTGTTGCGGAGACTTTTCTTCCGAAGCTGAATGGGCGACTCCACCCCCACCCCCCACCCCGTGACCTAACGCCGGAGATCTCTCATCTCCGGCCACCAATTCCCAAAACCCTTTCGATCATCTTCCTCCCCACCCACCAAAACCCTACTCCCCACCTGTCTTTCATGGCTTCTTCCCCCCCTTGGCGTTGGAAGGTGTCCTTCGCGGCTACCAAGGATCTGGATCGTGGTATGTTCAAGGATCAAGATGGCTTTTTGGATCTCTGGATTTCAGGAGACAAGGAATGGATGGTTCTCAAGAATGCCAAGAATGCCCCAATCATTGGTAAACATCCAGATCCTTTAGAGGTGGTAAGCCCTAGATCCACCACCTCTCTCCCTGGTTTTGTTGTATCGGTTATTTCATGTCTGCTGTCACCTACGGGATCTTTGTCATTCACGGCGTCATCTCCTGCTCGTGAACCTTTGGATCCTTTCTCGGATCCGGACTCTATTGCACATCTTCTGGATTTCACCCCGGGTCATGCGATCAGGGCAAAAGTGCGGCAACTTTTTTCATCTGCAGTAAACCCTGTCTCTAGATCGCACCGTTTTTTCCTTGTGGTTTCTTTTAGCCACACTTCTTTCAGATTGACAGAGCTTAATGCTAGTCTGGCACTCTCTGCTTGTTTGGGTGTCTCCTATGATGAAATTGAGATTTCAAATCTTGCTGGTAGAGTTTTCAAATTCTCAGTCAGTTCAAAAGCTGTGGGCTTCTTCATTACCAATTTGAGATCATATACTTGCAAAATGTTTGAGTGCTTCTTTCATCTATGGGGTTATGGTTGTCCAAATTGGTTGAGAGAGGAAAAGCTATACTATGCGGAACTGGATGCTGAATGGACTGAGGTCAATAGAAAGAAGTCTAGGTCTGGTCGCCTCTTTACAAGTGATGTCTCAGTTAAACATGCCTTCCGATCCATCAAGAATTCTCTCAAGTCGCACTCTTTTGTTGATCGGAGAGCTAATGTGCAGCGAAACTCTTTGGCCTCCAGACCTAGTGGGAAGCATGCTTACCGTCCCAAAGTTCAGCTCTCTTCTGTGGCTAAGGATGTGATCAGGGACCAACCTGAAGTTATTCAATTTGGTTCTCTGCCTGCTGTAGTTTTGGCGGGATCTTCGGCCTCAAAAGTTGTTTCCGATGGGCTTGCTACCAAGAATGCAATTGGGCCGGCCTCCTCTGGTTCTACACCTAGCAACTCTGCTATATCTGGTCATGATCAAGCTTTTGAGGATCTAATTGATAATATGGCGTTGCAAGTTCGGTCGTGCAACAGATGTTTAAGTTTTGAACATAAAACTGTTTTTTGCAAAGGAAGGATTCGGTGTTGGGCTTGTTTTAAATCTGGACACATTAAAAAAGATTGCCCAGGGGTAAAAGGGTCTTTGCAGTGGGTTGCCAAGCAGACTACTACTTTGTCCCCGGCAAAAGGAATAAACAATGTTGTTTACCCAAGCGTCGCGGCAAAATCCCCAATCCCCTGCGAAAACCCTACCTCCTCTGCTCCTCCGCCAATCTCCAATCTAGCTCCAATGGCGAACTTTCCGGTTGATCCAACTCGGTTTACACCAGCAGGCATGGATGTCATGCAGCCCTGGGGAGATGATGAGCGTCCTGCAAGGATTTATGTCACTGCAGCCGCTGCGCCGCAGAGAAGGCACGAGCAATGGGCGATTGCGCAACTTGAACCAAGGCCACCGGCAGAGGAGATTGATGGTTTTCTTGAGCAGATTGCGAATCATATCTTCAACGAGTACAACCTGGAGGTAATGAGTTTCGCTGAGAGTGCTGTTGGTCTTGGTCTCTATCGCCTTTGTCGTGGGGTTGTCACGGCAAGTTCTTCCTCGGGGAAGATGAGTTCTGGGGCCATTGATGACTGAAGTACACTGGAACGGTTAATCTCGCCAAGGAACAAGGATTTACCCAGGTTCGGCCCCTCTGATTCGAGGTAAAGACCTACTTCCTGCTTCTATGTTATTGCTCTTGATATATCTCGATTACAAGGACCCGGCTCCCACAATTTAGGAGCCGGCGACTTCTCTCTGGTGGCTAGGGTTTCTCTATTGGTTGAAGCTTATCTCTACTGGTTGGACTTATCGTTCTAAGGTCCAGGACCCCGCTTATAAAGGCTGCCGGGTCTCTGGACTTACAATTTACACCGAGTCACACTAGAATACGGAGTCCTACTCTACGTCTTGGTCTTCCAAGTTTAGACTCCGGGTTGTACTTGGACTCCTTCCGGACGGGTCCTTTCTTCATCATGGGCCTTGGTCGGCTTGTCTCCAGCCCAGCCCATGCGACTTGATACGTGACTCGGCTTTGGCCTTCTTGGTCTTGGCGGGTCTACTTTCCGGGTCCATGGGCCTACCTATAAAGTATCCCCCCATCAGTAGCCCCCGAATTTATCTTGGGCGCAGCTTGGCGGCTTCCTCTGACTTGCTGGTTCGACTCTCTGGGTCGACTCCTTCCACTTGAGCCAATGGCTCCAAAGTTGCTTGCTGCTAGCTCCAAGATGAATTCCTGCATAAAAACATAATACATACATAAAATGAGTCCACTCTTATCCCTTGTTCAAGCCACCACTCTTCCTTCGTACTAGCAGGCCGGGTTCTGGTGTGACGCTTGCAAGCAAGGACTAGATAACTTGATTTCACTGTCACAGGACCCGTCATTCTGAGACAAGCCGGCTACTTCCCTATCTGCGACTTTGACCTTTCCATATTATAATTTCTTATCTGTCTGTTTGGCCACTAGAACGTTTTTACTGAAACGTTATCCATAATTAACTGTGGACCCACTCTGTAACTTTCTAGGGTTTTACCCCTCTTTATAAATCGCGAAGGGTTAGGTCTTAAACCTCACTTGCCCCTTCAGCTCAAAACCTCTCCTTCCTCTCTTCGCGTCCATCTCTTCCCGCGCCCAGCACGCACCGCCCGCACGCCATGGCTCCCAAGCGCTCAAAGACCACATCAAAGGCCAAGGCAACCTCGTCGAGCAGGACGGTGAACATTGCCGCCGCGGCCGCCGCCGCCGCAAAACCCTCCTCCAAGCGGTCGATCTCCGCCGATTGGGGTGGATCTGTGGTTTCGGCGGAGCAATTGAAGACCCACAGGCTCTCAGGTTTGATCCCTTCTAGTGCTCAAGCTCGGGCCCCAGGGGATGAGATTGTTCCCTCTCCCGCTAAGGGTGAAGTAGTTGTCTTCGTGGAGCACCTGTTCCGCGGCTTTTCTCCCCCCGGCGATTTTTTCTTCCGCCAGCTCCTCGAGCTTTACGAGCTGCGGATTCACGACCTTGCTCCTAACTCCATTCTCACACTTTCTAATTTCGTCGTTCTCTGTGAGGATTACCTCCAGATTAAACCTGACATCAACCTCTGGCTCGAGCTCTTCTATTGCAACCCTCAACCCGAGACCTCTGGGGGCCCTCTTCTCCAATGTGGCGCCGTCGCCCTTCAACGGCGCCTCAACTCTGTCTTCCCTAAGCCAGTTTTCCCAAACCGCATCAAAGACTGGCAAAAAACCTTCTTTTATTGCAAGGACACCTCCCCTGCAAATGAGCCAAAACTTCCCTTGTTCTCTGAGGAACGCCTCCGGGCGACTCCTCTGATGAAAGCTAGGTGCCCAGAGGCCGACCGGCCAAGAGTCGAGTCTCTGATTACTCGCATCCGGGCCCTCTTGTCCCATAACTTGGAGAATATGGATTTGGTCCGTTGCTGGACAACTTGGAGAATCCAGCCGCTGAGTCCTAGGACTCGACTGATCTGCTCATATACCAGATGCGCTGGTGATGACCTCCGAGTTACAGAGCAGCTGTCTGATGGACCCGAACTTGGTCGACTCATCAAAAAGTTGACTGGGAAACCGGTGAAGGATCAAGCTCATTTCGGGCTCCAACCCTTCTGCTCGACCAACCCAGCTCCTGATGTAAGTATCACTCTCTACTTTACTTCGCTTTCAACTTAATTTCACTTGTGTCAATTACTAACTCATTTCTTTGGCTCTGTTGCAGCTCACCGACTCCTTCTGGAAGCCGGCCTCTGGAGCTGGTTCTAAGAATAAAGCTGAAGCTGAGGCTGAAGCTGAAGAAGAAATCCCTGCCACAGATCAAACCACTGTGGCAGAAGACACTGATGACGCGGATGAGGAGTCCTCCCAGGGGGCTCCTGCTGATGACGGTGCTGCCGATGAGGAGTCCTCGCCAGAGGCTCCAACCAAGAATGCTGATGAAGAGGAGTCCTCTCAAGAGGCTCCCATTGTGGAAGAAACCGACGATGACGAGTCCTCTCCAGAGGCTCCCACCACTAGGCAAACTGATACTGCCTCTGCTGCTGCTCAATCATCTCCATCTGCAGAGTCCTCTGCTAGGAGTCACTCCTCGTCCTCTCCAGCCTCGAACAATAATGGCTCTCGAGAGGCTGTTCCCAAGGTACCACTCTCACGAGTCCTTGGGTCCTCTCGCTCTCCCACTAAGCCTGAAGAACACATGCAGAGTGTCATTGCCGCCAGAAAGAGGAAGCTGCGTTCCGATGGGCCTGCAGACGCTCCTGAGCCTCTGCCAGTCTCACACCAACGGAAATCGACCTCTCCTCCCCAAAAGGACGAGTCCTACAACTCTGGTTGGTCAATGCCTTCTTCAGACTCTCAGGCCCCCTTTGACCTGGAGACCAATGTTGGGTAAGACTGCTTTGTCTCTGTACTTGCGATTGTATGACTTCTGATCTTTCTTTTCAGTAGTTTTATTGATTTCTGTCTCTAATTATTTCAGGGCTCGGCCTTGTGCCAAGGTGACAAAGCTCCCAGGCATGGCTGATGTCTCCTCTGGGCGTGGACCTGCCCCTCCATCGACTTCTCAGACAACCAGTACGAGGACAGGTCCCTCCATTGCTGCATCTGCCGGTGCAACCACGACTCCTACCGTTCCCGAGTCCTCTTCAAAGGCTCGAGCGGCGACTCCAACAATAGTCCAGCCCAGCTCTGGTGCTGCGACTCCTGATTCTGCGCCTCAAGTTCAGCCGGCTCCTGTCAAGCCGACTCCTACAGCCTCTCCATCCATCAAGATCAAGTCATCTACTGACTACAATCGACTTCGGGTGGCAGATAACATGTCATTTTCCGAAGCCTATGCTGAAGCAGTCGACTTGAACGATCAAGCTGCTAGGCTGAAGGATGACGAGCAAGCGGCTCTTAGGTCTCTCCATATAGTTCATGAAGTAAGCTTTTCTGACTTCTACTTTCATGCTTCCTGGCATCATCCTATCTCAGTAGCCCCTAAGCACCTGTCTGCGGTGACTTGTGACTAGGATAGGTGCTTTGATTTGATACTGAACTCCATTGCTATATAGAAAAAATTTGCACACTGTAGCCCCCAAGCACTGAGTCCTTAACTCTATTAGGACTCGGGGCTGCTAACTTACTGTCTGTCGGGTCCTTAGACCAAAAATTTCTGCACGAGTAGCCCCCAAGCGCCGAGTTGTCAGCCTGCGACGACTTGGAGCTACCAATATATGTTGATTACTGATATCTTGCTTGAAGAAAAATTTCTGTTTTGCGAGTAGCCCCCAAGCGCCAAGTTGCTAACTTGTGGCGACTTGGAGCTTATGACTTGTCGATTAGGACTCATGCCTGCTTTTCTGATAGAAAGAATGGACTCCTGAGTAGCCCCCAAGCGCCAAGTTGTTAACTTGTGACGACTTGGAGCTCATGAGTTCTGTATTTGACTTGTGGATCTCACTTGTGCTTTATGACTTGTAATTGCAAGTGCATCGTCTCCAAGATGAAGAGAGATATGAAAGAACTTGAGGACCAGGCAGCTGCCAGTGCTCGGTCTGCCATGGCCGAAAAAAGAACATTCCCTTCAGCTTGAGAAGGATCTGAAGACTTTGGCTGCTCAACTGGAGCAGGTAAAGAAAGAGTCGGCTGAGGCCAAAAAGATTGCTCAGAAAGCACACAATGACCTACAAGCTGTGTTCAACACTTGCAAAAAAGGCATTGGTGCAATGTGTCAACATATATTTGGTGAGTTTAAGACNAGTAGCCCCCAAGCGCCAAGTTGCTAACTTGTGGCGACTTGGAGCTTATGACTTGTCGATTAGGACTCATGCCTGCTTTTCTGATAGAAAGAATTGACTCCTGAGTAGCCCCCAAGCGCCAAGTTGTTAACTTGTGACGACTTGGAGCTCATGAGTTCTGTATTTGACTTGTGGATCTCACTTGTGCTTTATAACTTGTAATTGCAGTGCATCGTCTCCAAGATGAAGAGAGACATGAAAGAACTTGAGGACCAGGCAGCTGCCAGCGCCAGATCTGCCATGGCCGAAAAAGAACACTCCCTTCAACTTGAGAAGGATCTGAAGACCTTAGCTGCTCAACTGGAGCAGGTAAAGAAAGAGTCGGCTGAGGCCAAAAAGATGCTCAGAAAGCGCACAATGACCTACAAGCTGTGTTCAACACTTGCAAGAAAGGCATTGGTGCAATGTGTCAACATATATTTGGTGAGTTTATGACCTTTGCTTGCTTCCTTTTGCACCTTTCTGAACTGTTTTTCAACTGACAATGACTCCTTGATTTCCCTTCTGCAGGGGCTGACTCCCCAAAGCTTAAATTGCCCACAAGCAAACAACTATCTGAGATGCTTGATTACTGTCATGGGCTACAAGAGGGAGCCCGCTCTGTGGTCAAGTATTTGAATCATAAAGGCAAGTGCCCCAAAGAGCCTGAACGTGTGGTGGACGAGTTGTCCAGAGCACCAGGCTATGTACGTCTGTGGAAACAATCTTCCATGAGGAGATCTGCTATCAGGATCTTGGCCTTAGCCCACAGCTACTATCCCACTGTTCTTGAGCCAGCAATGCTTACAATGGGGAAGCCTGAGCAGCATGAAGATGGCAAACCATTCACTCAGAATGATTTCATAGCCGAAGAAAAGCTGGTGCGGCCATATGCTTGTGAGATTGCCAATAAGATGGACCCTGAGGTATGGGTTCATCATTATGATTTAGAGAACAAGCGAGTCGCTCCAGTAACTCCTGAGATAGTAAACTTTGGCCGCCCATCACAGGACCCATCTAGTGTATTCTCTTCTTCTGCCGGTCCGAGTTCATCGTCACCGGCGGCTCCTGTTCCAAGTGCTGAGCCTACCCTGAAGACTCCTGCTGCGCCCACTCCTTCCAGAGCTGTCCCTGGAGACGCTCAGAAACAAGCAGAGCTTGCTAAGCATATGAAGAGTCCCAAGGGTACTGGATTTCAAACGAAGAGAGTCGCCACCAAGCCTCCACTGAAGCCGGCTCCTTCCTCCGCTGCTCAAGCACAAGGCAAATCTCCTGCTAAGAAGGACTCCTCGACTCCTGCTGTTCAAGCAAAGGACAAGTCGCCTGCTAAGAAGGACTCCTCAACTCTGGCGAAGGAGTCAGCTCCTCTAGAAGACAACCCTCTGAATGACTTTTGATTGCTATGTGATGCTGTGTTACTATTGAGACTTTGTAATTATGCACTACGGGTGCTTTTAAACTATTGAGCTTGGCAGCTCTTTTGAGTTGTAATGATGCACTACTGGTGCTTTAAACAATTGAGCTTGTTTATCTATTTAAAATTTGTGCCAATCGGCTTGGTTCTTATAACCCGTCTAGTTTTTCACTGATGAATAAGTAGGCCCTGCATGACTTCTCTTACAGTTTATGCTGACAGGTTCTTAACTCATATGTTCCTTAGGATCCATAAGAGAGAGAAACAAGTCATGCCTGTAGATAGATCATATTGTGCGGGATGCATCTGACTTACCAGCGAGAAAACTAGGAAAATTTGGCTACTGTGCCGGGTCCAAGAGTTTAAGCTTAACTTTTTTCACTGAAAAGCAAGCCCCCAAGAACCTGATGATCAAAATTTTAAAGAACAAAGCGCACTCACTGGGTGACTCGACTAAAGGACTCATGTTCACAAAAGCCGGCTTTATTTCATTTGATCATAATAATTCGATTACATCTAGGCATGGCTCACTGGGCTCATTGCCTTTCAACTCATGAATCTATTACAACTTAGGTATAATATGGGCGTAGCTGAGCTATGTTCCAAGGCCTCTTTGCCTCTGCATAAGGATCTAGAGTATGAGCTGTATCAGCTCCTTTGCCTACACTTGCCGGCTCTCGCACATCCATTAGATAGTACGATCCGTTGTTCAGATTCTTGCTTATGACGAACGGTCCTTCCCATGGTGGAGATAACTTGTGCATCCCTTCCTTACTCTGGACAAGGCGAAGCACTAAGTCTCCTTCCTGGAAAGTCCGGGTCTTGACTCTACGTGCGTGATATCGCCGCAGGTCCTGCTGATATACTGCTGATCTCTCGAGGGCTAACTCCCTTGCTTCCTCAAGTGCATCGACCGAGTCCTGGCGGGCGAGTTCGTTTTCTGTCTCAACGTAATTGGCGACTCGTGGCGAGTCATGCAACAAGTCGCTTGGCAAGACAGCTTCTGCTCCATACACCATGAAGAAAGGTGTGAAGCCAGTAGATCTGTTAGGAGTCGTCCTGATGCTCCAAAGTACTGCTGGTAACTCCTCAACCCAAGACCCGGCGGCTCTTAGCAAAGGGACTCGGAGCCGAGGCTTAATTCCCTTCAACAACTCCTGATTTGCCCTCTCTGCTTGTCCATTGGACTGTGGATGTGCCACTGCGGCTAGGTCGAGTCTGATATTGTTCTCACCACAAAATTTGGCCATCTCCCCAACTGATAAGTTGGTACCATTGTCTGTGATGATGCTATGAGGGTATCCAAATCGGGTTGCTATTTTCTTGAAGAATCTCACAGCTGATGCACCGTCGACTCTGCTGACGGGTTCCACCTCCACCCATTTGGTGAACTTGTCAACTGCTACTAGCAGATGGGTCTTCTGACAAGGCGACTTTGAGAAAGGGCCCACCATGTCGAGTCCCCAAACTGCAAATGGCCAAGTGATAGGGATGGTTCTGAGTTCTTGAGCTGGCACGTGGTCTTGCCTTGCGTACCTTTGACATCCATCACAGACTCGAACTATCCTCTCTGCATCTAAATGTGCTGTCAACCAAAAGAACCCGTGTCTGAAAGCTTTTGACACCAAGGATCTAGTGGATGCATGATGACCACAATCTCCTACGTGAATCTCTTGCAGTATTTGCTTGCCCTCTTCTGGAGACACACATCTCTGGTAGACTCCAGTAACGCTTCTTCTATATAACTCGCCATCAATGACTGTATAGGACTTGCATCGTCTGATGAGCTGTTTTCGCTTGACTTCATCCTTTGGGAGTTCACCCCGCAGGAGATATGCTAGGTAGGGCTCTGTCCACGTTGGGATTGCTCGTACTGCTGCAACAAGTGCCGACTCTGGGTCTGGAAAAGCTAACTCCTCCTCTGTGGGCAGCTTGACTGAAGGGTGATGGAGTTCATCCAAGAACACATTTGGTGGTACTTTCTCTCGACGAGAGCCGAGTCGTGATAACGCATCAGCGGCCTCGTTCTTGCGCCTGTCAATATGCTCCACTTGATAACCAGAAAAGAACCCGGCTATCTGTTCGACTGCTCTTCTATAAGCCGCCTTGTTTGCATCCTTTGAGTCCCAGGTTCCAGACACTTGCTGGGCTACGAGATCCGAGTCTCCAAAGCACCTGATACGCTTGATGTTCATCTCCTTGGCCAAACGCAGGCCATGTAGCAAAGCCTCATACTCTGCCATGTTGTTTGTACAGTCAAAGTGTAACTGAAGGACGTATGCTAACTTATCTCCCTTAGGCGATGTTAACACCACGCCGGCTCCTGAGCCTTCTAACTGTCTGGACCCATCAAAGTGCATTGTCCAATACTTGGTGCAAGGGGTGCTTGGTGAAGATGTAAAATCTGTCCAATCATTGACAAAATCAACCAAAGCTTGAGATTTGATCGCTGTCCTTGGCTCATATGTGATATGATAAGGACCCAACTCAATTGCCCACTTGGCGACTCGCCCTGTTGCTTCTCTGTTGCGTATAATATCTGCCAGCGGTGCTGAACTCACCACCTTAATTGGATGCTCTTGGAAATAATGCTTGAGCTTTCTACTTGCAAGAAAAACTCCATAAACTAGTTTCTGCCACTGAGGGTACCTTTGCTTTGATTCTGTGAGGACTTCACTGATGTAGTAGACAGGTCTCTGCACTGGGTACTCCTTTCCTTACTCTGCACGTTCCACAACTACTACTGCACTGACAACTCTCTCGTTGGCAGCTACATATAATAGCATGGGCTCCTTATCTGTAGGAGCTGCAAGCACTGGTGCTGTTGACAAAGTTTTCTTCAACTCCTCAAAAGCACGGTCAGCTTCTTCATCCCATAGGAATTTGTTTGACTTCTTCAGGAGTCGGTAGAGAGGACCCGCCTTCTCCCCGAGCCTGGAAATAAACCTGCTCAGAGCTGCCACACATCCAGTGAGCTTTTGAACGTCCTTCAGACAAGTCGGCTTCTGCAAGTTATGGATAGCCTTGATTTTCTCTGGATTTGCCTCAATGCCTCTCTCTGAAACGATGAAGCCTAGGAGTTTGCCAGCAGGGACTCCAAAAACACACTTGGTCGGGTTGAGCTTCATCTTATACTTGCGTAGATTCTCAAACGTTTCTGTCAGGTCCGCTATCAGAGAGTCGGCTTTCTGAGATTTGACAACTACATCATCCACATAAGCATGAATATTCCTTCCAATCTGTTTCTTGAAACAATTTTGGATACACCTCTGATATGTAGCTCCTGCATTCTTGAGTCCAAAGGGCATTGTTGTGTAACAAAATGCTCCAAAGGGCGTGATGAAGGACGTCTTCAGCTCATCCTCTATGTTGAGTCTGATCTGATGGTACCCTGAATATGCATCCAAGAAACAAAGCAACTCTGACCCCGCTGTGGAGTCGATGATCTGGTCTATGCGAGGTAGTGCAAACGGGTCCTTAGGGCAATGCTTGTTCAGGCCCGTGAAGTCGATGCACATCCGCAACTCTCCTGTCTTCTTTGGTACCAACACTGGATTGGCCACCCACTCTGGGTGAAAGACTTCCTTGATGAACTCGGCTGCGAGGAGCCGAGCCACCTCTTCTCCTATGGCTTTCCTCCTGTCATCATGAAACTTGCGCAGACCCTGCTTAACTGGTCTTGCATTAGGATTAACATGTAAGCTGTGCTCGGCGAGTTCTCTCGGGACTCCTGGCATGTCAGATGGCTTCCATGCAAAGACGTCCCGGTTCTCACGGATGAACTCGACGAGCGCGCTTTCCTATTTATCAGAGAGGTGTGCCCCAATGGTGAACTGCTTGGAAGAGTCACCAGGGGTGAAGTCGACTTGCTTTGTGTCCTGAGCTGACTTGAATTTCATCTTCTCCTCTGTGGCCGGCTTCTTAAGGACCGAGTTGTCCTCCGGGTCCACGTTTGCTTTGTAAAACTTCAGCTCCTCTTGAGCACAAGCTGTCTCAGCCATAGCTGCATCACCTAACTCACACTCCAATGCCATCTGTCTACTGCCATTAACTGTGATGACTCCTGCTGGACCTGGCATCTTGAGCTTCAAGTACACATAACATGGCCTGGCCATAAACTTAAAATATGCAGGTCGACCAAAAAGAGCATGATATGGGCTCTTAAGATCCACTACCTCAAAAGGCATAATCTCTGAACGAAAATTCTCCACTGTGCCAAAAGCAACCTCAAGATAAATCTTACCAATGGGCTTAGCCGACTTCCCTGGTACTATCCCGTGGAACACTGTCTCTGTTGGAATTAGCTGTCTATCTTGCAGCTGCATCCTCTTGAATGTGTCGTAATATAAGATGTTGATACTGCTTCCACCATCCATAAGCACTTTGTTCAATGTATAGCCCCCAACTTGAGGTGCTACCACCAAGGCCAACTGCCCTGGCTCGTCGACTCTTGGAGGATGATCTGCCCGACTCGATGTGATGGTTTGCTCTGACCACCTGAGCCATTGTGGAAGGGCCGGCTCTACTGCATTAACTGCTCTGACTTTCAACTTCTTGGAACGCTTGGACGTACTAGTTGTGAAGACATGGTAGCTGCCACGACTCGGGTTGTGCTGCCGAGTTGTGACATAATACTGACCATTACCATCATTGAGCTGCTTCGGGTTCTGCTGGAACCCGCCCTGCTGGTGACCTCCTCCTTGAGGCTGATTTGGGTTATTGCCGGCTCCTCCACCGTTATTGCCGGGTCCTCCGGCTCCATTGTTTCCTCTATATCCACCATTGTTGTTACCTCCTCCTGGCCCTTGGAACCTGGCGCGCTGCAAATCTACGCACTGTCCCAAGGTATGACCGCATCTACCGTTCTTGGCATGTTTAGGGCATGGAATTCTCAAGACCTCCTCCGTGCTTGGAGTGCGGCCTTGGTATCCACCAGAATTATTATCCTTGCGTCTGACTCCAGTGTTTGTGTTGGCCACTAGGTCAGAGTTGTCTCCATATGGCCTCTTGCCACCACCTTGATTCTGGTTCTGATTCTGGTTCTGATTCTGACCATTGCCACCTTGTCCTTTAGTTCCTTCCTCCTGATCCTTTGTTTTGTCTGTGGCAGCGTGCTTATTAGCACCTGCCATGATCTCACCAATCGTAAGGGGAATACCTTGATTCAGGCTCTCCTTCATACGACCTAGCTTCCAACTCAAGGGATTGTAACTGCAATTTCTCTCCATCGCCATTAACACTGAAACTGGTGGGAGTCCTTGTGAGGAGTTAATGATCTCTGAGACTCGCTTCATCCAGTGCCTTGCTGACTCGCCCTTCCTCTGGACACACCGCTCCAGGTCCTCGATTGTGCTGAGTTTCTTGCATGTGCCTTGGAAGTTCTGAATAAAAGCCGCCTTCAATTGCTCCCAAGAGTTGATTGACCTAGGAGGCAAGTTGCGCATCCACACCTTGGCTGCTCCCTCCATCATAAGATACATGAACTTGGCACACAGATTACCTGTGGCATTGCGAATACTCATCGCCATCTCGTACGTACCCAACCAAGAGGTCGGGTCCATGTTTGGCTCATAGTTTGGAACCTTGCGCGGCTCCTTGAAACTGCTAGGGAAGGACTCGGATCTGATGGCATCGGACAAACACTCTGGTCCTGTTAATGCTGGGGAAGCACCAGGAGAAGTCACCTCCTCGTGGACCCGGGTTGGCTGAGGCGGGTTAACTACACCCACTAACGCTCTGTCCCTCTCTGCCTCCCGAGCTCTTGCTGCTTCTCTCTCTCGTCGTTGCCTTGCTTCATCAACCACTAGCTGAGCTTGTGAAGCAGTTGGTATGTTTGCATGATTCCTCGCTAGTTCACGACGCCTTGCACTCGTAGAGTTTGCCGGGTTGGACTCGCCGTGCCGACTCCTCGTACCTGAGTTAAAGGGTGTTGAGTGTAGCCTACTTGCATCTGGAAAGGTTGGATACAAAGCTTGCTGAGTCAAAGCTGTCTTCAGTAGCTCGATAGCCTCGCGAGTCTCCTGTCCTGCTGGTCCCTCTGGTACCACAATATTCTCCAATCTCAGAGTCGCCGCATGAACGTTGTCCATAGGATTAGAGTAATGTGCTTCTGGAGTATGAAATCTGTTAGGCTGTGACCCTAAGCCACCAGATGCTCCTCCTCCGACTCCTCCTTCAGGCGGTGGTCCGTTGGCACGGCTGCCTCCTGATCCTTCTGGGGGTGGTGGTGGTGGTGCTCCTCCGGCTCCTCCTGCGGCGCCTCCTGCTGCCGCTGAGCCTCCTAGTCCGGCTCCTCTGCCTGGACCATTGGGTGTGGTGAATAGATTGGTTGGATTGATGTGGACTCCATCATGCAAGCGACTCCTGGCTCGGCGATGCTGAATTGAAGTAAGCTCCTCGCGGCGCCTCCGCACGACCTGAGCTTCATCTTGGACTCGGGCCTGCTCTGCAGCTAGTCTACGGTTTGCCTCTGTGATATCAGCTAGTTGCCTCTCCAACGCAGCACGAGCGTTGGTTAACTCGGCCGCCCTCTCTGCGGCATTACTTGCATTAATCTCCTTTGTCAATAAAGTTGGATCAAACTGATTCCCAGTGTTTCCAGACATGTAGACTCCCACAACACGAGCGCGTACTGGCGACTCCTCATAATCCTCTTCCTCTATCCCATACCCAAGCCGATCTTCAAACAAGGGTAGGATGGACTCTGAATCTGCATCATAATCTGAATCTGACTCTTGCATCACATCTGGTTCCTCAGCTAGGGGTTCCTCAGACTCGGCGATGATGCCGACCTCTGAAGTTCCGACCGACTCCTCGCCGTCGGACTCGACAATAACAGTTAGCTCTGGTACCGACTCCGCCGAGTTCGCGCGAAGACCCGACGCGCACACCATCCCGACGAACACGTTGATTCCTCCAAAGACAAGCTGATATCCCTCGTCGACTTCGTTCATCTCCGAGGTCCAGCCTGAGTCATCGATCTCTGTCTCTCCATGCTCATCAGTGTAGACCCGCCCGATGGCGAGTTTCTCCATAGCTCGACGAGCAGCTCCAACGATCTCAACTCCTTTCGTCACCGTAGGCCCCACGGTGGGCGCCAACTGTCGTGGGGTTGTCACGGCAAGTTCTTCCTCAGGGAAGATGAGTTCTGGGGCCATTGGTGATTGAAGTACGTGGGAACGGTTAATCTCGTCAAGGAACAAGGATTTACCCAGGTTCGGCCCCTCTGATTCGAGGTAAAGACCTACTTCCTGCTTCTATGTTATTGCTCTTGATATATCTCGATTACAAGGACCCGGCTCCCACAACTTAGGAGCCGGCGACTTCTCTCTGGTGGCTAGGGTTTCTCTATTGGTTAAGCTTATCGATCTAAGGTCCAGGACCCCGCTTATAAAGGCTGCCGGGTCTCTGGACTTACAATTTACGCCGAGTCATACTAGAACACGGAGTCCTACTCTACGTCTTGGTCTTCCAAGTTTAGACTCCGGGTTATACTTGGACTCCTTCCGGACGGGTCCTTTCCTCATCATGGGCCTTGGTCGGCTTGTCTCCAGCCCAGCCCATGTGACTTGATACGTGACTCGGCTTTGGCCTTCTTGGTCTTGGCGGGTCTACTTTCCGGGTCCATGGGCCTACCTATAAAGTATCCCCCCATCACTTAGCGAACCTCAAAACAGCCAGATTTACTTCTACCGATAAAATGATTTCTTGCCCATAAACCAACTCGAAAGGAGTTACCTTAGTTGCACCATCCCTCGAGATCTGGTGAGCCCACAATGCCTCGAACAGTACCTCATGCCACCTTCTCGGGTAATCTTGTACTTTCTTCTTCATCAACTTGATCAGAATTTTGTTGCTTGATTCGGCTTGTCCATTGGCTTGAGCATAATACGGAGATGAGCTGAGCATCTTGATCCCGAATGATTCGGCAAACTGTTTCACCTCTTTGGCCATGAAGGAGGTTCCTTGATCTGTAGTGAGAGTCTGCGGGATGCCGAATCTGTGGATAATATGCTCTGTGATAAATAGAATTACCTCTTTATGGGTCATATTCCGGAGGGGTACTGCTTCAGACCACTTGGTGAAATAATCAGTAGCAACCAGCACGAACCGATGCCCTTTGGATGAAGCCGGGTTAATCATACCAATGAAATCCAGTGCCCATCCTCGAAAAGGCCATGGCTTTCCTACCGGATTAAGAAGTGAAGCCGGTACTAACTGAATATCTCCGAATTTCTGGCATGCTTCGCACCCTTTGTAGTATCGGAAGCAGTCATTAATCATCGTCGGCCAATAGAACCCGGCTCGTCTGAGCATCCACTTCATCTTGTGAGCCGACTGATCCATCATGAACTTCTCCCATGGAAACCCGGGATTGATCTTCATCCAAGCACTTAAGAAGAAGACCATCAGTTGTTCGGCGATATAACTCGTCAGCTATCAAGATATACTTAAAAGCAAGCCGCCGAACAGCCCTATCTGTTTTATGACTCGAGTTCTTCAGATAATCAACAATAGGTGTCCTCCAATCAGCTAGCCGGGTTCCACGAGATTCCTCCAGAGCCGAATTAGATAACCCGGCTTTCCCCCCATCATCTGAGTTAGATGACTCGGTCTCTCCTCCAGCTTCCGAGTCATTGACGACAGCTAGCATCGGCTTTTCTGCTGTGAAAAATACTCCTCTACTGACATGATAACCCGATGCCTGCTGTGCCAACTCGTTGGCGAGCCAGTTGTCCTGCCTGGAAACATGAGATATAGAAAAATAATCCAAAGTTGATATGATATCCAGGCACCTGTCGAGATATGTGTTGAGTGATCCACTATTGCATTGGAGGATCTTGGCCACTTGCTGGACGATAAGCAGTGAATCGCCATATGCCTCGACATGAGTTACCCCTGCATCCCTTAAGATTTCCAAGCCGAATAGAAGAGCTTCGTATTCGGCTTCATTGTTAGTGCAAAAGTAATTGAGACGACAAGAGGCTTCAAAGATAGTACCGTGGGGCGTAATATACACAATGCCGACCCCTTGTCCACTGCTGCAAACTGAGCCGTCAATCCGATGTTCTCGCTATAAGTCAATCCGATGTTTCCACGGTACAGCCGACACAACATGTAAGTCGGCTTCTCGCTCTAAGTCAATCCGATGTTCAACAATGAAATCGGCTACAACCTGGCCTTTCACAGATTTGAGAGATTCATAAGCCAAATCGTACTCGATTAACCCATATGCCCATTTGCCGATTCGTCCACTGAGAATCGGCCTATGTATCATGTGTTTGATGACATCGGTTTGGCTGAAAACTTTGCACTCACTAGATAAGAGATAATGGCGCAATTTGGTGCAAGCAAAATAAAGAGACAAGCACAACCTTTCCACAAAGATGTACCTTGACTCGGCATCCACCAGTCGCCGGCTTAGGTATGTGATAACGTACTCCTGTCCTTCGGCTTCTTGAGTCAGAGCTGCTCCAATCACCTTTTCCTCGGCTGCAATGTAAAGCCGTAATGGTAGGCCACAACTCGGTTTCCTCAGAACCGGAGATTTAGACAAGCAAGCTTTTATTCTATCAAAGGCCTCTTGCTGTTTTGCCCCCCAGGTGAACTCGTCATCATTCTTGAGCCGAAGTATCTGTGTGAACGCATCAACTTTTCCAGACAAGTTAGTAATAAATCTCCTCAAATAATTTACCTTGCCTAGGAATTTCTACATGTCCTTCTTACAACTCGGCGCCCGTACTTTCTGGATAGCTTCAATTTTCGCCGGATCAATTTCTATGCCGGATTCATGTATGATAAAATCGAGAAACCTCCCAGTCGACACGCCAAAAGCACACTTCAATGGATTCATTTTGAGCCCATACTTCCTCATCCTTTCAAATGCGAGTCGTAAGTCGGCCAAATGATTTAACTCACCGTCCGATTTAACAACCACGTCATCAATGTATACTTCCAGTATGACTCCAAGAAGATCATGAAATATCAAGTTCATCGCTCTCTGATACGTGGCTCCGGCATTCTTTAATCCAAAAGTCATTACCGTCCACTCGAATAAACCAACGAACCCGGGGCAGCGAAACGGTGTCTTGGCCGAGTCTTCTTCGGCTATGAATATCTGATTGTACCCCGCGTTCCCGTCCAGAAAGCTGATGACTTGGTATCCCGAGGCGTCATTGATAAGCATGTCAGCTATTGGCATAGGATATTCATCTTTGGGCGTAGCTCGGCTTAAATCTCGGAAATCTATGCATGCTCTGATCTTACCGGATCCTTTCTTCTCGACCGGTACAATGTTGGAAATCCATTCGGCATACTTGCAAGGCCGAATAAAATTGGCTTTTAGAAGCCGGCCAATCTCTTCTTTGATTCGGTCATATATTGCCAGGTTGAATTTATGAGCTGGTTGCTTATATGGTCTGAAACCGTCTTTTATCGGTAACCGATGCTTGACGAGCTCTCGGCTTAACCCGGGCATCTCGTGATACTCCCATGCAAAGCAATCCACGTATTCCTTCACCAGTGCGATTAACTCGGATTTATAATCGGCTTCTAAATTTCGGCTTATGAATGTCGGCCTGGGAACAGTGCCATCCCCAATATCCACTTCTTCGAGCGGGTCGGCCGACGTAAAACCTTGCCCCAACTTGTCCATGTCGTCTGGTTCTTCAATTGCTTCACACATATCGTTCCTCTCTGCCCGATACTTGTCCAGACGCTTCTGCAGCCACTCATTGTTGTCGGGATCCATTTATTTCAGCCGCAGCCGATTGCTTTCAACCGGTTTTAATGATACTGGCACGAATCCGTCCCTGGTAGCACTCAGGAAATCGAACCCGGATAAATCACGCCCTGAGAGACATGTAGCATTTGAGTGTTGCCAATCAACAATGGACTCGGCTAAAGCAATACATGCTGAGTTATCAGCATGAACGACTTCAATCTCGATGTCGATCCCATTGTACAACCTGCTGGTGCATGGTAGATGGCACACACTGATTCGCATGGAGCCAATCTCGTCCCAGTAACACGCTGTAATTCCCTTGCACCTTGGCAACGAAGAACGCAGTAGCCAAAGTCTTGCTTCCCACTGTGAGCTCCAGACTAATAACTCCTTTGGCTTCTACTCCTTCTCCTCCTTCGAACCCGTTCAGTACCATGTTCGTCTTCATGAGATCATCATCATCCAATTATAATTTCTTGAAGACAGAATACGGCATTAGGTTTACCACAGCACCTCCATCAACCATCATCCTGGTAACCAGCTTCCCGTTGATATGCCCTCTGAAGTACAAAGGTTTAAGGTGCTTAACCGGTCCCTCAGGTTTCTCGAAGATAGCATTCTTGGGTCCGAAGTTAATCTGCGCTACCTCGGCTTCTTCTTCTACAACACGAAATTCAGCAGGCAAATAATATACCATGTTAATATCCATACCTACCCGAGTTAGCGTGCTCTCGTAGTCCAGTAGCTCTTCATCTAGTGGATTTTCCGAGTCATTCATCGCCAACTCCGAGTCTCCTGCTGGCTCCTCGCCCATTGAATCATCTACCGAGTCTCAATTGGTTGGCTCGGTATCTGTAGCGCCCCGACCCCAGAACTATACAGTGAAGCGTTGTGCAACCAGTCATGCTACACAATCGAGGGTTACTGGGTTTACCAATCCCAGGCCAAAACTCATTGGCAGGTGTGCTCGGAATGGGTCATCGGCACACAACACCTCGATCATGCCATAAGCTCAGACATCGCTATCACGTATAGTAAAGAGACCGAGACTTGTGGAACAACTGGCACATTGCAGACTCTACGACACAAAAGCATATAGCAACTCATATAAGAGAAGATACAAATATTACACAACAAAAGGATCACAGATCCAACAATTCATCAAGCGGAAGCGAAGTAGTTTTGTCTAACAACAAGATGCAAATATATGGCCTAAGAGGCCTACAATAAACATCACCCAAGCCAGCTTGTTCCACGGTCCCAAGCTACCACCTGGGAACCCCGGGACTACTAGTTGACGTCCACGAAGAACCCACCTAGCTGCTCGGTGTCGTCCTCCTCTGAAATACAAATATAAAGGCAGCAAAGAGAGACTGAGTACGATGTACTCGCAAGTTTAGTAGGGCGATATAGGCCCAATGACTGATTGAGGCTCTAAAGCTGTATATGTAGTTATTTTTGCATAAAGCTAATTTTCATAAACAAGACATAAATGACACATGGCACCGTCTACTCAGAATATTTTTCATAAAAGGGGTAAGAGGGTAACATTTCATCTTCGGTTCTCGGCGAACCTACTTGTAGCCAAACCACTCATCTCCACCAAAGGCACTCCCTCGAACCACCCTCAAGGAAATGAACCTTTATCATACGTTGGTTATGCAACCTTTAGCTTCCATATCAATTAGGTTAATGTTCCCTATGAGCTAATCCGCCTTTTCCAAGAGTTTGTCCATAACCGCGGACACGGCTTTTCGAAAAGATTTACCCTGCAGGGGTGTACTAAATTACCCATTGGTACCGTCCGGCTCACCTGATTGGCCCTCTTCCGGGGAAGGCTGGCAAGCGGGCGCGGTTAAACCTTTACCTCGCATGAGACTATCCAAGAGTCATCTGTGGCCACAGGGCAAGTTTACCCAGCCTATTTCAGCCCCTGCCCCATCGCCACGTCCTAAACACAAATCCTCATCAACATCTTCTTTTCCACTCACACGCAAATGGAAAACCGAACTAGAGGACCCTTGGATACGCCCGCACAAGTTATTCAGTTAGTAAGGCACCCATACACCCACCAATGGCAGCACGCTCGGTTCTTGGTTCTAGCTAAAAGCACTTTCATCCTAGGCGGCAAGAATGAGGCAAAACACAATTATATCTTTGTCTCTGGCCAACACATCAAACCTAGGGTTTATAGGAGGGGAAGCATGTGATGGTTCAGGGGATAAACATGCATTCATAGGATACTCTACATCTTGATCAAAAGAGACATTGGAATCGCATGCAATATTATGGTGGATAAAATAAGTTTGTATAACAATTGGATGCTAGATGCCAAGAAGGTTAGGTTATCTCTTGCCTTGCTGCCGGGGCGTGTAGTACTGCTCGTCATGATAGGTCGGGGTGACCTCAACTCCGGAATCTATCGGTACCCAAAATAAAAACGAAGAACAAATAAATCACAAGATTATTAGATAAGTGGCTCAATATGCATGAACATGACATGAAATGGGTAGGGTTTGTCATTCCAATCATTTTGGTACTTTATTTGTAATTTTCGGAGTACCGATGAATAAATAGCAAATTAATTAAATAATTGAATTTAATTCATTTAATCAAATTATGAATAACATCAAATAAGAATTTGTGATCATGAAGTGATATTGGCATGGTTTGGTTGCATTTGAAGCACTGATCAAATTGATAGTCAATTCATAATTTTTGGATACCAATTTCACAAGTTATGAATTTTCCCAAATTTTGGTATTATTAAGCCATTTAGGGATTCTTAAATAACAACAAGATAAAAAGTTCCAAAAGAACATTTCAATGATTCTATATTGTAGAGTATGTCTTGCTGATCGATTTGGTATTTAATTTGCAATTTTTGAAGCATTATTCAAAAAGATATTAAATATTCAAATTGGTTTTAATTATAAAAAGGGAACACAATTCCCTGGCAGGCCGGCCTCAAGCCAGCCAGGCCGGGCTGTAGGCCGGGCACCAGCCCAAAGGAACTGGCCTTTGGCCGGCCCAGGCTGGGCTCCCAGGCCGGGAGGGTGGCCGAAGCCTCCGGTCCATGGCCGGCCCAAGCCGAACGCGAGGCCGGTTCCAGGCCGGGCAAGCGGGGCACGCGCGCGGCAGCACCCGACGGGGAACGGCCGGCGACGACCCTTTTCCGGCGGCGCGCCGTGTTTACTAGTGCGTGCAAAAGGTGCGCGGTCTCGGGCGGTCGCATGTGCGAGTGGTTGTGCACGGTGGGGAGGCGCAGGACGACACGTGCGTGCGCGACGCGGCACGGCCGTGGCGGCGGCCGGCGGCATCCCGCACGAATGTGAGGCCACAGAGGGGGAGGAGGAGAGAAAGGGTGTCCTGGAGGTGCGCGGGCTCACCAGGGAGGCGTGACGGGCCGCGGGTGGTCGGAGGAGGTCAGGGCGGCCGGAATTTGGCGAAGATCGACGACGGCGAGCAGAGGACGGCGTCGGAAAGAAAACGCGCGATTAGCTCGCGTCCGGTCCTCCTAGCACGCAGGCGTCGGCGGAGAAGCTAGAGGGCGACCCGGCGGTGCTCTAGCCCGCTTCGATTCGTCCGGGGCAGCAGCGGTCGACGGCGGAGCTCGGTGGCCGACAGCAGCGACGACAGCGGGGAAAATTAGGGTTAGGGTTCGTACGAGGAGGGGAGAGCAAGTAGAGGGGGCAAGTGGGCGTCCTCAGCGTGGTCCTTGACCACCAGGGAGACGCGGCAGGGCGACATGGGCTTCGGCCAGCTCGGCGGCATGGCGCCAGTGCGCCATGGCGCCACAGTGGTGAGAGGGAAGAGAGAGGTGAGACTGACAGTGGGGGTCCACTGTCAGGGATTTAAACATTTCTTCATTTTTTTTCTGATTGTTGAAAACAGCAGGTTAAAACTATTTAATTGAGCTGCTCAAATACTTTCAGAAAATCTGTAAAAATTCAGGTGGGCTCCCTATGTCCTGAGGAACCTCCACAAAAATTGGTGGGGCAAAATAAAATGTTTTGGCCAACATTTGTTCACAGCTTTTAATTTAAAGTAAATTTGACAATTTCCATTTTGTATTTTATTGAAGCACTTAAACATTCCCAAAAATACTGAAAATATTCATGGAGTCTCTAACAATGACAATGAAGCTCCCCATGATTTTAGTTTGAATTTTTGGAATGTTTAACTTGGTTTCAAAAATAGAAATTGAATTGAACCAATTTGAATTCTCAAATTCATTTCTTATTTGACAATATTTAGAACTTGAGAATTGGTTTCAAAAAGTAAACTTGGAACTTCCTAAACCATTTGGAAGTCCAAGCATGATTTGGTTTGCTAAGTTGAGCATTTGCATTGGTTTGGATGTTGGGAAGTTTGCCTCCCCATTTCAATTTGTTTCCAAGTGAAAGTTAGAAATGGCAATTGCATATGGATGCTATGATGCAAACGTGAAAACAAAAAGTGGAAAATTTCTTCGTATTTTTCATTACCAGGTTGGGGCTGTTACAATTCTACCCCCCTTACAGGAATCTCGTCCCGAGATTCTAGGCTTGAGTGAAGAAGGCGGGATATTCCTGTCGAAGACTAGTTTCTCGCTCCCAAGTCGCTTCTTCCTCGGAATGGTTGGACCATTGAACTTTTAGGAACTTGATAGTCTTGTTGCGGGTTTTCCTCTCCGCTTCATCCAAGATGCGGATAGGATGCTCGCGATAGGTCAAATCCTCCTGAATGTCCAACGCCTCATGATCAACCCCACGGATGGGATCCTTGAAGCAACGATGGAGTTGGGAAACATGGAACACATCATGCACATCCGGAAAGTTGGAGGGCAACTCAAGTTGATAGGATAGATCTCCTCGCTTGGCTAGAACGGTGAAAGGGCCAACATAGTGAGGTGCCAATTTGCCCTTGATTCCGAAGCGACGAACGCCACGGAGAGGAGAGACCCGAAGATAGGCCTTGTCACCAATTTCATAATGGACCTCTTGATGGTGGTTGTCATAGTAGCTTTTCTACCGGGATTGAGCAGCCTTGAGATTTTCCCGAATGATACGGACCTTCTGCTTGGCCTCATTGATCACATCAAGACCGAAGAGTGGCCTCTCCCCGGTTTCAGACCAATTGAGAGGAGTTCGGCATTTTCTCCCATAGAAAACCTCAAAGGGAGCCATTTGCAAACTGGCTTGATAGCTATTGTTGTAGGAGAACTCGGCGAGAGGGAGGTACTTTTCCCAACCCTTGCCAAAGGAGATAACACAAGCCCGAAGCATATCCTCAAGAACTTGGTTCACTCTTTCAGTTTGGCCATCGGTTTGAGGATGATAGGCAGTGCTGAAGTTGAGGCGGGTTCCTAGAGCCTTTTGGAAGCTTTGCCAAAATTTGGACACAAACAGGCTTCCACGGTCTGAAATGATCCTCGAAGGAACCCCGTGCAAGGGAACAATCCGGGCCATATACAGCTCCGCCAATTTAACGGAGTTGATATCCTCTCGAACCGGAAGGAAATGGGCGACTTTGGATAGACGGTACTGACTACCCAAATGGCATTGTTACCCTTTTGTGATCTTGGAAAACCGGTGATGAAATCCATACCCACTTCATCCCACTTCCACTTGGGAATGGCTATGGGACGGAGGGTACCGGCTGGCCGTTGATGTTCAGCCTTCACTCGGCAACAGACGTCGCATTTAGCCACATACTCGGCGATCTCGCGCTTCATGCAAGACCACCAGAATTGAGGGCGAAGATCTTGATACATTTTTGAGCTACCCGGATGAATAGAGATGGGTGACTCGTGAGCTTCTGAGAGGATCTATTCTTTTATGTTCCCACTCTTGGGCACCACTAAACGGTCACCGAAATAGACAACACCATTGTCATCAACCGAGAAACAATTGGCCTTCCCATTAGCTATCTTCTCTTTGATCTCGAGGATTTCAGCATCATTTTGCTGGGCGGCATTGATATCATCCTCGAGAGTGGATTTGATCTCGAGGTTAGCTAGATATCAGGAGGGAACAATCTCCAAATTTAACCGAGCAAATTCCTCGTGGAGAGCCGGTTGTGCCTTTTCAACCATCACGGTGTTGCAGTAGGCCTTGCGACTCAAAGCATCGGCCACGACATTGGCCTTGCCGGGTTGATAGTTGAGGGTCACATCATAGTCTTTTATTAATTCCAACCATCTTCTCTTCCTCAAGTTCAGATCCGGCTGGGTGAAGAGATATTTTAGACTTTGATGGTCGGAGTAGATCTCGCAACGGCTGCCCAATAGGTAGGGCCTCAATTGCTTCAGAGCATGTACCACGGCGGCAAGCTCCAAATCATGAGTTGGATAATTTTGCTCATGTGGTTTGAGTTGACGGGAAGCATAAGCGACAACATGGCCTTCCTGCATCAACACACAGCCCAGACCCTGGAGTGATGCATCACAATAGACAACAAAGTCCTTGTCGGTGTCGGGAAGGACAAGCACCGGAGTGGTGGTGAGCTTGACCTTGAGAGTTTGAAACTTTCTTCAGCCTTGTCTGACCATACAAATTGTTTGTTTTTCTTGAGGAGGTCAGTCAGTGCCTTGGCTATCTTGGAAAAGCCCTCGATGAATCGGCGGTAATAACCCGCCAACCCAATGAAGCTTCGGATATCTTTGGCGGACTTGGGAGTTGGCCAAACCAGGATTGCCTGAATTTTGTCTGGTATCACCGCTACTCCGACAGCTGACACCACATGACCGAGGAAAATGAGCTCCTTTAGCCAAAACTCACACTTGGAGAACTTGGCATAGAGGCGGTGATCTCTAAGCTTGGTCAAGACAAGTCGAAGATGCTCAGCATGCTCGTCTTCGGTTTTGGAGTAGACAAGAATGTCATCGATGTAAATGATGACAAACTTGTCGAGGTACTCGTGGAAGATGGAGTTCATCAGCCTCATGAATGTAGCCGGAGCATTTGTGAGGCCGAAGGACATGACGGTGTACTCATATAACCCATAGCGGGTAGTGAAAGCCGTCTTCGGAATATCCTCCTTTCGGATTTTAATCTGATGGTAGCCTGACCTCAGATCCATCTTGGAGAATACCGTTGCACCAGCTAGTTGATCGAACAAGTCGGTTATTCGGGGAATTGGATACTTGTTCTTGATGGTCACCGCATTCAGAGGGTGGTAATCAACAACCAGACGAGGAACATTTGTATCCCTCTTCTTGACAAAGATGACCGGGCAGCCCCAAGGTGAGCTACTCGGCCGGATGAATTCCTTTTCTAGCATCTCATCAAGTTGCTTCTTTAATTCAGTTAGCTCTTCCGTTGGCATACGGTAGGGCCTCTTGGAAATTGGGGCGGTTCCCGGAACCAACTCAATCACAAACTCCATGCTGCGATCAGGTGGCATGTCGGGCAATTCCTCCAGAAAAACATCGGGGAAATCACACACCACAGCGACTTCATGCATTTTAGGCGGTGTGGTTCCTTCCAGGAAGCATAAGCTGATCTCCGGTGAGAGAGGAGTGGCAGCGGAGGGAATTTCGGACGAGGGTGACCAATAACTCACCAGCCCGATGGTTGGGTGGATCACGGTGACAGACTTGGCAGCACAGTCCAGGTTGGCCTGATATTTGACTAACCAATCCATCCCCAGAATTACATCTAGCCCATCTAACTTCAGTGCTATCAGCTGGAACGGGAAAGACCAATATCCTATGGTAATCTAGACTTCCGGAGCAACCCATTTTGTGTGCCAACTAAAGCCTGGGGTCTTGACCACTAACGGGGAGTCCATGTTCACAAATGGAATTTGATGGTTGTGTGCAAAAGCTATTGATATGAATGAATGCGATGCTCCAGAATCAAACAAGACTAAAGCAGGGTAATCATTGATTCGAAGCGTACCCATGAGAACTCCGGGGTCCTCCTCAACGCCTTCAGCCGAGACGTGGTTCAGGCGGCCATGGCTGACGGTGGTAGCCTTGGCGGCGGGGGTAGAGGGAGCCGGTGCAGGTGCTGCGGTAGCCGGTGCCTTCTGGGGGCACTCCCTGGAGTAGTGCCCCGGCTGGCCACAAGCGAAGCATGTGAGCCTCGATGGTGGTGGAGGCAGCTGAGGGAGGAGGCCACTCCCAGCCGCACCCAAGGTCGAAGTAGCTGGGCGAGGCGGTGGTGGCCTGAACCCTGAAGGCCTTGGCGCGAAGGGTGCCTTAGGCACAACGCTGAAGGGCACGAATACCCGGCGCTTCTTGCCCTCAGAAGAAGAGGAGCTCTGGTTGTCGGTGGGAGCTGGCCTCTTGGAAGCCTCCAGCTCCTTCCTACCCTGCTCCATAGTGAGAGCCTGGTTGTAGAGCTCCTGGTAGGACGTGAACTTGAAGGGTAGGAGCTCGTATCGGAGACGAGGTGCGAGCCCCTTGCGGAAGAGGTATTGCTTGTCCTCGTCATTCGTCACGTCCCGAGGGGCATAACGGGAGAGGTGGTTGAACTCCCGCCCATAGGCTTGGACGTCCATGCGTCCCTGGGTCAAGTGCAGGAACTACCTCCTCTTGAGGTCCATGATGGGCTTGGGGATGTACGCCGCACGGAAGGCGGCGCGGAAATCCTCCCACGTGAAGACATGGCCCGCGGCAAACATTGCCATGTGGCTCTCCCACCAGGAGCCGGCGGCTCTATTCAGCAGGTAGGTGGCGAAGTTGACTTGTTCCGCCACCGGAACGTGAAGAGCGGCAAACTTGCGCTCTAGAGCCCAAAGCCAATCATCCGCATCAAGCAGCTCCTTAGCTTCAGAGAAGGTGGGAGGTTGGGAGCGCAAGAACTCCGTGAGAGTGTTGCAGTCCGTGTTCCTCCTGGCCCCTTGCTGCACCAGCTGCTCGAGCAGATGCTCATTTCGCAGCCGGTTCTGCTCAATGGCCATCAGGACCTCCGCCATTGAGGGTCGCGGCGGTGCATCAGGATTGCTTGATTCCCCACGACGGGTAGGAGCCATTCTGAAGAATTGGAACAATGACATAGTTAGTAAACAGCTTCGACAGATAGGATAGATCATTTGGGGTGCTTCCAGATATAGATATTGAAGATGGCAAACACTAAGACAGATTTAGACAACCACGGTGACATAACGTCATCGCGGCGATATCAAACGGATATAACGGACTCGAGACATAACTGGACGGTAGAAACCCAACCCTGAGAACCTAAACATCGACACCAAGCATAAAACAAATAGAGGTAAGAATCAGAGTAGAGCGAGTTGGATGAGGAGTAAAAAGAATCCTAAGAAGGTTTTCACAACTCATTTTTAGGTTATAAATAATTTTCAACTAGACTCGACATCGACCAATAGAAAGGGTTTCCTACAGGCAGTCCTGCTCTGATACCAACTTGTAGCGCCCCGTACAGTGAAGCGTTGTGCAACCGGTCATGCTACACAATCGAGGGTTACTGGGTTTACCAATCCCAGGCCAAAACTCATTGGTAGGTGTGCTCGGAATGGATCATCGGCACACAACACCTCGATCATGTCATAAGCTCAGGCATCGCTATCACGTATAGTAAAGAGACCGAGACTTGTGGAACAACTAGCACATTACAGACTCTACGACACAAAAGCATATAGCAACTCATATAAGAGAAGATACAAATATTACACACCAAAAGGATCACAGATCCAACAATTCATCAAGTGGAAGCGAAGTAGTGTTGTCTAACAACAAGATGCAAATATATGGCCTAAGAGGCCTACAATAAACATCACCCAAGCCAGCTTGTTCCACGGTCCCAAGCTGCCACCTGGGAATCCCGGACTACTAGTCGACGTCCACGAAGAACCCACCTAGCTGCTCGGTGTCGTCCTCCTCTGAAATACAAATATAAAGGTAGCAAAGAGAGACTGAGTACGATGTACTCGCAAGTTTAGTAGGGCGATATAGGCCCAATGACTGACGGAGGCTCTAAAGCTGTATATGTAGTTATTTTTGCATAAAGCTAATTTTCATAAACAAGACATAAATGACACATGGCACCGTCTACTCAGAATATTTTTCATAAAAGGGGTAAGAGGGTAACATTTCATCTTCGGTTCTCGGCGAACCTACTTGTAGCCAAACCACTCATCTCCACCAAAGGCACTCCCTCGAATCACCCTCGAGGAAATGAACCTTTATCACATGTTGGTTATGCAACCTTTAGCTGCCATATCAATTAGGTTAATGTTCCCTATGAGCTAATCCGCCTTTCCCAAGAGTTTGTACATAACCGCGGACACAGCTTTTCGAAAATATTTACCATGCAGGGGTGTACTAAATTACCCATTGGTACCGTCCGGCTCACCTGATTGGCCCTCTTTCGGGGAAGGCCGGCAAGCGGGCGCGGTTAAACCTTTACCTCGCGTGAGACTATCCAAGAGTCATCTGTGGCCACAGGGCAAGTTTACCCAGCCTATTTCAGCCTCTGCCCCATCGCCACGTCCTAAACACAAATCCTCATCAACATCTTCTTTTCCACTCACACGCAAATGGAAAACCGAACTAGAGGACCCTTAGAAATGCCCGCACAAGTTATTCAGTTAGTAAGGCGCCCATACACCCACCAATGGCAGCACGCTCGGTTCTTGGTTCTAGCTAAAAGCACTTTCATCCTAGGTGGCAAGAATGAGGCAAAACACCATCCCCGATGGCAACTCATCCAAGCCTTTTAGCAAATTAATTATCCACCACAAGTAACCATCATGTCCGAACATTCCACCACCATTCATAATAATGGAATTAAATCACCGGACAAAAATATATCATTTGACTAAGAATGGCTAAGCATAGCTAAGCAGATATAACAACAATTATATCTTTGTCTCTGGCCAACACATCAAACCTAGGGTTTATAGGAGGGGAAGCATGTGATGGTTCAGGGGATAAACATGCATTCATAGGATACTCTACATCTTGATCAAAAGAGACATTGGAATCGCATGCAATATTATGGTGGATAAAATAAGTTTGTAAAACAATTGGATGCTAAATGCCAAGAAGGTTAGGTTATCTCTTGCCTTGCTGCCGGGGCGTGTAGTACTGCTCATCGTGATAGGTCGGGGTGACCTCAACTCCGGAATCTATCGGTACCCAAAATAAAAACGAAGAACAAATAAATCACAAGAACACAAGGTGCAATGCTCAATCACATGATGACATGTCAAATTGATGCAAGGATATCATCATTTAATTTATCTAACAAATTAAATGGAGTTCCAAATAATTAGAGCAATTATTTGGAAACAACCCCATATTTTTCTTAGTGACCACATTCTTCATAAATTATTAAATTATTAGATAAGTGGCTCAATATGCACGAACATGACATGAAATGGGTAGGGTTTGTCATTCCGATCATTTTGGTACTTTATTTGTAATTTTCGGAGTACCGATGAATAAATAGCAAATTAATTAAATAATTGAATTTAATTCATTTAATCAAATTATGAATAACATCAAATAAGAATTTGTGATCATGAAGTGATATTGGCATGGTTTGGTTGCATTTGAAGCACTGATCAAATTGATAGTCAATTCATAATTCTTGGATACCAATTTCACAAGTTATGAATTTTCCCGAATTTTGGTATTATTAAGCCATTTAGGGATTCTTAAATAACAACAAGATAAAAAGTTCCAAAAGAACGTTTCAATGAGTCTATATTGTAGAGTATGTCTTGCTGATCGATTTGGTATTTAATTTGAAATTTTTGAAGCATTATTCAAAAAGATATTAAATATTCAAATTGGTTTTAATTATAAAAAGGGAACACAATTTCCTGGCAGGCCGGCCTCAAGCCAGCCAGGCCGGGCTGTAGGCCGGGCACCGGCCTTTGGCCGGCCCAGGCTGGGTTCCCAGGCCGGGAGGGTGGCCGAAGCCTCCGACCCGTGGCCGGCCCAAGCCGAATGCGAGGCCGGTTCCAGGGGGCACGCGCGCGGCGGCACCCGACGGGGAACGGCCGGCGACGACCCTTTTCCGGCGGCGCGCTGTGGTTACTAGTGCGTGCAAAAGGTGCGCGGTCTCGGGCGGTCGCATGTGCGAGTGGTTGTGCATGGTGGGGAGGCGCAGGACGACACGTGCGTGCGTGACGCGGCACGGTTGTGGCGGCGGCCGGCGGCGTGCCGCACGAATGCGAGGCCACAGAGGGGGAGGAGGAGAGAAAGGGTGTCCTGGAGGTGCGCGGGCTCACCAGGGACGTGTGACGGGCCGCGGGTGGTCGGATGAGGTCAGGGCGGCCAGAATTTGGCGAAGATCGACGACTGCGAGCGGAGGACGGCGTCGGAAAGAAAATGCGCGATTAGCTCGCGTCTGGTCCTCCCAGCACGCAGGCGTCGGCGGAGAAGCTAGAGGGCGACCCGGCGGTGCTCTAGCCCGCTTCGATTCGTCCGGGGCAGCGGCGGTCGACGGCGGAGCTCGGTGGCCGACAGCGGCGACGACGGCGGGGAAAATTAGGGTTAGGGTTCGCACGAGGAGGGGAGAAGGGGAGAGCAAGTAGTGGGGGCAAGTGGGCGTCCTCGGCGTGGTCCTTGACCACCAGGGAGACACGGCAGGGCGACATGGGCTTCGGCCAGCTCGGCGGCATGGCGCCAGTGCGCCATGGCGCCACAGTGGTGAGAGGGAAGAGAGAGGTGAGACAGACAGTGGGGGCCCACTGTCAGGGATTTAAACATTTCTTCATTTTCTTTTTCTGATTGTTGAAAACAGCAGGTTAAAACTATTTAATTGAGCTTCTCAAACACTTTCAGAAAATCTGTAAAAATTCAGGTGGGCTCCCTATGTCCTGAGGAACCTCCACAAAAATTGGTGGGGCAAAATAAAATGTTTTGGCCAACATTTGTTCACAGCTTTTAATTTAAAGTAAATTTGACAATTTCCAATTTGTATTTTATTGAAGCACTTAAACATTCCCAAAAATACTGAAAATATTCATGGAGCCTCTAACAATGACAATGAAGCTCCCCATGATTTTAGTTTGAATTTTTGGAATGTTTAACTTGGTTTCAAAAATAGAAATTGAATTGAACCAATTTGAATTCTCAAATTCATTTCTTATTTGACAATATTTAGAACTTGAGAATTGCTTTAAAAAAGTAAACTTGGAACTTCCTAAACCATTTGGAAGTCCAAGCATGATTTGGTTTGCTAAGTTGAGCATTTGCATTGGTTTGGATGTTGGGAAGTTTGCCTCCCCATTTCAATTTGTTTCCAAGTGAAAGTTAGAAATGGCAATTGCATATGGATGCTATGATGCAAACGTGAAAACAAAAAGTGGAAAAATTCTTCGTATTTTTCATTACCAGGTTGTGGCTATTACAGTATCCGACTCGTTCGATGTTGGCTTGTCCTTTGCTTCCGAATCTGCTGCTTCCACTTCATCCGCCCATGATGAATAAGTAATGGTCGGTACAGAAACCGGCCCTGCTTCGCTGTTCACAGTAGAACTCGATGTAATCATCAAAGGAATCGTGGGAGGATTCGGCTTTGGTACCGACACCTGAGCCGACACCATTCGTCTCTCAGCATTGAACTTAGCGTCTCTGGCCTGCTCGGCCTCCTTTTCTGCCTTCTCCCGGTTCCTTGCCCTTTGCAGTTTCTGCTTCTGTGTCTTCGTTATACCCGGCGGACACCACTTTGGCTGGGTGTATTTTGGATCCCGGGGTCTAGCTATCTCGGTTCGGCTGGATCCGGCTTCATGGTCACTGGATATTGCTTTAGGCACGATAGCAAGTACCGGCTTATCATCTGCCGGCTTTGTAACCGGGTCCTTCAGCTTTAACACATGCGTCCCAATGACCAATGAATCGTCCGGGACCACCCTCTTCTCTATGTCGGCTGCCTTGGCTTCTTGCTCCTGCTTGACTCGCCAATATGAGGAATTACCCGGATAAACGAGTCGGCTTTGCATAGTTTTCCGGGTTACTTGACGCTTAGACTCCCCAGCCGACTCTTGATGCCGGTAGTTTCTCTCGGTAAATGGTGACCTCGGTCGTTTCCCATATTGTCGGGTTACCTTTGACCCGGCATGGCGCACATATTTATTCAGCAGCATATCGAAAGTCGGCTTGATCATCTTCGGCCTGTATTCAACTTGATTTGTCTTCCACTTGCCGACTTCCGAGTTCTTAGGCTTCATGAACCGAGGTTGCCCCCCCGAGTTCCGGATTCTCTCGCTCGTTGTTGGTGCCCCCCCCGAGTGTGGAGTTCTTGATGGTGATCTTTATAACCTCTTGTCCATCGGATTGTTGGGTCAATGTGATCTCTCTCCTTGCTTCCTTGACACCGGCTTCTTTCCTGGGCTCACCAATAACCACGTTAGATTTGTTAGCGCCTTCGGCCGCTTCTGGCCGAAGAAGAACTTTCTTTCCGTCGAGATCTAGCACGTTCATTGGGAACGGCTATGTGTCAATGGCCATGCTGTGAGATCCTGGCTCAGGGCTCAATAGGATTAATAGGATACTCATATCAACAAGTTGCAACTTCTTTTCTGGAAGCTCATCTCGATAGAACCCAGATGTTAAGCGTGCTTGGCCTGGGGTAATATTGGGATGGGTGACCGACCGGGAAGTCCTTCCCGGGTGCGCACGAGTGAGGACAAAGTGCGCAGAAAAGACTAGTGTTGGTCTGTGGGGCCAGTCTAGAGATCCTAGAGAGCTGCCAGGCGTAACAGGCGCCGGTCCGGGAGTGGCCGGGATGTTACACATGCTGGCAAAGCTTAATCGTCCATAATTAAGGGCTGATTGAATCTGTCGACGAAAGACATTGCAATCATTAGTAGCATGACAGAAAGAATTGTGATACTTGCAATAAGCACGTCTCCTTAACTCGTCAGGTGACGGTATGATGTGATTGACTCGGATCACTTTATCCTTTAACAAGGCATCAAATATTCTATCGCATTTGCCTACGTCAAAGCTACACTTTACCTTATCATCCCGGTTTTTACGAACCGGCTTTAGGTCATCACACATAAAGGGTTTGGCCTTACTCGGCCAAACAAACTCGGCTACGTAGACATCGGTTTCATCACCGGAATTGGCATCATATTCGATAGCGTTAAGCCGACCCCTGCTCATCCGATGCGAGTCTTTGGACTCGTTAACTCGGCTTTCATGAGCCAGAGCTCTCTCCTGAACCTGCCCGACAGAGGAGAACTCGCGTCCTTCTAGCTGTTCTTTGAGATACGTCCTTAACCCGTTAAAAACTAAGTCGGCCATATCTCTCTCAGTTATCACCAAGCTATAACATCGATTTCTGGTGTTTCTAAATCTCTTGATATAATTGGATACCGATTCATCATGCTTTTGCCTAACCGACGTAAGATGGGACAATTTTAACTCGATCTCTTCGGCGTAGAAGTGCTCATGAAACTTTTGCTCCAAATGAAACCAAGTGTGTATAGAATTAGGAGCTAAAGCCAAAAACCAAGAAAACGCAACCCCGGTTAGCGACAAAGAGAATAGGCGAACTTTGATATGATCATGATTAGCCTCGCCTAATTGAGCCAAATATTGACTAATATATTCCCATGTCGATTTATTATCCACCCCATTAAACTTAGAAAACTCGGGAACTCTATAGCCAAGTGGGTAAGGTTGTAAATCAAAATACTGGGGATAAGGTTTAGTGTAGGTTCTAGGTCTCAGCCTAACCCCGAGCTTGTCATATGCTATCTGGTCCAATTTCCTATTGAATTCTACCACTAAATCGTCCATATTGGCTGATTGACTCGGACCAGGAGCATGATTGGTCACAGGGCCGGATTGCATCAAAGGAGCCGAATTTGGATTTGGCATTGAATCACGACCCGGAACTTGCACCGCTGGTCCCGTCTGACCTGCCGGGTAGGGTGAACTTCGGATCGGAGTCGGACAAGGTAGTGCACCAACAATCTGGTTTTCCCTGTTCGGGCTCATCGGTTGTGTGTCCGATGCTTGGCCTTGGATGGTGTTTTTCTTAGCCTTATCATGTTCCAACACAGCATTATAAACAGTATTCGTACCTTGTGAAACATGAAACTGGATCTCGGCTACTTGCTCAGGAGAAAAGATACTGTTACTTACAGCGGGTATGTCGGTGTTGATGTTCAGAGGTGCATATGCCGGTTCCTTGATCGGCATGGTTACACCTTGCCAATCTAACTTGAAGCTGGCCAAGTACAACTCTTCGTCTTCCTGTTCCCGCTTGAGTCGCAGCGCCGCAAACTCCTCGCTTCGCTTCTTCTTCTTCCACTCATCCAGACCTTGGCATTGTGCCTCCGACAAATCCTTGAGAGTGGGCTTGATGATGTTGTCAGTGGTGATGCCGGATAGATCTGTAGCCTTAGAACCGGTCATTGCTGCCCGATTTAGGTTTAGAGATGTCCCCAGCGGAGTTGCCAAAAAATGTGTTGCGATTAAAATGCGTCACACGAACACGTCCTTGTGTACCCGCGGTGCCGGGGGAGATACTCCGTAACTCGCCCTGCTGGAGACCGACCTGCAGCGCGATACGCAAGACAGCAAGCCGGTTCTTTTTAGAACCAGACGCCCAGCCCCTCGGAAGGGACCCCGTCGGAGGAAGACGGCGACGATTGGCTGAGTTAAGCCGGATTAGACCGCTCTAAACTCGATTGTCGATATTCGTCGAACTCTCGTGAAGTTGCCGAACAACGGAAGCAGGAACAAGGGTTTGAGGGTAAAAAAAGTAGGGTTTGGTATTGATTGTCGATTGTTTGCTTAATTTTAAATCGGCCATCACCTCCTACATATATATAGCGAGGCGGCTGGACTCTTCGTATAAGCAATTGTACTTCTACACGGATTACAACTCATGAACTAGGTCGGTTTCTACTTTTAAATTAGGTAAGACTCCCGGCCGGATTCGTGCTGGACATCTACGGTTCCTTTTGGAAAGCCACCTTTTTCTTCCGGGTTAAACCCAAACTCCTTCTGGCGCCACCAACCTTTGCTTTGGGCTTTGGCAAGTGTTAAACCTCCTCGTGTCCGGCTTCTCCGATGCGGTTTCAGGAATCTTCGAGTCTAACCTGCACTGGGTCCCGAGTAAGCCGGGTTCTGCCTGCCGAGTTAACTCCTGCCGGGTCGTCATCCCAAGTCCTCTCCAAGTCGTCCATCTTTCGAGTGAGCTTGAACCTGTGACCCGGTTTCTCACAAAAACCGGATTAACTCCCATCGGGTTAACTTCTGCCGGGTCTTACTTTTCTTGAGTGAGCTCGAACCCGGGACCTGCCAAAAACGGGTGCTAACAGTAGTAAAAACCAGCTCCAGGGTTGACTGGCAAGACTCGACAAAGGATCCAACTTGATTAACCCGATCCTGCAGTGTGACAAGCACATGACCCCTATCCCGATCGGACCAAAACCCCGGGGCTCCGCGAGAGGCGAGATCTGCAATCGAATTTAGCTTAAGGTTAACCCGCTTGGCCTCCGCAAAAAGTTCTTGCACTCAACCATGGCGGCTTGTTTTGATTACAGAATCGCGGCATCAGCTTCCACCACTCGAAGTCGACGTTCGGCTTCATCAGCTCGCACCCGCAAGCGATTAAAACGGAAAGACTCATCTTACATTAGTACTTGGTTTGCAGGGCCCACTAGAACCCGGTGGGGGTAGTCAGGCACCTTGCACCGCCAGCCTGGTGGACAGTTGGATAAAAACCAAGAAAAATATCAGCCTCACATTTGGCCAAGAAATCCCCAAGTGGCTTGCTGCTCCGAAAGGACACAACAATACGCTCGCATGCCACAACCCGCCAAGAGATAACTTGAGCATACATTCAGAAAGAAACAAGTTCAATTTTCAAGAGCAGCCCAAATCCTTACGGTTACATAGCAGTCTGATAACGTAAACATATTACAACATTAAGCATTTAAGTCCTTTCCTAACAGAGACTAAGAAGAAGGAGCAGCAGGCGTATCAAGCGTGCAAGCATGCCGCTCTAGCATCTGCGACAGTTGCTCCGCAAGGGCTCTCGCACGAGGGTGAAGCGGTTGAAGGTCTACCTCCACGCCATCGGGTCCCTTCGGGAACTCTGAGGTAACTTTGTCAAAATCACCCTGCACCCCATGTCCCATGGCCAGGGTCAGAACGGTCTCTGCACCGCAAAGAGTCTGCTCGCGGCTGTACTCGCCAAGAGGGTCGTCTTCCGCGCTGAACGCTTCCACCAACTGGCTAAAAGTCTTGGGTGCGTTCTCTTCATCAGGATACATGCTTTTCCGAATCAAAGAGAATGCACCTTTAGCTTTCGCCATGAGGCCACAAGTGCGGGTCCCATAATCTCTGGCCAAACATATAGCATCCGAAAGGCAATCCACACGCTCGCGACCAACAGTGTCAAGCTTCAGGCCAAGAGCATCTGCACAGAAACCAAGTGAGAAAGTTGCACTGACAAAGTATCGTCAGAACGAGTGGCAGTGAAATACTTACCCGAAAGAGAGTTGGCCAAGGAGTCAGCCTGTGAAGCCAGTTCCTCGTCACGCTTCAATGCTTCTTGGGACTCTTCTTCATGCTGCTTTCTTAGCGCTTCCAACTCTTTTTCGAGTAAAGCAACTCGAGATTCCAGATCATTGGCATGACGAGCAAGGTTTTGGTTTTCAGTATTTGCGCGATTCGGTGCCCCTGCGCGGAATTGCAAAATTCAGATGGAACTCAGCCAATAGTTTGCACATTAGCTAGTACAAGGAAATAAGAATAGCTCACCCTGTGACTCTTCCAGTTTGTCTTGAAGGCTGTACTTCTCGGTCTCTAGATGCACAAATTCGGTAGCCATATCCAACATATTATGCACATAAGGCTACAGGAAGAAGCATAAAAGAGATTAGATGAGGATAATTAAGAGCCCATGTCCAATTGCATACAATTGTACCCGGCCTCGGGGGCTACTGAGGGTGAAACCCGCAGATTCTGCAAAATTAATTCGAGTAGTAAAGTAACTAACATGTCCTTCGCGTCTTTGGAGCAAGTCTGAGGAGGCATCGGTAGGTCGAGTCCTTGGGGTGTAGCAGAAGTTGAAGGTGGAGTTGAAGCGGTCGCTTTGTGTGGCTGTGAGTCAGATGTTTTCTCCGGATACGAGGAAGATACAGGAGGAGTAAAGCTGCCAGCAGGTTCCCCCTTATCTAAGAAGAAAGATGATCAAAAAGTAATAACCAAAGCAAGGATGATAGCAAGTCTTGGGAGAAATTTTTTTACTTGTCGCAATCGGTGTTAATCACAGGAGCCTTGAAAACGTTCCAGCGTGTCGACACCCGAGGTTTCTTAGCCGGGGGAGGAGGTGGTCGATACGCCAGGGAAGCCACGTTCAACACTTCCATACCTTCTAGGGTAGATGAGCTCGAAGCAGGAGCTGGACTCGAAGCTCCCGCAGAAGCAAAAGGTACGTTGGATGGAGTCTCCTTCCCCGTGCCTTCGCTCTCATCCGTGGACTCGCAATGTCTTTTTTGGGTGTGCTCCTCACTCACCTTGTGGGGAGAGTTGGCTTCTTCTTCATCGTCAGAAACATCCTCAACGGGGTTCTCTATCTTCGAAGTAACATCAGGGTCATCTATTTCCATCGAGGCTTTACTCGATGAGATTGGTGGATAACAAGTCAAGATAACATGTTCCTGGAAACAAGAAAGTTTCTATGATGAGCACATAGGGTCAAAGTTTCAAGGGAGTATAGAAAAGAAGTCGAAATCTGGTTTACCTTAGGAAGAGAGTTCCCTTCGCCAAAAGGAGTCGCAGCAGTTGCCTCAACAAAAGGATCATCTCTCTGAGGTTGGTAATCTGGCGCACTCGTGTCTCTAGTTCTTCACTCGAGAGCTCCTCGGACAATGTTCTTGTTGGGTCCTGAAGCCCGGAGTACCCACATGCCATGGGCCCTCGCCTGCAGTGGTTGAATGCGCCGCTTCATAAAGGTGGAGATGAGTTGCATCCCAGTCAATTCCTTGTTGGGTGCGTAGCAAAGGGCCGCAACTCGAGACAAGAGTTGGTTAGCCTCTATTTCTTCAGTGGAAGTGAACTCATGTTTCCAGGTCCTCTGGGATTTCACTCAAGCATCGAGAGAGAAGTCGGGCACTTGCGAGTCGCCATCCATGGTGAAATAAAACCACCGTCTCCTCCATCCCTGGACGGACTCGCATAGCTTGAAGTCAAATTACCCGACGTCGTTGCGAGTCTGGATGCCAAAGCCCCCTGTTGCTAGACTCTGTTGGGCAATGGTGTGCTTCTTTACAATAAAGATGCGACGCCACAGTCCCCAATGTGGGTGCACGCCCAGGAAGCATTCACAGAGAACAATGAAGCATGCAATGTGGAGGATGCTGTTCGGCGTGAGGTCATGCAGTTGCACAACATACGCATATAGCAAGCCTCGGACAAATTCATGCAGGGGGAAAGACAACCCGCGTGTCAATAAATCCACAAACACAACGCGCTAGCCGGCGCGGGGATTGGGGAATACCTCATTTTCGGCACATCGCACTCTTCCGCCCTCCGCCGGTGGAAGACGGCCGTCAGCCCTCAGGCCGGCAAGATGGCGTTTAGCGAGGGAGGAAGATTCCCAGTCTCCCTTCATCTTCTTCGGCGGAGCAACATCGCCGGCAGAGTTCCCGGTGGAGGTGGCCTTCTTGCCTCTCCCCATGGCGGAGAATGGAAGATGGATTGGGCCGACAGGAAGAAACAAGGAAGAAGAGAAGAATGGTGGCGAGAATGAATAGGACGAGGGATTTTCTCCCCTTCTTATCGCGGCCATGGTGGCTGATCTTGGCCGTAGATCGTGTAGCTGCTTCGCGAGCCCCGCATCGGTCCGTCCACGTGTTGATTAGGAAACGAACCGGCGCCCTCCATTACTTCGCCGACGCGAGAATCGAGGGCGTCGCTCCGTATTTTGTGCGACGTGTGGTCAGTCCGCCGCTGGATTGCCGTGTCAAAGGGTCAAGCTCTGACAACAGTCACCAGCGTCACGTCCCATCTCATGCCCAGAGGCAACGTCATCCATGACGTCGCAAAGCCTCCGGCTCCTATTTCATAATCTGTACTCATGACCATATGACCGGGCCCCAGTCGACTATATCCTGGGTAGGCTCCACCCACTTACGGGTCGATAATCGCACTCGACAAGTTGCGATTCTCCAGATTGCCTCCACGGCAATAGATCTCTGGATGCCACATTTACAACATGAAGGTAAGACCATTGGATCCGCTCCATTGGCCTGGGACTTGCCTCAGACTGCGAGTACTCAGAAAATATCCGTGCCTACGGTGCGAAAAAAATCCTGACGGACGCATTGGGTACCAAACATATTGCGAGAGTCAGGTTCTATAAGGCCTCCGCGGCGTGAATCTGGCTACACTTGCCTTTCCGGGTTCGAGTCCGGGGACTCGAACTTGATGTAGCTTAGCATTGTTTTCCTCGAGTGCAATTAACTGGACCCGATCCGTCGAGTGCTCCAGGCTCGCTAGGCAATATCCCCACTAGTCACGAAAAAAGCCTGCTCTGATGTATTTCCAGATTCGGGTAATGCTCTTCGATTAATTCAAAGATTGAATGAAAATGACGTAACTGTCGGGTACTTGAGTTAGTCTCCACCCGATTCTACGAATCACTTGAAGACTCGAGGGATACTGACATGGATATGGACATTGGGTCCCACCTGTTGGGTACCCGGTAGCTGTTACTCGAAAAGCCTGTCAGGTAACCCGTTTGTGGGAAGGCCCAGGCCCATGTAAGAGGAGGTGCTAAGATTTCTTAATAGGCAAGTTAGGTTTAGTGTTACCCCCTAGAATCTGTAACCTACCCGGTCAAGGACACCCGAGACCCAGCCTACTATAAAGGCTGGGAGGAGCCGCCGGGTAGAGGGTACGCTCTTAGATTGCATCGCCACCATAGCCCCTACGGAAACCTTTTGTAATTCACGAGATCAATAGAGAATACAGATTTTTTCACCTCACCGGGGACCCAAACTACGGTGGGATCTTGTTCCTCTTATTAACCGCCGGTGTCACCTACGCCATGATGTTCTCCGAAAATCCAAGTCCCTCACGGAGGGGCACTGCCGAGATAATCCCTCGACAAGTGTCCTAAATGGGAATGGAGATTAGAGAGTGCTGAAATATGGAATCCTCACTCCCCCATAATCGTCTAGAACACACAACAAGTGCAAGAGTGCATAAAACAAAACATAGCACTTGCACCAAAGATATGGTTGAGCCATAAAAAGATACCAAATCAAAATATTCAACATAAGAGAGGCCCAACCAAGATACAAAGAAGATCTAAAAAAACAATATGTTCACAAGCTCAAGGATACCAATTGGAAACTAAAACCAAATGAAAAAGCCAAAAGCTAGTGATAACATTTAGGCAATACAAATCAACATGCTCACCATGATAAGCATGAAGTCAAAGATCTTCAATAAAACATGAGTGCGTAAAAATGCAAATAAAGGTAAGACAAACACTCACGAGCTAATTTCTTTTTGAAGCCACCGAAGAATCAAATGACTCGAAAAGAAAAAAAAAAGGATACCAATTGAAAAAGTTACCTCTCTCATATGTATAGGTTTCTAAGTAGATAAACCATTGATGATATACACCCACAAAGAAACATGTACATACGAGATGGTTAGAGAAAAAGAGAACAAGGTATCCAAAGGGGGAAGTCATAAATAAACAAATATGATTATTGCTTAAAAGCATAGCACATAGCTTAAATTTATCTCATTGTATATGAATGAACTTCAAACGCATAAAAACATCACACATATCACTAAGGGAACAAGAGATAGTGGAGATGCTTTGATATAGGCAACAAGTATCATAAGAAGGATATCATTTGAAGTAAAGGTTTTTGCAATTTCAACACAAATATCACAAAGATATACCAAGTGAAAGAAAATGAGCCAAAACCACAACAATTGCACATAAAAGCATTTCATGCCAAGAAGCAACCTACACAAGGTTGAAACTAGAAAAGTTTGCATGGGATAGATACTTGTTACCGAGATGTCATTGGTGATGAAGAAGATGATAGTTTGTTAGTCACCGTAGCTTGACTCCTATAATCACATGGTGAGAACACCTTCCTTATGAAGGAGGCAAGCATCCAATGCATCTCCATTGTACCTAAAACAAAATTCAAGTACAAAATGGTTCCCAAACTAATTGGGTCCCATAGTAGTTAGATACACTACAATACATAGGAAACACTCCACATAGTTATGTGCATATAGATATGAAATTGAATTTCATGCACATCTTAGCCGATTTAGGATTCGGTGGAGTATCCCCTATATATTGGAACAAAAAGACAAGCATGTCATAAGGTATATATATTAATAAATATGCATACAAAGACTTTCTAGAACCAAGGAAGATACAATTTGGACACAAACACCAAGTAACCCAAAAGGAGGCACACCAAGGTGTGACATGAAAAGGTTGTCCAAATTATATCAAAATCCAAATCAACACATGATCGAGAAAAATCAAATCAACAAATGATTGATTCCAAAACACATCAACATATGAAGTGAGAGATATCAATAGAAATCGAATCAAACAACACATGAGACATAAGATAACAATTGAAAATAAGATACCAACTAGAAGCAAAGATACCAAAAGAAAGATATTACTTGAAATAAATCAAGTAAAAGAAATGTCAAGATACAAGGTATCAAAACTCCCATAAGAGATACCAATTGAAACAAATATCTATGGATGAGATATCAAATTCCAATTAATACCATTTGATGGTACCTAAGGAAAGACAAAAAACATAGAGGATAAAGGTAGGACACATGCTCAAAAGACATTTTGCATGTAAGAAGATAAGACACGAATCAAGAAATGAGAAAGGAACTCCCTAGAGAGAGCAAGGTTACAACAAACAACCCAAACACTCTCTACACTTTTCATGATGGCACAAAGCACAAAAGGAAAAGGTTTGTCTTCCATAAAAACCAAGGAAAGAAACTAAATGCCAATTGAAAGGATCAAATGTCAATTGATAAGATAGTGTTCTAAATAATAAAGAAAAGCTCCCCCTAGTTTCGTGCATTATACTTAGGATTTGCATTTGAATACAAAACGCACACACAAGGGATCATTGCTCTTCATATGCCATTTAAAAACACCAACAAGATCAATAATACATAAAGGTCCACAAGTGGCAAGGAAGACAATGGGAGTCGAAAGTAAATACTTGGCAAGAGATGAGGCAAATAATAGCAAAGGCCAATGCAAGGAGAATCAAAAATATTCTACCACAAATATAAATATGGATTCTCCAAGGACAATGACCATTTGGAATTATTTTCCCGGTGATAGAGATATCCAAGAATATCCTCACAAGATAAATCATATGGAAAAAAAAGAATTAGAAACACCATATGTGGATAGAGTTTGTTGGTAGCTCTAACTATTCAAACCAACTGGCAAAACCATGGTTAGAATAAGATGGAGCAAATGGTTTCTCAAAGTATATGGAAATGCATATTTGAGGAAAACCACACCAAGCAAAACTCAAACAAACAAGATCCAAAAGAAAACCAAATAGAAGCATTCAATAAAATTGGAACTTGTTCGAGCAAACATGCCACATAGGAATAAGATAATTTACAATATCAAATCCAAGTGACAAAATCTCAAATGTTCACGTTTTCTAGGATTCTAATAGGCACATAGCTTATTACTCCCCCCATAACGTGATGATCCATTTCTTTCTAACAAGAGGCAACTAAAAACCAACTAGAGAAATTAGTGGACATTATAGAATTTGAATTTCTCATGAATAATACATACCACACAGTGACTAGATAAACTTACTATATCAATACTATGTGGTGTACAACATGAATACACATTTTTAGGATTGTGAAGTGCACAAAGCAAGTCACTCACCCAAAAATGGTATAGTCCATCAATCTCTCAAAAGAGCCAAATAAAATCCACACAAGATCCAATAAAAGGCTCAACACAAAGTTTACACATACATGATACACAACTAACATACACATACTTGATTTCTCAAGATAAGTAAGAAAGAAACACATCATATACAAACACATGCTAGGAACAAAACTAACACATGCAAGGGGGCAAGTAACTTTCAATGTAAATGAGTTAAGTACAAGTTACCGCAAGGAGGAACATCGGATATACGATAGATATGTGATAATCCAATTGACTTGGCTTGAGGAAATATAACCATGAAGATCCCTTAATTCTTCATAAGATATCCAAGTCTCCAATGTCATCCAACACAACCTATTGATCAAGTTTGAGCTTGTTGGTCCCCAACAACGTTGGATGCTAAGATGTTAGTCACAATAGATTTGGGTACCCAAATGGTTCTTTTCTTGACACCACTTAGAGCACCCACATATTTGACAAACACAATGCCAACCCTATCCTTCCTAAGAGAATAAACATCATCAATTAGAATGGGGTTGGATAGGGTACCATTAGTGCATGAAGAAGCCAAGTGACCCTTCTCACGACATAAGTAGTAAGATCGACTCTTCCCTTTCTTCATAGTAGGCTCCTCAACTTGAGTAGCAATAGCATGAGTCTTCTTAGGAGGTGGCCTTTGTTCAATTCGTGGTTGAGCATGAGATTGAACAAGAGGTCGCTTCCCTAGTTGCTTCTCACTAAGAGGCTTCTTCTTCATAGGGCAATCTCTAACATGGTGCCCTTCAATCTTGCACTTGAAGAAAGTAATCTTGGCCGGATTCTTGACTTGTTCTTGGCCATTCTTCTTAAAAAGATGCGTTTGTAGATTTAGATGGAATCTATAAGTCTTAAGGCCCAGTATGGGTTGTTTGCTAACTTCACAGATCCAAAGTCTAGTGTTACAAGAGATAGTAGCCCGGAAGACAGATTGCTAGAAAGAACTACATGTTAGAGGTGCAGGATAACCGTTTTTACTAGACCGAGCTATACACCTGATTTTACAAGAAGGCTTGGCGCGGAAAAGAAAAGAGGGCGGCCTGGCCCCTTTTCTTCTTATCATATCACAAGGGCGTGGCTCTGTATGGGACTCGTACTGTGGAGCAAGTTTGGGATGGGAGTCCTTTCCACTCATTGAGGATTCTATCTAAAAAAGAAGGTCAACGGGGGAGACTACAGTAGCTCGAACTCAGACTATCTATGAAAAAGGGAAAGTCGTCTTTCCTAGGGTTCGACCGAAAGGAGCTGTGTTCTGTTGAAGAATAGAAAGAAGCCAAACCCACCAGGACTTCTCCTCAAATCAGAAAGAGATCCGCCCACAGATTGGCAAAACCACACTCCCCCGTTTCCAGCTTAGTGAGGGGATTCCTTTAATGCTTTCCCTTCAAGGGAAAACCTCTGAAAGCCGGACGCTCTTGGTCTTGATCACTTTACCCTGCACGCAAACCACAATACACATTAATTCCTCCCCGCAAAAATATATATTCATTAATTCCAAGTACAGGATGCAACAGCTCGAGCGTTGAAAAAATAGATTTATATATTACACACCTTTTACTCTTTCGTTTTCAGAACAAAATAGACTTTTATTTCTGATTTTCAAAAGGGCCCCATCAATCATGGACTTGTTCTTGTTATTGGAGTTTAATCCAAGTCCACTCTTGTCATTGGGGGATTGTTGCACACTCAACATAATGTCAAGTGTGGTCTTCCCTTCATGACGCTTTTGCAAGCCTTTCTTCAAAGAAGTGGCTTGGGCCTTGAGCTCATTCCTTTCCTCTACATGGTAGTGATAACACAAGAACTACAGGAGGTAGATGCATCATTGTTAGAGCAACAAGGCAAGGAAAGTAATTCATCACATGATGTGCCAACATTGTGAGTGGATGAACTACAAGGACTAGCACATGTCAATATAGCATTATTAGTAGAGGATGTGCCATTGTCCACATGAGGCTCACTAGATGTTACCTTGGTAGTGATAGCCTCATGAGCCAACTTTAGCCTATCATGGGACACTAGAAGATCATCATGAGAGCTAGATAGCTTTTTATGTCTTTCTTACAATTTCCCATAATTGCTAGTTAGCAACTCAAGTTGAGGCCTTAGCTCAACATTCTCCTTTAAAATGGATGCGTCACAAGAAGTGGAGTTAGTAGCACAAGCATCATCATTAATAGCAATAGGAGAACAAGTAGGAAGCTCTTTTAGCATTTGGGCTTGGAGTTGATCATGAGACTTAGTGAGATTTGTGAGAGAACCTTCCAAGGCTTTGAGTTCCTTTTCAAGTTTCTCATTATTCTCAAGAAGTCTAACATTTTCAACAACAAGCTCACTATTTTTAGTTTTGATGATTTTAGCAAGAGCTTGAGCATGATCATGGTTTTTTCTTAGTTTGGACATCTCTAGATTATTAGTCTCCTCAAGATTAACAAAGGTTTCCTCAAGAGTCGACCTATGACTTTGCTCTTCTTCAAGAGCAATAGAGAAGTCCGCAATCTCATTGGCATAATCACGCTCACGAGCTTCCATTTTCTCAATGGTGTCTTCATACTCATCAATAATTTTTTTACTTTCATCAACAATAGACATGATGTTTAAGAAAGTAGAGGAAACATTATCATTTTTACGAAGAGCATGAAGAACAATTTTTTTCATCTTATCTAAGAGAGCATCATTATCAACATCATCATTATTATTATCATCATCATTACTTGAGGATTTAGCCATAAGGCAAAAGATAGTTGATGAAGAAGAACCATTAGTTGATGCATCGCTTAGATTCACATCTTGTTTCATAAAGAGTTGGATTTCCTCTACATTGTTAGGAACACAAGGACTAGAGGAAACACAAGCATTTTGATCATGGCAACAAGATATAGCTAGCATATCATCATGAGATTTATTCATGCAATTTCTACATGATATGCAAGGACTATCAACACAAGCATGTAAAGCATTTATAGTGCTAGAAGTGTTTAAGTCCTTAGATGAAGCATTGCAATGAGATAGAGACAAAGGATTATTAATAGTGAACTCACTATAAACATTGCAATGACCATCACTACTCACCATGTCATTAGTTTGTGGCTTACCACATATAGGTGGAGTAGACGAAATTGAGAACTCATTACGACCGGAGGTGGAGGGAGAACAATCATCCTCAATAATTTTGGACACATCATATTTATCTTGAAGCTTTGTCCATAAGGCATGAGCATTCCAATAAGGCATGATTGACCCGTGAACTACATTACTCAAAACATGGACAATTGCATTAGATACTAGAGAATCAAGATAAGAGATTTCCTCATCCTCTAAAGACAACTTTTGGGAGTCCTTTGGAGGAGGAAATCCCATATCTAAAGTTCTCTCTATATTTGAACTTATGTCCCTAAAAAGATTAAGCATGCAAATTTTCCAAACAACATAATTTGATGTAGCGCCCCGACCCCGGAATTATACATAGATACTATGTAACCCATAGGCCATGCTACACGATCGAAGGTTACTGGGGTTACCACTCCCAGGCCAAAACTTTGGCAGGCGTGCTCGGAATGGATCATCGGAACGCAACATCTCGATCATGCCATGAACACTGGCATAGCTATCAATGCATAATAGAGAGATCAAGACTGCGGAACATCTGGCACCTCACAGACTCTACGACACAAAGAGATCATAGTTCAACTCATATAACGAGAAAGATAGCAAATTACACATCAGAGGTCACAGACCCAACATTACAACCAGCGGAAGCAAATTTAGTTGTCTAAACAACAAGATCCAAATTATGTCCTAAGAGGCCTATAATAACAAATCCCAGCCAGCCTGTTCCGTGACGTCCCAAGCTGCCACCTGGGAACCCCAGACTACTTGTCGATGTCAACAAAGAACCCACCTTCCTGTTCGGTGACGTCCTCCTCTGAAACAAATAATAATCAACAAAGCAAGGTTACTAGGGTGATATAGGCCCAATGGTGATTGGCTTCAAAGCTGTATAAGTAGTTGTTTTGCATAAAGCTAGTTTTCCTTTTTAAAGACATGACTCATGGCATCGACTACTCAGAAGGTTTTTCGAAACGGGATAAGATAGTAAAACTTCTTTCTTCAGTTCACATTGAACCAACAGTATCCAGAATCTACCACTCATCTCCACCAAGGCACTCCCTCGAATCACCCTCGAGGAAATGAACCTTCACTCTCAGGTTGGCAATTTTATTAAGTTCATGTTGTTTATGATCTCACAATCCGTTCCCAAGTCGTCCATAACCGTGGACACGGCTTTTCGAAAAGATTAAACCCTGAGGGGTGTACTGTTTTTACCACCGGTACCATCCGGCTCGCCTGATTAGCTCTCTTCCGTGGAAAGCCGGCGAGTGGGAGCGGTTAAACCTTTACCTTGCATGAGGATAACCCAAGGATCATCAGTGTGCGGAAGGACAGGTTCAGTGCCTACTTCAACACCCTGCCCCGCGGCCACATCCTAAACACCACCGTCCTTATCAAGCCTTTTTCCACCATTCCACTCACACGCAAATGGAAAGCTCAAACTAGAGGACCCTTGGCTAGCCCCTCACAAGTTATTCAGTTACTAAGGATTCCATATGGCCCATCGATGGAAGCACGCTCGATCTTGGTTCTAGAGACAAGAACTCGCACCTAGGAGGCAAGAATGAGGCAAAACACCATCAACCCCGATGGCAAATCATCCAAGCCTTTAAGCATTTTAATTAAGTACCACAAGTTTTCACCCTGTCCGAACATTCCATCAATTTCACAATCATGGAAATAATCATCAGACGACTAAGCATTCGACTAAGCATGGCTAAGCATAGCTAAGCATATAATACAACAGATGTGATTACTCAGGCCAACATATCAAACCTATGGATAATACGAGGGAAAACATGTAATGGTGTAGGGAACATGCAATTAATAGGATACTCTAAACATCGACCAAAAGTTGACATTGGAATCAAATGCAATATTATGGTGTAGAAATACTTGTGTAAAACAATAGGATGAGATATGCACAGAAGGTTAGGTTATCTCTTGCCTTGCTGATGGGGCTGATAGCACAAATCGTCGAGGTAGGGTGGGGGAACCTCGACTCCTGAATCTACCGATACCCAAACAATAGCAGGAGAACAAATAAATAACAGGAATACAAAAGGTGCAATGCACAATCATGATGACATGTCAAGTTTATGCACTGATATCATCATTTAATTTAGCAAACAATTTAAATGGAGTGCCAAAATAATTGGTGCAATTATTTGGAAACAACCCCATGTTTAACTTAAATGACCACATTGCTTATGAACTATTACAGTACAAAAGGTGGTTTAAATATGCATGAAGATGACATGAATAGATAGGTATTGTTCTCCTGATAATTTTGGTACCTTGTTTGCAATTTTCCGAATAACGAGGAATAAATGGTGAATTACTCGGTTATTCAAATTTAATTCTTTTAACCAAATCAAGAAAATGTCATCAAAGGAAAAGTTATTGTCATGATGTGAAATTAACATAACTAGATAGCCTTTGATGTGCTGATCAGTTTGATATATCATTTGCAAGATTTGAATCAACATTTATTAAGTTATGATTTTCCCAAAATTAATTTGTTGAGTCAGTACTTCCGGCTAACTGCCTGGTAGTACCGGTCAGGTCGGTACTTCCGGATCAACTTCCGAGCTACTTCCGGAAATTAACAGAAGTATCCAGTACCGAATCAACCTACGGTCGGTACTTCAGGCAAACAGCCCGGTAGTACCGTTCAAGTCGGTACTTCCGGGGAAACTTCCGAGATACTTCCGGAAATTAACAGAAGTATCCAGTACCGAATCAACCTACGGTCGGTACTTCCGGCTAACAGCCCGGTAGTACCGGTCAAGTCGGTACTTCCGGGGAAACTTCCGAGCTACTACTAGAAATTAACAGAAGTATCCACTGCCGAGTCAACCTATGGTCGGTACTTCCGGCTAGCAGCCCGGTAGTACCGACGAAGTGTTTTGACTGGGCCGAGGCCAGGACTGGCGCGCATGCAATGTTGAGCTCGAATCTCTCGATTGCAAATGCACGGTACGGCGCGGAGGGGTGCATTGGATGCGCCTCGACGAGGGCGACCGAACGGTGGTGGCGCCGCCCAAAATGGGTCACCGGAGTGACGAGTACGACGACGACCGACGGCAGCCACGGCGAGCTATGGCGGCACGACGAAACTAGGGAGGGGACAGAGGAGAGGAGATGTCCAGGAGGGAGACTAGTGCACCCTGAGTGCGGCGGTGCCGACGGCATGGTCGGAGAGGGACGGAGACGGCGGCAATCGACTCGGCGCGCGGCGGCCGGAGCGGAGGAAGACGAGGTCAATGACGGTGAGCCCGAGCTTAACTTCACGATTCCTTGGATGAGGACGACGAGGGCGACGAGGCGGAGCTTTATCCCCGCTTCGATCTGCTCGGGGAGGCTCCTAGTGGCGGCGATGCATGGGCGACGGCGACGGCTCCATGGCGGCCACTACGGTAGAGCTAGGGTTTCGGGAAACAAAAGAACGGGGAGGGAACGAGTGAGTGAGGGGGCAGGTGGGCGTTGGTGGCGTCCTTAACCTCCAGGGGACACGGCAGCGCGCGGGGCAGGGGCGAACACGGCGGCATGGCGCCAGTGCCGCCACTGTCGCCACAGGGACGATGACGGTTTTGCGAAAACCCCCTTGCTCTGTTTTCCTTTTTTGATTTTTCTTTTTCTTTCAAAGGCAGCAACCCAAAACCATTTAATTAGGGTACTTAAACCTTTTTCAAAAATTATGAAAATTTTCAGGGAGGCTCACAATAAGATAAGGAAGCTCCCCATATTTTTATTTTGAATTTTTAACAGTTTAACATGGTTTCAAAAATAGGAATTGATTTGCAACAATTTTGAGTCCTCCACTTTAATTCTTTACTTGGCAAGAAATTGCCTTTGACAAATATTTATAAAAATGCATTCTTGGAACTTCCTGGACAATTTGGAAATTCAAGAATATTTTGTTTTGCCAATTTGAGCAATGCATTTGGTTTGGAGATTTGGGAAGGGTTTGTTTCCCTTTTAAATGTTTTCCAATTGTTGCTTTATTAAACTTAGCAATTTAGAATGCATGCCATGATGCAAGTGCAATACAAAAGTGAAAATTTGGTTCAAATTTTAGAGTACCAAACTGGGGCTGTTACATTTGTGCCATCGAATATAAAAGTGGGATCGTGCACTAATTCCTTAAACGACATCTTTACTCTAAAGGCGGTTAAGCCTAATAAGGAGCGACCTTACTCTGATACCAATTGAAAGAACGAGATGTCGCCTAGAGGGCGGGTGAATAGGCGATTTGAAACTTTTACATTTAGGGCTTGATAAATGCGGAATAAAACTAGTGTTTAATTTAACAAGCACAAAACCTAATATACTAGGTTCACCTATGTGCACCAACAACTTATGCTAGGCAAGTTAACAACAAGGAGATAGCAAGATATATAACTTCAAGCTCGATGGCTATCACAAAGTAAGTGCATAAATAAAGGTTTGGTTATAGAGATAACCGACACAAGCGGAGGTGGAGGTTTGTTTCCCGTAGTTCCTTCCCAATGTATGGAGGCTCCTTGGCCCTCCTACAAGCACACACGTGCTCGCCCTATTCTCCGTGAGCTCCTCCCGTGGGGAATACCCGATGGGGGATTTTCTCATCCACTATGAGTTTTCTTGAGGGCGTTGACCAAACCCGTAGAATGAGGTCGTCTTGAGTGCGTTGACCAAACCCGTACAATGTGCCCGAATCTTCACAACTTGAAGATATTCGCGACAACCACCAACCGTCTAGGGTACACAATGCACCCAAAAGGCACAACCTCTTGGGAGCCCAATGCACCCAAGACTAACAAGCTTCTCGAACTTCAATCCCACGTATCACCGTGGGGAACTCAAACCTATGCACCAAATGCAAAAGGCAAGACCACACAAGGTGGTCAAGTCCTTCTCGCCCAAATCCAACCAAAGCAAGAAATTCTAGGGAGGGATTTGAGAGGAAGAACAAAGGAGAAACACAAAGCAACTCCAAGATCTAGATCCAAAGGGCTCCCCTCACTTAGAGGAGATATGACTTGGTGGAAATATAGATCCAAATCTCCTCTCTCTATTCCCTCTTAAAGGAGGCAAGAATCATGGAGGGATGGAGAGGAAGCAAGCTCTCAAAAGGTCAACAATGGAGGAGAGAGAGAGTGCCAAGAGTTAGGTACCTATTGGGGAAGAACGCCCCTTAAATAGGTGCCCTGAAAATCTGGCCGTTGGGCACAAATTCGCGCAGGGCCCGTACTACCGCCCTACACGAATCAGCCTACCAACGGCTCTCTAAGAAACCCACAGGGCCAGTACTACCAGGAAATGGACCGGTAGTACCGATTGACCCGGTATTACCGAAACCACTTCCGAGCAACTTCTGGTTAAAAAACATCGAGAGTCCAGTACCCAAAAACGGAGTCCGGAAGTAGCCTCGGTACTAGGCTCGGCTACCGACCAAGGTCGGTACTACAAGCCAGTTCATCGATACTACCGGCTCCAGGAAAACTGCAGCGCCAGAAACTGAATAGCTTTTGCTAGGGAACTCCGATCGAGGTGAATCTAATTTTGTTGGAAAGAGGACGACAAGGGATACGCTACAAAAAGTAGAAATATTGAAACCAAGCAAGGGATATTTTGCTAATAAATGGAAGAGTGAAACCTTCCGCCCGGATGGACCGGCAAAATCTCCAGAACCGAAAACGTATGAGAAGATGCATACGAAATCCGTTTTCAGTGAACTTGGCCTTGTCATGACGAGCACGACAAGCACCAAGACCACAACATGATAAGAGCCAAATAAGAACCAATAAAGATGATTCCAAGGATGCAAAGGTTTGAGCTCTCTACAATGATACGATCAAGCTACTCGCTCGAGAGCCCCTCTTCATAGTACGGCTATCTATCCTATAACCCGGTCTCTCAACTAACATCATGAGACCGGTAAAATAGAAAGCCTATCAAGGTCATACCTTTGCCTTGCACATAATCCACTTGAGCTAGATGATGACGCCTTGACCTTCTCAATATGGACCACCTTTCTTGATTGTGCTCCGCTTGGTGAAGACTCACATATTGCTCCCCCATACACCAAGATGGGAGAGGCACACTTTGGCATATATTCACCCGGCCCTTATCTTGATGACGATCACTCATGGTACATCCCTAGCCGTGTGTGTTTATCGACTTGCACTTAAGATTGATCAACATATAATCTTCTTCTTTTAGCCTTGACTCCAACATATGGAGATCAAGCATGGCATATGGACCAAACCTACAAGTATAACTCAAAGCAAACATTAGTCCATAAAGATTGTCATTAATTACCAAAACCACACATGGGGGCAACCATGCTCTTTCAGCTTTGCTAAGAAAGGCTAGAGGGTGCCCCTGTTGCATTAAAACTGCACCCACTCCATATTGACAAGCATCAGTTTCCAACACGAACTCTTTGTTGAAATCGGGCAGGGCTAGCACTGGGACCTGCATGAGAGCTTTCTTTATGGACACGAAGGCTTGTTGTGCTTCTGGTGTCCAGACATAGGGCACTCCTTTCTTCAACAACTCTGTTAGGCCCCTACATAATATTCCAAAGTATTGGATAAATTTCCTATAATATCCAGCTAAACCAAGAATCCTTTCAGTTGCTTAATGTTCAATGGTGTTGGCCAATTTTATACTGCTTCTATCTTCTCGGGGTCTGTGGATACACCCTTCTCACTGATGATGTACCCCAAGTAACCAAAGGATAGTCAAGCAAAAGAGAATTTGCTTCTTTTCACATATAATTTGTTATCTGCCAATATTCTGAACACTGCTTGCAGGTGTTTCTTGTGTTCCTGCAGAGATGAGCTGTATACTAGGATTTCATCCGCGAAGACCAACACAAATTTCCTGATGATATGAGCAAAAATTGTATTCATGGCAGACTGGAATGTAGCCGGGGCACATGATAACCCAAGAGGCATCACCTTGAATTCGTAGTGACCCCCATGTGTTTTGAAAGCCGTTTTGTGCTCGTCATCTTCTCTCATACGTATTTGGTGGTAACCTGAACGCATGTCTAATTTTGTGAAATACTTGGCTGTAGCGCCCCGACCCCAGAACTATACAGTGAAGCGTTGTGCAACCGGTCATGCTACACAATCGAAGGTTACTAGGTTTACCAATCCCAGGCCAAAACTCATTGGCAGGTGTGCTCAGAATGGATCATCGGCACACAACACCTCGATCATGCCATAAGCTCAGACATCGCTATCACGTATAGTAAAGAGACCGAGACTTGTGGAACAACTGGCACATTGCAGACTCTACGACACAAAAGCATATAGCAACTCATATAAGAGAAGATACAAATATTACACACAAAAGGATCACAGATCCAACAATACATCAAGCGGAAGCGGGTAGTGTTGTCTAACAACAAGATGCGAATATATGGCCTAAGAGGCCTACAAATAAAAGATTCCAGCCAGCTTGTTCCACGGTCCCAAGCTGCCACCTGGTAACCCCGGACTACTAGTCGACATCCACGAAGAACCCACCTAGATTTGGTGTTCTAGAGCTCCAGTGATCCTGCTCGTTTAAAAAAATTGAAAAAATATTTATGAGTTTCAAAAAATATTGAAAACAATCTCGGATGTAGGTAATGATGTATCCCACAACCATGTAAAATATTAAGTTCAAATACATTGTAATCTAGGCTACACAAAAATAACAAAATTATGAGAATGCACATTTTCGAATCTCTAATTTTATCAAACTAGCACAATTTATGTGCTTCGCTACGAATTAAACGCTAGCCGCAATGAATCAGGAGGGGATTGCAACGCTCGTGCTCTGTCATGGAGCAATTGTAGATGCATTGGTTCAAGATTGGCCAAGTCGAGGTACTGGATCGTGGAGCATTGTCCATGTATCATCAGATCAAGAACATGGCACAAAGATCATTAGTCCTTCGGCTATAAGAGTAGGGACGGTGAGTATGACTCTTCATGCATTTTTTTACAAAGTGAATATATTAATATCACGAAGATATCAATTACACACAGCCTCTACAACAACGTAAATGTCCAAAAGACATTACGGATACACACAGCCAAAACATAAAAAAATAAAAAATAAAAAGAAAGATCACGCTATAGTGATCAATTCCTTGTAGTTGTAGCACATCTACCATCAAGACAACACCCGAAATTCAATTCACCTAAAAGAGACGCCTCCAAAAAAGAAATAGTACACCGACGTTGTCGTCACCCGATCAACAATTATAGGTTTTCATCGTAGAGAAAGTCCATACTCTCAAAACAATTGCTTCAAGAAGGTCATTGCCATGCACAACCAATTAAGGCCAGACCTTGCATTTTATCCGAAAGTTAAGACTTTGTAATCTTCCTGTGCTGATGCCACTGCTACGAGTCACGAAACACCAAGCAAATTCTTCATCGCCTCAATGACCGATCCGCCATTACTAGACCTCAGACCTCATCCGTCATGACATTCTCCGCCACTGTCTTCACCATGGTAATCGAAATATCGACATGCCACAATGTCAACTAGAAAATAAAGCTTCGTGTCACGCCCTTCTGAATTTTTAAACATATAGACATAGGCACACATGACCGAATATCCGATCCAACAATCTACAGGCGTCAGGCATCCGATGAAGATGACCGACGGAGCGTCAGTTGCTGAAGCAAGGTGGTGGGTTCCTACTTGGCAATGCCAAAGAGAGGAGTGTGTCGTCTGGCGGAGTCGCCCGTGAAGACGTGATGTCGCGCATTGCACACTACACAGGCGTTGTACACACACCGACACACGCTGGCTTTACATTCACCCAATCTACTGTTATCGCCACAGCTAGCACACAGATTATCTTCTTGCTAGCACGAGTACCAAGTAGGGGAAGATGAGGTTGAAATGAGGGAAATTCGTTTTGGAACTGGAGTCCAGATGAACCCTATATCTGGGGCATTATTTGTCCTAGAGATCTGTGAACTTCTTTATATTGGCAACCGTATTCTGCTAGGTATATGTCTATTTTGGTACAGTGCCCTGGATGACTGCCTCACATCATTTATTGCACACGGAGACGTTTTCCTAATTGACGGTACAAGAAGCTTGGTTCGTTCCTGGACCCGAGGACTAACACCTGAACCAGCAGTCCAGACCACCACCTGCCATGCATCAACAGCCCCCACCGTCCACCCTTCTCCTACCTCAGACCACACATCCATCTCAGCGCCTGCTCCTCGCCATCGTGTAAAACAGAATAAGGCAGCACCCAGCAGGGCTGAATTCCAGAAACGGAACACAGAAAAATGAGAAGTCTGTTCTTTTGCCACAATTGCTTGGCATCTCCGAGGTAGCTACCAGACGACTACAGGCTACAGCGATCACAACGTCTCTCGAAGCGACGTAGGCGTCCTCCACAGATCGCGAGTAGGATCGTCGATAGGTAACGCAATGTATGCAAGAAAAAGGACTACGTTCGCTCGGACGTTACCGACGACCTCAAAGTACTCGGCACGACCGCACGATGCAGACGTCTGCAAACCGCACGGCATAAGACCCCGCATGATAGGTTACTAACGAAGTGATGAGTACATTGATGCAGCGGTGGAGGCGAAGGCCGAGGAGACGTGGACAGCTGTTGGGAATATGCTTTAGAGACAATAATAAAATGGTTTATTAGCATATTCATGTTTATGATAATAGTTTATTATCCATACTATAATTGTATTAATTAGAAACATAATACATGTGTGGAATATAAACAAACAAATGTCCCTAGTAAGACTCTACTGGAATAGTTCGTTAGTCAAGAGTTGGTTAAGGTTTCCTAAACATGGACTTGTTATAGTCACTTGATAACGGAATCAATCATTGGGAGAATGATGTGATGGACAAGACCCAAAAGATAAAGAGTTGCAATTGATCATCATAAAGTTTCTTTGTCAACACTTTTAATATATGCCAAGTATAGTTTTTTTAGACCATGAGATTATGTCACTCCCGTTTATCAGAGTAATGCTTTGTGGACATCAAACGTCACTTCGTAACTGGGTGATTATAAAGATTGCTTTCAGGTATCTCCGATGGTAGGTTGTTGGGTGACATGAATCAAGAATGGGATTTGTCACTCCATGTGATGGAGTAAGATATCTCTAGGCCTTCTCGATAATGTAGCATCATAAAGTCTGCAGACATGTGATTATGTTGTAATCACGGAGACCCTATATTATGGACGAGTAAAGAGAAATTACCGGTAACGAGATTAAACTAAACTTGCCGGTAATGAGATTAAACTAAACTTGCCGGTAACGAGATTAAACTAAACTTGCCGGTAACGAGATTAAACTAGACATGGGGATGTCGACGATTAAATCTCGGCCAAGTAAAATATCGTGAGGCAAAGGGAATCGTATATGAGATTAATTGAATCTTCGGCATCGTGGTTCAATCGATAAAGAGTTTCGTTGAGTGTATAGGAATTAATATGGACATCCCGGTCCCGCTATTAATTATTGATGTGATCATGTCTATACATTCTCGAACCCGTAGGGTCACACACTTAACGCTCCGATGAAGTTAGGGTTAGCAATGAATTGAATGATGGAATGAACGAATGGTGATTCGGACTCTCGGATAAGATCATGGACATCACGAGGAGTTCCGAAGGAGTCCGGAGAATAAGATTCATATAAGGAAAGTGTTTCCGGAGGTATCGGAAAAGTTCCGAAATATTTAAATAGGTACCGGAAGGTTCCGGAATGTTCTAGAAGACTCTAGAAGTGGGGTTCATATTGTATGGGAGCCCACATGGACTAAGGGGTGGTGCAGCAGCCCTAATGGGCTAGCCGCACCAAGCCCCCTAGCCCAGCCGGACAAGTCCTAGTTGGACTAGGCTTGGCCGCACCCCACAAAAGGAAAGGGGGGGGGGGGGGGCGAACCCTAAAGGGACTCGGCTTGGCTTAGGGGCCAAGCAAGCCCAAGCCGGCCGGCCCTAGGGCTTGCCCCTCCACCTATATATATGGGGCAAAGGGGGGTGCGGCACACCATAGGGAGGAGCCCTAGCCCCACCACCAAGTCACCCTAAACCCTAACCCTAGCCGGCGCCACCCCTCTCCCGGAGGGCTACCGCCACCACCTCCTCCACCCTAGCCGCACCACCCCCCCCCCTAGCCCTAGGGGCTGCTGCGCCTCCTCCTCTCCCTCTCCTCTTGCTTGGCTTGGCGAAGCCCTGCTCGCGGAGATCTACATCATCATCATCAACACACCGTCGTGCTGCTCAGATCATCAAGGCCACGTCTACCTCGCTTGTGGGATCAAGGAGTTGACGTCTTCATCGAGCTGTACGTGTGGATACCGCAGAGTTGCTGCTCGTGCGGTGCTTCGACGGATTGGATCGCGTGGATAATACATCTCCTCGCGACTAGATACGTCTAGTTGCGGGGATCGACTAGCCAACCCCTGCACCGACAAAACACGTTTGATCGTTCTTCAAGGGTAAGAGATTGGATCTCACTCTCGCTACTTGCATCTAGTAGATCTAGATCTTGGGGTTTCTTCTGCTTGTTTCGTAGGAAATTTTTTGTTTTCTATGCAACGACCCCTTCAGTGGTATCAGAGCCTAAATTTATTCGTAGATGTTGGTGCGATTAGAACACAAGGAGTTGTGGGTGTTGATATTTTATGTTGCTACCTTCTCACGTGCACTTTGCATCTTGACGGTATGGTGAGATTGAAGCAGCCCGGACCAACCTTACTCGTCCGCGTATGAGAGACCGGTTCCACGACTGACATGCAACTTGTATTGCATAAGTGGCTGGCGGGTGTCTGTTTCTCTTGCTATAGTGAGATGCAATTTTCAACGGAAGGCCTTTAAAAAGGATGAGTAAATAAGCGACTATTATATCACTGTTGTGGTTTTGCGTAGATTAGAACGGTTCTATCTCGTTGACCCAAGCCACGTAAAAATTGCATAAACAAAGTAGAGGACGTCTAACTTGTTTTTGGAGGTCTTGTGATGTGGTATGGCCAAATGTGTGATTTGTGATAATGTATGCAATGATCATGTTTGTAATCTTTCACGACTTGCATGTCGATGAGTACGGCAACCGGCAGGAGCCTGGTTGTCTATTATTTTATGTGACCTGCGTGTCATTGAATCACCATGTAATTGCTTTACTTTATCGCTAATAGTAGCAATAGTCGTAGTTGCAATAGATGGTGGACACAACCATGATGGTGGCGCCACAATGATGGAGATCATGTCGGTGTTATGATGATGGAGATCATGCCGGTGCTTTGGAGATGGAGATCAAATGCAGAAGAAGAAAGGCCATATCATATCACAATTTTTGAATTGCATGTGATGTTAATCCTTTATGCACCTTATTGCTTGCTTAGATGTGATCGCGACGGTAGCATGATAAGGTGATCTCTCACGTTAATATCAAGATAATAAAGTGTTCTCCCCTAGTATGCGCCGTTGCAAAAGTTCGTCGTCTTGAAGCACCACGTGATGATCGCGTGTGATAGATTCTACGTCCACATACAACAGGTGTAAGCCAGTATACACATGCATGAATACTACGGTAGATCTTGACGAGCCTACGTCCACATACTCGGGAACACGGAACCGAAAGGTTAAACACGAGTCATATAAAAGATATGATCAACACTGAGTTGTTCACCATTGAAGCTACATCACCTCACGTGATGATCGGTTGTGGTGTAGTGGATTTGGATCGTGTGTCACTAAACAACCAGAGAGATGTTAAGTTTAGTGGGAGTTCATATAGTAATTTGATTAATATGAATGAAAATTATCATAAACAAATGTCCTAAGAAAATGTCTTTGTAAAATCCTTGTAGATCATGGCCGACTACAGTAGTATGTTTCTTGTTGAGGAGCTGCGTCTCGATGGGTCAAACTTTGCTGAGTGGTACATGCGTCTGAGAGAAGTCCTACACACCAATAATGAGCTCTACGTGATAGATGAACCTTTAGAAGAATGCCCTAATGTTTCTGCAAACTATGAGGAGTACATGGAGTTGTACGAACAGAAGACCACCTACTTGAAAGTCGAGTGGTTGATGTGCACCTTCATGGATTCTGACCTTGGTAGACAATTTGGTAACTTGAGCGCAATGGATATTGTCGATGACCTGAAAAGGATGTTCATAGCACAAGTTAGAATTGCAAGGTTTGAATGCTTGGATGAATTTCTTTCAACTAAGATGGAAGAAAACACTTGCTTGGAACAACACCTGAGGAAGATGCATAGGATATATTTTACTCTGGTGGATGTTTGGAACCATGAGATGACTGACGAAATGGCGATAGATGGGGTGTTGCGCTCGCTTCCCCCCAGCTATAAGAATTATGTCAGGGACTATGTCATGGGAAGGGATTCGATCACTTTCTGTGAGTTTATTTCCCGGCTGCGTCATGTCAAAGTGGAACCCATAGCAGGAGAAGTAGTCAATGCAGAAGGTATATATTTTGATATATAAGTTATAAAAGTTTAATGTTCAAGTTTGCACTTAAGACTAAGTATTTGATACTTGAACTGTTTTATAAAAACAGGGCCTATTGTCTGAGAAGTGTAATGGATGAACTGAGTGGATATCGCGGGATGATGGCAATCAAGGAGTTGGTGTTGGCGATGTTTTACTTTTACATTTATCATTTTGATTAGAGGATTTGAATGAGTTTTGTAATCGAATTAAGTGTGATCTTTAAATTAGTGTGTCTCGGTTTGTGAGACGGTTATTCATGTTAAAGACAAGTGGTTGTTCTATTTTCATGAGTAATTTCTTTTTGGTGATCATGTTTCGATTATGAGATTATTGTCCTTGATGTGAATCTAGACGATGATTAGTTAACTTTTATAAAATATAGGACATACTAAAAACCTCCAAACACTTAGTAATGACAATTGTTTTAGTCATGCCAAAGATTGAATATAACATTTTGATGTTTAAATCAATGCGCCTTGTTAAGAGGAACATGACTAAAAATGCTATCTTCCGGAAGAGTGCAAGTAATTGGTGGAAATAAACACAAGTGTTGTTTTGTATTTTCAGCAAAAAGAAGTCATTATTTTGTGTGCTCCATCATAAATGAATGAATGAATGGATGTATTTATTCGAGTTATGATATTTGATGAGATCAAATAAAATTAAGGAGTTGAGGATGTTTGAATTAACAAGAATTTTTTTTAGTCTTTTCGATTTGATCAAAAGAGATGAAATATTTTGAGTTATTGTTTTTAGTATGAAGACTTGTGCAAAGTGTTTTCACAAATTGCAATATTTAGAATTTATTCAAAAGGAGTTTTGATGTGCACTAAATATTGTAATCACGTTATGTGGTCTTACAAAAGGGAGTTTTCGAGTTAAGGATTTATTTAATCATTTAGATTTATTTTGATAACACTCCGTTAGAAATAAGGGTCTATGTCTGATTCGCGTATATTTTTCATATGAGTTATGAGAAAGAAAGGTTTCATTAATTATGAGATAATTAGAACCTATTGCGAAAAATGTTGTAGTATATTCATATGTATGACTATGAATGTGATTCCACAATAAAGGACTAAAAGGGGCAAACCAATTTGTTGGATGTGCTAAGTATTTTAGTTGTTTTCATGATAAGGTATCATTGATAAAAGGATTGATGGAATAAATTGAGAAACCTAATCGAGATGGTTGATCTTACTTTTAACGTATCAAGTGGCACATTTAGAAAAGTGCATTAATGTTTTAGACTTGATATTTAAAAGGAGGGATTAATGATGATGATCATTGAATTTTGAATTCAGGTTTTTCAAGAGAAAGCAGGATTCAAGAATATTAATGTTTGTCATGTTACAAAATAATATTCATGATTCATTTGTCGTGTTTTGGAACCAAGACATACCTGCGAAACTACAAAGAAATAGAAGCCTTAAATACGAAAATGACTAAGAGTCATCCTATGTTAAGTTTAATCACAAAGTAGAAGCCGAACATCGACTTCGAGTGGTGGAAGCTGATGCCGCGATTCTGAAATCAAAACAAGCCTCCATGGTTGAGCGGGAGAACTTTTTGCTATCCGAAATGCGACAACTGAGTGATCATCTCCTTTGTAAGCTTTACTCCTTCATATCTCCTGTATTGACTTGTTCCTGTCTGTCGTGACCTTGATTCTTCTGCAGGTACTCAGCTGGATTCTGGTGCGGAGGCCAGCGGGTTAACGTTAAGCTAAATTCGATTGCAGATCTCACCTCTCGCGGAGCCCCGGGGTTTTGGTCCGATCGGGATAGGGGTCATGTGCTTGTCACTCTACAGGATCGCGTTAATCAAGTTGGATCCTTTGTCGAGTCTTGCCAGTCAACCCTGGAGCTGGTTTTTACTGCCTTATTTCCGTTGAATCCAGCGCCTCAAGGCTTGGCCAATTTTATGAAGAGATTTCGTCAAGGTGGAGCGATTGAAGGCTTCATGCGGGAACAACTTGAGGCGGGTGCCCGTTTTGCTCTTGCATTTGTGCGTATTCATCACTCGCGCATCAATTTGGAGGATATTTCTAGAGGGCCTCCTCCCGGGTTTGATGTGGAGGGCACGCTTCTGGGTCCATTTTACATGGTAGCTGATGGACCTGCCAAGAGTATAGTTGCACTCCTAGAGCGTGAAACAGCTGCGACTCTTCGTCAACAACGTGCTGAACTGTAGAACTTAAGAAAATAGATTACTATTTGTATACCTTATATGCTTATGTGAAGGATACTATAGTGATTTGGATGTTTTCCTTTGCCTTTGTGTGGTGCCGTGACTGAGTAGCTTGCAGGGTGCAGCCCTCGAGTGTCGGGTGCGGCCCAAAGTAAACCGGCTCTGAGTAGAGCTAGGTTGATTTCGAGTAGCTTGTGGGGCGCAGCCCCCTAGTGTCGGGTGCGGCCCAAATTAAACCGGCTCTGAGTAGAGCTAGGTTGATTTCGAGTAGTTGTGGGCTGCAGCCCCCGAGTGTTGGGTGCAGCCCAAATTAAACCGGCTCTGAGTAGAGTTAGGTTGGTTTCGAGTAGCTCGTGGGGCGCAGCCCCCGAGTGTCGGGTGCGGCCCAAATTAAACCGGCTCTGAGTAGAGCTAGGTTAATTCTGAGTAGCTTGCGGAGCGCAACCCCCGAGTATCGGGTGCGGCCCAAACTAAACTGACTCTGAGTAGAGTTAGGTTGATTTCAAGTAGCTTGTGGGGCGCAGCCCCCGAGTGTCGGGTGCGTCCCAAACTAAACCGGCTCTGAGTAGAGCTAGGTTAATTTCGAGTAGCTTGCGGGGCGCAGCCCCCGAGTATCGGGTGCGACCCAAGCTGAACCGGCTCTGAGTAGAGCTAGGTTGATTTCGAGTAGCTTGCGGGGCTCAGCCCCCGAGTATCGGGTGCGGCCCAAGCTGAACCGGCTCTGAGTAGAGCTAGGTTGATTTCGAGTAGCTTGCGGGGTGCAGCCCCTGAGTATCGGGTGTAGCCCAGGCTGAACCGGCTCTGAGTAGAGCGAGGTTGTTTTTGATTCAAAATATATGAGTATGCTCCCTTTATTGATGTTTCATGGCGAAAAATTGCAAGGTGGCTAGATAGCCTTATTAAAAAGGTACGGTAAACAAAAAGGTGACTTCTAAGAGTAGAAGCGGCGTAAGTGTGCTATGTTCCACGGGTTGGAGTAGACGATGCCTGTTGCCAAGTCCTTCAGCCTGTATGCTCCTTTGCCGATGACCTCGGTGATGACGTAGGGTCCTTCCCAGGGAGGTGATAACTTGTGTCTCTTCTTCTGCTTCAACCGCAACACGAGGTCTCCTACCGTGAATGATCTGTCGCGCACTCGACGACTGTGGTAGTTACGCAAGCTCTGCTGATAGATCGCAGATCTTGCGAGTGCAATGTCTCGTGCCTCGTCCAGTGCATCAATGTAATCTTCTAGTGCCGTGTTCGACCTAGCTTCTGTGTACGCAGCGACTCGGGGTGAGCTGCAGCGGATCTCAGCAGGTAATACTGCTTCGGCTCCGTGTACAAGGAAGAAGGGGGTGAACCCTGTTGAGCAGTTTGGTGTTGTGCGAAGGCCCCATAGTACTGACGGTAGTTCCTTAGCCCACGCGCCGGCAGCTCTTTCCAGAGGTGCAAGGAGACGCTTCTTGAGGCCGCTACTGATGAGTCCATTTGCGTGTTCCACTTGGCCGTTGGTTTGCGGGTGTGCGACAGAGGCGAAGCTGAGCTTGATTCCCTGTTGCTCACAGTATGTTTGGACTTCATCAGCGATGAAGTTGGACCCATTATCCGTGATGATGCTGTGGGGTACACCGAAGCGGAAGACGATGGACTTGATGAAGTTTAAGGCTGCCGTTGCACCTGCATTTGTGACAGGCTTGGCTTCAATCCATTTGGACAATTTGTCGACTGCCACCAGAAGGAATGTGTGACCGCCAGGAGAGGATTTTCTCAATGGGCCTACCATGTCGAGTCCCCATTGCGCGAAGGGCCAAGCGATGGGTATCATGTTTAGTTCCGTTGCGGGGGCGTGAGGTTTGGTTGCAAACTGCTGACATCCTGCGCATCTTCGGACTATTTCTTTGGCGTCCTGCATGATGGATAGCCAATAGAATCCAGCCCGTCGTGTTTTGGCTGCGAGTGCTCGACTACTCGCATGGTGTCCGCAGATGCCTTCATGAATGTCGAGTAGGATTTGCTTCCCTTCTTCGGGTTCGACGCATCGTAGTAGTATCCCTGACACGCTTCTTTTGTACAGTTCTACCTTGACCGTGATGAAAGATTTACTGCGGCGAGTGACTCGACGGGCTTCGACTGGGTCTTCTGGTAACTCTTGGCGCAACAGATATGCCATGTATGGATGAGTCCATGAAGGCTCCATGAGGAAGACCTCGTAAGAGGTGGTTTCTGCTTCTTCAGCTTTCTCCTCATTGCCTGCGACTGCTTGTTTGGAGCCTGCGGCCGGGGCTGCTACTACCGGTGCGTCAGGGTCCTTGTACTGTATTGAGCGTTTGCTTATTTGCTCAAGGAAAACCCCAGCGGGTATCGGTGCATGAGTAGAGCTGATGTTGGCCAATGTGTCAGCTTCCTCATTGCTTCCTCGTGCAATGTGACATAGCTCACACCCGTCAAAACGTCCCTCCAACACATTGTATAGGTCACGGTATGCTGCCATGTTGTCAGACACCGCGTCGCAGGCCTTCATTGTTTGCTGAACTACGAGGTTCGAGTCTCCGTAGATCATAAGTCTCGTTGCCCCGCAGGCTTTTGCCATGCGCATGCCGTGCAGTAGGCCCTCGTACTCGGCTTCATTGTTGGATGCTTTTCTGAAGTTCATCTGCAGTACGTACTTCAACTTGTCTCCTTTGGGGGATATCAAGATGACCCCAGCTCCGGCTCCTTCTTGCCTCTTTGACCCATCGAAGTACATGATCCAAGAATTGGATAGGTCTGGAGGACTCGGAGTCTGTGTCTCTGTCCACTCTGCGAGGAAGTCTACTAGGGCTTGGGATTTGAGTGCGTCCCCGGGTCGATAGGTGATATCTCGGGGTGATAGCTCGATTCCCCACTTAGCTACTCGTCCTGTTGCTTCTGGATTGTTGAGTATCTCTGATAAGGGTGCACCCGTCAGTACCGTGACAGGGTGCTCGGTGAAGTAGTGTTTTAGTTTGCGTGCTATCATGAATACTCCGTATGCCAGCTTCTGATAATGTGGGTACCACTGCTTGGAAGCCGACATCACTTCGCTGACATAGTAAATCGGGCATTGAACACCATGTACTTTGCCTTCCTCTGCGCGCTCGACGACTAGCACTACGTTGACTACTTGTCTAGTCGCGGCTAGGTACAGGTACAGGTGCTCCTTCTCCTGGGGTGCCACTAGGACCTGTTTCGTTGACAGGGTCTGCTTGAGCTCGGCGAATACTTCGCGAGCTTCTTCTCTCCACTCGAAGTTGTCAGTTTTCTTCAGCAACTAATAAAACATAAGCGCCTTTTCTCCCAATCTGCTGATGAACCTGCTGAGGGCCGCGACGCGACCGGCTAGCCGCTGGACTCCTTTGAGGTTAGTTGGCTCCTCCATTGACAGGATCGCTTATATCTTCTCTGGGTTCGCCTCAATGCCTCTGGCGGATACGAGGAACCCGAGCAACTGCCCGGCGGGTACCCCGAATATGCACTTCGTCGGGTTGAGCTTGATGTGGTACTTGTTGAGTGTCACGAAGGTCTCGGCTAGGTCATCGTGGAGTGTGGCTCTGACCTTTGACTTAATGAAGATGTCGTCGACGTATACTTGTACGTTTTTGCCGATTTGGTCCTTAAGGCAGGCTTGCATGCACCTTTGATAAGTTGCACCCACGTTTTTTAGGCCGAAGGGCATCGTGGTGTAGCAGAATACACCATAAGGTGTGATGAAGGACGTTTTTTCTTCATCCTCCTGCTTCATGCGAATCTGGTTGTAGCCGGAGTAAGCATCCAGAAAGCACATGTAAATCTGTCACAGTCGACACCCCACCCACCGGGGGTGTCCCGATCGATGAATGTTGGGGCCGCCCCCAAAGACACCAAGACTCCTGGGGCTACGCTAGGGGAGAAGCTAGAAGACGACCTGCACGGGGGTTCTGCTCGGGAGGAGAAGATAGACCAGAAGTGACACTTGGCGCAAGCTTCCTACAGCCTGCCGGTCGGCCGGTGGGCTGGTCGGCTGTGCAGGTTCGGACAAGACGTCCTGTCTGCAGAGTTCAGAAGAGATCCATAACGCGTGTAAAGCACCAAGATGAGTTGGCATCCGGCTGCCTCCAGGCGGTGACACCCGTCCCTCGAGGTGGCAATGCCACCGTGAGGTGTCACCCATGCGTGCAGACGCCAGAGCTGGAGAAGACTTTGTAAGTGTAAAGAGAAAGAAGAACTAAAGATGAGAGAAGAGATCATACCACCATCTGAGAGTAGTAGTCCCCAGGAAGGAGAGCCAACCGTGGGATGGAGAGGGATTCCATCACTTGTACTTTGTTACCACCACAACATCAATACCAGATCAGACATGCATGACGTAGGGTTTCATCTTCGGATAGCCTGAGCCTAGGTAAAACTTGTGTGTGTGAGTTACAGAATATGCGCAATCGATACCACCACGATCCGACGGTGAACTCCCCGCGCCCGCCTCCGAACAAAGATAGGAGAGCACACCGAACTCTCCGCTGTCCGAGTTTCGACACGCGACATCTGGTGCTCCAGATAGGGGGGCGCACGAGTTCTCGCGCGGATCAGTAGCAGCAAGCATGCCATGGCGATGCCCGCAGGAGGAAGACCTGATGGCAAGGAGCTTCCCAGCGTGTCGGTCGAAGTCCGGAACCGTAGCAATGACAAAGCCCTGGCGATGATCGAGGCACTGATCGATTTCTCGCCGGAAGCGGGCACCCCAACGTCTGCGGCATGGAAGGAGCGCATCGCGACTCTGCTACACATGAGTAGACAAGAGGAACATGCGCATCCCCATGCACGCGGACATGGGGCACCCCTCTATCCTGATGTCACAGTGGTAGTGCCAGCCTCTGAGACAGCGACGGGGCTCCTGCGTGATCCGCCCGACGACCTGGCCGATGAGACCCGCGAGCAAGTCCGGAAACGGAAGCGCTCGCGAGATGCGATGACCGGGTGTGAAGGCAGGTCTCCCGCAGTTGAGCACGTTCGCGGACTAGAGCGCTTGTCTTTGAGACCTCAGGAGGGTGTCAGCGCTCAGTCAGTATCGAGGAAGCACCGTTTCCAGGAGGAGCCGCGACTCAGCAAGCAGGTCCCCCTGGGAACCGACGTGACCCGGTGCATCATCATCGGCGCTCAGCTAAACACCGGACAGAAGGCGGAACTCGTGGGATTCTTGCGAGAGAATGTGGATGTGTTCGCTTGGGAACCCTCCGACCTCCCAGGGATTCCACGGGAAATCATTGAGCATCATTAGGCGGTTTGTCCTGATGCGCGGCCAATCAAGCACAAGGGAAGTGTTGCATCCTACCTAGACCGCGAATCCAGTCGTCGGCCCGAAGCAAAATGGGTCCAAACGGCTGTGCGTGGATTTCACTGATCTGAACCACGCATGCCCAAAGGATCCATTCCCTCTTCCTCGGATCGATCAGATTGTAGATTCCACGGCAAGGTGCAACCTCCTCTGCTTCCTGGACGCCTTTTCAGGGTATCATCAGATCAAGATGGCTAAAGAAGACAAAGAGAAGACGGTGTTCATCACTCTTGAAGAACGACAGAGCTACCTACCAGCGAGCTATGAGGGCCTGCTTGGGGTCCCAGATGGGTCGCAACGTCGAGGCCTACATCGACGGCATCATGGTGAAAACCAGGAATGGAGCAAATCTGGTCGGTGACCTTCAAGAGACCTTCAGCAACCTCCGGAAGATCCAACTTAAGCTCAATCCCGCAAAGTGCACCTTCGGGGTGCCATCAGGAAAACTGTTGGGATATTTGGTATCCCACCAAGGAATCGAAGCAAACCCCGACAAGATCAAGGCTATCGAAGCTATACAAGCCCCAAGACGAGTCAAAGATGTGCAACGCCTGAACGGATGTCTAATGGCGCTAGGGCGGTTCATCTCCAGGCTGCGAGAGCGGGCTCGCCCACTATTTTAATTGCTCAAGAAGAGGAGTCCGTTCCAGTGTACCCCAGAAGCTGAGGAAGCATTGGACGACTTAAAAAGGTACCTATCCTCGCCACCAGTCCTTGTGGCTCCTCGACTGAGGGAACCTCTGTTTCTTTACGTCGTTGCCACTAACCAGACGGTGAGCAGCGTACTTGTGGCCGAGCGGGAACAAGAGCAGGCGAGGCCAAGGGAAGTGTCGTGGGGTTGTCACGGCAAGTTCTTCCTCAGGGAAGATGATTTGTGGGGCCATTGATGATCGAAGTACGTAGGAGCTGTTAATCTCGCCTAAGGACAAGGATTTACCCAGGTTCGGCCCCTCTCGATGGAGGTAAAGACCTCCTTCCTGCTTCGGCTTTATTGCTTGGACTGGTTCTCGATTACAAGGTTTCGACTCCTATCTGGGGAGTCGATGACTTCGTGTTTCTTCCTTCTTTATGGGCCTTGGTCGGCTTGTCTCCAGCCCAGCCCATGTAACTTGAGGTATGACCCGGCTTTGGCCTTCTTGGTCTTGGCGGGTCTACTTTCCGGGTCCATGGGCCTACCTATAAAGTATCCCCCCATCAGTAGCCCCCGAATTTATCTTGGGCGCAGTCTTGGCGGCTTCCTTCGGCTCCTTGGTTCGACTCCTTGGCTCGACTTCTTTGATTGGAGTCACAAGCTCAAAAGTCGCCTGCTGCTAGCTCCAAGATGAATTCCTGCATAGAAAACATAACACATATATATAACGAGTCCTTCCTCACCCTTTGCTCAAGCTCACCACTCTTGCCTTTGCATCAGCTGGCCGAGTTTGTTGTGGCTCTTATATACTAGCTTTGAGGAATCTGACTCTTGCCACTTCTTACAGACACATGACTCGTCGTTCTGAGACAAGCCGGCTTTTCTTTCCACTGTTGTGTCTCCACTTTATTTGATTTACTCTGTTTGACTTTGGCAGCCATATCTTTGACCACAGAATTTCCGTGGACGACCCCACATTTTCCGCACTATTAATGTGGAACTGTACCGTAACTTTCTAGGGTTTAACCTCTTATAAATTGCCAAGGGTAGGGCCCAAAAACCCTCACTTGCCCTTTCACTGCCAATTTCCTTCTTCCTCCCACTCATTCTATTTCCCGCGTGCTGCTTGCTCTGCACGTACGCCATGGCCCCCAAGCGCTCTACTGCTGCTACCAAGGCCAAGGCATCCACATCCAGCCGGACAGTCGACATCACCGCCGCGGCCGCCGCCGCCGCCAAGATTTCCTCATCCAAGCGACCCATCTCCGCAGATTGGGGCGGATCTACCATAACGGCCGAGCAGCTCAAGGGGTTCCAGCTTGCTGGTCTCCTCCCCTCCAATGTCAAGGCCCGTGCCCCAGGGGATGAAGCAGTACCCTCTCCGGCGAAGGACGAGGTCGTGATTTTTGCCGAGGACCTTTTCCACGGATTCACTCCCCCGGGTAATTTGTTCTTCCGCCAAGTCCTTGATTTCTACAAGTTGCGCATCCATGACTTGGCACCCAACTCTGTCTTAACCCTCTCAAACTTTGTCACTCTTTGTGAGGATTACCTCCAAATCAAGCCAGACCTTGAACTCTGGCTTGAACTTTTCTACTGCACCCCCCAGCCCGAAACCTCTGGGGGTCCTCTCCATCAATGCGGCGCTGTTGCTCTTCAGCGTCGCCTCCACTCTGTCTTCCCAAAACCTGTTTTCCCTAACCGTGTCAAGGATTGGCACAAAACTTTCTTCTACTCCAAGGACACCTCTCCTACAGATGAGCCCCGTCTTCCTCTCTTCTCTAAGGATCGCCTAGAGGCGACTCCTCTTTTGAAAGCTAGGTGCTCAGAAGCCGCCCGGCCAAAAGTCGAGTCTTTGATTGCGCGGATTCAGGCTCTCTTCACTCACAAGTTGGAGAACATGGATTTGGTGCGCTGCTGGACAACCTGGAGGATTAAGCCGCTGAGTCCTAGGACTCGACTGATTTGTCAATACACCCGCTGCGTGACTGATGACCTCCGCACAACGGAGAAACTGTCTGACGGTCCTGAACTCGGCCGGTTGATCAAGAAACTGACTGGCAGGCCCGTGAATGACCAAGTAAATTTTGGACTCGAGCCTTTCTGCTCCACCAACCAGGCTCCTACTGTAAGTATTTTATTTGCTTCACTTTGATCTGCTTTCTCTACTTGATTTGCTAATTTGACTTTCTGTCTCCTTTGCAGCTAACTGACTCCTTCTGGAAGCCAGCTTCTGAACCTGCAACGGAGGTTGAGGCTGATGAGGAGGTGGAAGAGGAGGCTTCTGTCACAGAGCCAAATGCTGGGGCAGGAGATATTGAAGATAATGCTGATGAGGAGTCCTCTCAAGAGGCTCCCGTTGAAGGCGATGATGATGAGTCCTCCACGGAGGCTCCTGTTACTGAGCAGGGACATATGGCTTCTAGCCCTGCCGCTGCCCAGCCAACCTCATCTGAGGAGTCCTCAGCCACGAAGAGTCGCTCCACTTCTCCCCCAGCTTCCAATAATAATGGGTCTCGAGAGGCTGTCCCCAAGGTACCTCTCTCACGAGTCCTTGGATCAACCCGTTCGATTGCTAAGCCTCAAGAATGTGTGCAGAGTGTTATTGCTACTAGGAAGAGGAAGTTGCGATCCGATGGGCCTGCGGATACCCCTGATCCTTTGCCAGTTTCACATCAACGGAAGTCAACCTCTCCTCCTAGCAAAGACGACTCCTACCACTCTGGCATGTCTATGCCTTCTTCTGACTCTCAGGCCTCCTTGGACCTTGAGACTAATACTGGGTATGACTTCTCTGCTTACTTGTACTCATATGACATCTACATTTCCCTTTCATCGGATTACTGCTGACTTCTGACTTTGTCTATTTCAGGGCTCGACCTTATCTGAAGGTCACCAACCTCCAAAACATGGCTGATGTTACGGCAGCTCGTGGACCTGTCCCTCCTTCGGCTTCTCAAACGACAAGCACCAGGACGGCTCCCTCCACACCTGCATCTGCAAGTGTTAACACTACTATAGCTCCCACTATTCCCGAGTCCCCTTCAAGGACTCGGGAGGCAACTCCACTGGTGGTCTAGTCCTTTTCCAGGGCCGAGATTCCTACAGCCATTCCTCAACCTCTCCCGGCTCCACATCAGGCGGCTTCTTCAGCCTAATTCGACAAGCCGGCCAAGTCCTCCATTGATTACAGCCGACTTCGAGTGGCTGACAACTTGTCCTTCTCTGAGGCTTGGGCAGAGGCTGTTGATTTAAATGATGAAGCAGCCAGGCTAAAGGATGATGAACAAATGGCCCTTAGGTCTCTCCAACTTATCCATAATGTAAGCTATATGACTTCTACTCTTTATGCTTTCTGGTAGCCTCCTATTGCAGTAGCCCCCAAGCACCCTGTCTGTGGTGACTTGTGACTAAGATAGGTGCTTTGCTCTGAACTTTAACTCAATCGATGTGTAGAAAAACTTGCACACTGTAGCCCCCAAGCACTGAGTCCTTAGCTTTCCTAAGACTCGGGGCTTTAGCTTGCTGACTCTTACGTAGAGTAACTAGAAAATTTTCCACGAGTAGCCCCCAAGTGCCGGGTTGTCAGCCTGCGACAACTTGGAGCTACAAATTGATGTGAATAGCTGATATTTAGCTTGTAGAAAAAATTCTGTTCTGCGAGTAGCCCCCAAGCGCCGAGTTGTTAACTTGTGACGACTTGGAGCTACTGACTTGTTGACTAGGACTCATGCCTTCTGTTTTTAAAGAAAAAATCTGACTCCTGAGTAGCCCCCAAGCGCCAAGTTGTTAACTTGTGACGACTTGGAGCTCATGAGTTTATCCTCTGCACTTTGTACTTCCGAAATCTGATAGCTTGTATATCTGGCTGGTGCATATATGACTTGTGAGTCCTGACTGGTAAATCCTGACTTGTGAACTCGGACTTGTATTTGCAGAATCTTATCTCCAAGATGAAGAGAGACATGAAGGAGTTGGAGGACCAGGCAGCTGCTAGTGCCAGGTCTGCTCAATCTGAAAGGGAGCACTCCCTTCAACTTGAAAAAGATCTGAAAACTGTATCTGGTCAGCTGGAGCAGGTCAAATAAGAGTCTGAGATTGCCAAGAAGATTGCACTAAAAGCCCACAATGAGCTAAAAGCAGTTTATGACACCTGTCGCAAGGGCATTGGAGCCATGTGCCAACACATTTTTGGTAAGCTATAACTTTGCTATGTTCCTTCTCTGCACTTTTATGAAGTACCATCAACTTATGCTTACTGACTTGTCTCTGCAGGACCTGACTCTCCAAAGCACAAGTTGCCAGTTGGCAAGCAATTGCATGAGATGCTGGACTACTGTCATGGGCTGCAAGAGGGAGACCGTGCTGTGGTTAAATATTTGAATGCCAAGGACAAGTGTCCCAAAGAACCTGAGCGCCTGGTGGATGAACTTTCTAGGGCACCTGGCTACATGCGCCTCTGGAAGCAGTCCTCCTTGAGGAGAGCCTCCATCAGGATCCTTGCACTAGCCCACAGCTACTACCCCACTGTTATAGAGCCAGCTCTGCTCACTATGGGGAAGCCAGAACAGCATGAAGATGGCAAACCCTTTACTCAGGATGACTTCAAGGCTGAAAAAAAACTGGTGCGTCCTTATGCATGTGAGATTGCCAACAAGATGGACCCTGAGGTATGGGTTCACCACTATGACTTGGAGAACAAGAGGGTTGCCCCAGAGACTCCTGCAATTGTAAACTTTGGTCGCCCCTCACATGCAATGGCAGGTGGCTCAAGTTCTGCTGAACCGAGTTCTTCTACACCAGCGGCTCCTGCTCTTAGCAACCCGGCTGGTGCCGAGCCTGTGCTGAAGACTCCTGCTGCGCCCACTCCCTCAAGAGCTATCTCTGGGGATTCCCGTACTCAAGAAGAAGGGCTATCTCAACACATGAAGATCCCACGAGGTACCGGTTTCCAAAAAAAGAAAGTTGCCACAAAGCCTCCTGTGAAGCCGGCTCGTGCCTCTGCCGCACAAGCAAAGAACAAATCTCCTGCCAAGAAGGACTCCCCAGTTCCAGCCGAGAAGTCGACTCCTCTGAAGGATCATCCTTTGAATGATTTTTAGACTTTTTGTAATGCTGCACTACTGGTGCAAAACTTTTTTGTTTTTTGAACTAGTTGTTCAGAAATTGTGCCAATCGGCTTGTAATGACTTGCTTGTTCCACTGTGACATTGATATGTCTTATCTATGCAAGTCATTGTTTGGTTCTTATAACCCATCTAATTATCCACTGATGAATAAGTAGGCCCTACATGACTTCTCTTACAGTTTGTGCTGACAAGCTCCCAACTTCTTATGTCCTTTAGGATTCATAACAGTTAGAGACAAGTCATGCCTGTAGATTATTCATACTTTGCAGGATGCATCTAACTTAGCAGCGAGAAAATTAGGAAAAGTTCGGCTACTGAGCCGGGTTCAAGGGTCTAAGCTTGACTTTTTTCTCTGAAAAGCAAGCCCCCAAGAACCTGATGAACAAAAATAAAGAATAAAGCGCACTCACTGGGTGACTCGACTAAAGAACTCATATTCAGAGAAGCCGGCTTTATTTCCTTTGATCATAACAATTTGATTACATCTGGGCATGGCTCACTGGGCTCTTTGCCTTTCAACTCATAAAACTATTACAATTTAGCTATAGTAGGGACGCAACTGAGCTATGTTTCATGGCCTTTTTGCCTCTGCATAGGGATCTAGCGTATGAGCTGTGTCGGCTCCTTTACTTTCACTTGCCGGCTCTCGTACATCCATTAGATAGTACGACCCATTGTGCAAATTCTTGCTTATGACGAACGGTCCTTCACATGATGGAGATAACTTGTGCATCCCTTCCCTGTTTTGGACTAGGCGAAGCACTAAGTCACCCTCCTGGAAAGTCCGAGTCTTGATTCGATGAGCATGATATCGCCGTAAGTCTTGCTGATAAACTGCTGATCTCTCAAGGGCTAACTCTCTTGCTTCCTCGAGTGCGTCCACCGAGTCCTGACGAGCGAGTTCATTCTCTGTCTCGACATAATTGGCGACTCGTGGCGAGTCATGCAGCAAGTCGCTAGGTAGGACGGCTTCTGCTCCATACACCATGAAGAAAGGTGTGAAGCCAGTAGATCTGTTAGGAGTCGTCCTTATGCTCCAAAGTACTGTTGGCAGCTCCACAACCCAACACCCGACGGCTCTTAACAGGGGGACTCGAAGTCGGGGTTTTATTCCCTTAAGCAACTCCTGATTTGCCCTCTCTGCTTGTCCATTGGACTGTGGGTGTGCCACTGAGGCTAGGTCGAGTCTGATGTTGTTCTCTCCACAGAACTTGGCCATCTCTCCAACTGATAAGTTGGTACCATTATCTGTAATGATGCTGTGAGGATATCCGAAGCGTGTGGCTATCTTCTTGAAAAACCTCACTGCTGATGCTCCATCGACTCGGCTTACGGGTTCGACTTCCACCCACTTGGTGAACTTGTCAACGGCTACTAGCAGGTGGGTCTTCTGACAAGGCGACTTTCAGAAAGGACTCACCATGTCAAGCCCCCAAACTGCAAACGGCCAAGTGATAGGAATAGTTCTGAGTTCTTGGGCTGGCATGTGGTCTTGCCTTGCGTACCTTTGGCATCCATCACAAACTCGCACTATCTTTTCTGCGTCCAAATACGCTGTCAACCAAAAGAACCCGTGTCTGAAAGCTTTTGACACCAAGGATCTAGTGGATGCATGATGACCACAATCTCCTACGTGGATTTCTTGCAAGATTTTCCTGCCCTCTTCTGGAGACACACTTCTCTGGTAGACTCCAGTGGTACTTCTTCTGTACAACTCGCTATCAATGACTATGTAGGACTTGTGTTATCTGATGAGTTGTCTATGTTTGACTTCATCCTCAGCTCGAGTCGCCGCGTTATCTGCTGTGATCTCCCTTGTCAGCAGATTGGGGTCAAATTGACTCCCACCTGCGTTATCTCCACCGTTTTCAGGTCCGGACATGTAGAATCCAACATGACGTGGACGTACTGGTGATTGCTCGTACTCTTCCTCTATTCCATACCCAAGTCGATCTTCAAACAAGGGCAAAATTGACTCTGAATCTGCGTCGTAATCTGGCTCCATATATGGCTCCGCCAGCGACTCCTTCTCATTGTTGATGATGAGTTGTTCCTCTGGTTCGACTACTATGTCGACTTGTGATGTTCCAACGGACTCCTCTCCATCGGACTCCACCACAGCTATTGCCTCTAAACTGAATCCATCTGATTAGCACGGTTACCCATGGTGCTGACCATGCCGACGAACACATTGATCTGGCCGAAGACGAGTTGATAGCCCTCATCGACTTCATCCATCTCCGAGCTCCATCCTAGGTCATCGATCTCTGTCTATCCAAGCTGATTGTTGTAGAGTCTCCCGATGGCGAGTTTCTCCATACCTTGGCGAGCTTCACCTACGATCTCGACTCCTTTCCTCAGCAGCCCCACGGTGGGCGCCAACTGTCGTGGGGTTGTCACGGCAAGTTCTTCCTCAGGGAAGATGATTTGTGGGGCCATTTACGATCGAAGTACGTAGGAGCTGTTAATCTCGCCTAAGGACAAGGATTTACCCAAGTTCGGCCCCTCTCGATGGAGGTAAAGACCTACTTCCTGCTTCGGCTTTATTGCTTGGACTGGTTCTCGATTACAAGGTTTCGACTCCTATCTAGGGAGTCGATGACTTCGGGTTTCTTCCTTCTTTATGGGCATTGGTCGGCTTGTCTCCAGCCAAGCCCATGTAACTTGAGGTATGACCCGGCTTTGGCCTTCTTGGTCTTGGCGGGTCTACTTTCCGGGTCCATGGGCCTACCTATAAAGTATCCCCCCCATCAGGAAGGGTCGCTTGATGTTAGCAGAAAGCCCCGGATAGTATAGTTCTCAGTGTATTACTTCAGCTCCATGCTCCGTGACGCAAGGGAGCGGTATCCAGAGATTCAGAAGATCCTCTTGGGGGTTGTACTGTCAGCCAGGAAGTTGCGACACTACTTCGAGGCACATGCAATTATTGTCCGCACTTCTTATCCGCTCCAGCGTGTGCTATCCAACGCACATGCCCCGAGCAGAGTGGCAGAGTGGGCAGTGGATTTGTCTCACTTCAATATTCGCTTCGACAATAGCAAGGCCATCAAAGGCAGGGCATTGGCGGATTTTCTTGCCGGTTGGACAGAGACTCCTACTCCTATTGAAGAACTAGAATCCTTGTCTCCTCATCCTGGGACGGGGGATCTGGATCGATGGATCATGTACTTCGATGGGGCCTTCTCCTATGAGGGTGTCGGTGCCGGAGTGGTTATCGAAGCCCCGACTAGGGAATAACTCAAGTACGTCGTTCAGATGGATTTCGAGAAAGGGAAGGCTTCCAATAACGTCCCAGAGTATGAAGGATTGCTATCCGGCCTACGCACCGCGGCAGGATTAGGAATACAACGACTGGTAATCAAGGGAGACTCTCAGTTGGTCGTCAATCAAGTAAGCAAAGAGTATGACTGCCCCCGAATGAAGGCTTATGTGGAAGAAGTTCGCAAGTTGGAGCTTCAGTTCAAAGGGTTACAGATGGAACACATTCCCCGGGGGGAGTATTTCGCCGCGGATGAATTATCGAAGATAGCATCCCGACGGGAGCCCGTCCCACCTGGGATCTTTGTGGAAAGGCTCTCACGTCCATCCATCGAAGCCCGGTATTGCCCTTAGGGTGCGCTCAGTAAGGAGTCGAAAAGAATGCCCCAGGTGGAAGAAGCTCCCGGGGAGCGCCCCGTACTCGCAGCAGGACCTTCTAGGCCAGTTTGGGCAGAAGAGGTTTGGAAGTATATGCATCATCAGGACCTCCCAGACGACGATAAGAGCGCGGAATGCATTGTCCGAAGGGCCAAGATGTACGTCTTGGTCAATGGGGAGTTGTACCGCCGTCAGGAAAATGGTGTCCTTCTTCGCTGCATTTCCCAGGAAGAAGGATAAGAGCTGCTAGCCGACATTCACAAGGGATTGTGTTCTCACCACATCGCCTCACATGCGATGGCTGGAAAGGCAATGCGACATGGATTTTATTGGCCTACGGCCATGATGGATGCCGAGTATATCGTGAAGACCTATGAAGTCTGCCAATTTCATGCCAAGAACATTCATCAGCCTGCCTAGGAGTTGCAAACCATTCCGTTATCTTGGCCTTTCACGGTCTGGGGGCTTGATGTTGTAAGCAACTTCCCCTAGGCAGTGGGGGGATATCAGTACCTTATCGTCGCCATCGATAAGTTCACAAAGTGGGTAGAAGTGGAGCCCATCAGGGCACAGACCGCACAAGCCGCAATCAGATTCATTTGAGGGATCGTCTGTCGTTTTGGAGTTCCCAACCGCATCATCACGGATCATGGCTCATTGTTCACCAGCGGGTCATTCAGAGCTTATTGCGAGCAGTTGGGAACAAGGATATGCTATTCATCTGTCGCTCACCCCCGCAGCAACGGCCAGGCGGAGCGGGCTAATGGAGAGATTGTTAGAGGACTCAAGACAAGGAGTTTCGACAGGTTGAAGCGGGCCTGGGTCGGTTGGATTGATCACGTGCTCCCTGTGTTATGGTCGCTGCGCACTACTACGAGCCGGGCAATAGGAGAAACACCCTTTAACCTGGTGTATAGAGCAGAGGCAGTACTACCGACCGAACTCAAGTACGGATCTTCACGAACCCGCAACTACGATGAAGGAGCTCAGCATGAGTCAAGGATTGATGATGCAAACTTCTTGGAAGAAGCTCGCTGCCGGGCAGCCATGAGAAATGCACAGTACCAGCATGGTCTCCGGCGCTACCACAATCAGCGGGTTCAACTCCGGGAATTGATGGAACGTGATTGGGTCCTCCGGCGCAAGTAGAAGACTAAAGGAATGAATAAGTTCTCATCACCATGGGAAGACCCTTATCGGGTAGTACGCATCCTCAGGTCGGGCGTGGCCTGCCTGGAGATAGAGGAGGGGGTGCCAGTGAAGAACTCATGGAACATTGAGCATCTTCGCCGGTACCACCTCCAGAAGCACTATCCGTAAGGCGCATGCAGGACGGGACCGCCCCGTGACGTAGGGTTCCGAAATCGCACCAATCAGGACGCAAGCATGTCCGGGATGGCCCCGTGTGTAAACCGCCGGAGTGCTTAACCCCATCGCAAGATGGAAAACAACGCTGGTGCCGTATTCGCACAGGCAAATGAGCAAGCGTGTCCGGGATGGCCCCGTGTGTAAACCGTTGGACACCGGGGGTTTTCCCCCAAATCTTTTATGAACAAAGGAAACCCGGTTTTCTTTGTTCACCATCTGGTTTTCACAATCGTCCCTTCACCTTTTTTCGATTGGTATTCTAGTCTTGATTCCAAACGGACTCGAGGGCTAGGGATGGTTCGGGCAACGCCCACATAACTGGAAGCCATGATTGCAATGGGCTTTAAGCTCAAGTCTTTGCTCCGATGCATATTTAAGAAAAAAAGTTATGGGGGGATGCATGTCGCTGCGTTTTTCGTCAATTCTTGTTGAGTTGGATTCTTTTTGGTATTTCGGGATGCGAACGAAAGAAAAGGGATATCGGCGAACATCGATGACGATGCCAGATAAGTTAACCCAACGATAACTCAGTCGGTCATATATCTAACAAAAAGGGGAGGGAGCAGCCCACCCCGGCTGGACCGAATCTGTTTACAGGACACAAAGGTGAGCTGCTAAGATAAAGGATCCGCTAGTCGGAGTCCCCGCCGCTGCTAAAGCCTGAAAGGGAGGAACCGTTGGAGCCGTCAGAGTCGATGTGCACCTTCTTCAAGTAGAGTTGGGTGTTGAACATCTTCCCATTAATGCTCCGTCACTCAGGAAATCGAAGACTAGGATGTATCCTGGCCGCACTCCACGGGCCTCGGCGAAGTCACGCCAGGCCTCCCCGAGGGTCATGTGGCCGGCTCCATCGAAGATGACCGGAATCACCTAGGCGGTGTCGCTGACCTCCATGTGCATTTCCACGAAACGGGGTCTGTGCCCCTGGAGCGTGCGGGAGAGCTTCTCTGGCATATGGAGGCGGGGACCGAGGGGTTAATCTGTAAGCTGGACAGCGAACTCGAAGCCCTGAAAATCGACGTAGGGGCCCTGATGGACTGGTGTCGGCAGTGGAGGAGGGGGGAGAGGCTAGGCCTCCGCTCGAGGGGCATCATTCCGGCCACTGCGCCCGCGGCCACGACCTCGGCCACGACCGCGGGGACGCCCTCTACCGCGCTGCACCGGAGGAGGCGACCCTTCGCTTGACGAAGATACCGCCACCCACGGGCTTCGGCAGCCACAGACCATGCCCCAGTCTAGCAGTGCCCTCCTCGCAGCGGCACCATGAGACTCAACCAGAGGGGAGGAGCTGCGAGTAGGACACATTGGGGAACGGGCCATGGAAGCAGATCGAACCTGGAAGCGGAAGGGAGAAGACGAAGGAAAGCAGTGGGGGACTCGTCCAGCGAGGTCCTCATTTATACTAAAGTGCAAGACGAACTGCCAGAAGCACCGCATGGTCGCGTGTACACACGTGGCGGGCGATCACTGTGCAAAATCAGAAGTTAAGGCGGGAGGAAGCTCAGGTGACCAAGCCCGGACTAGTCACGTCCATGCACAGGGATAAGGACTTGAGGACCGCCCCACACTTTGACAGGGCATAGCTCGGCAACCAAGGAGCCATTGCTGCTGGGCCACGCCCGGGGGCTACTGTCGACACCCCACCCACCGGGGATGTCCCGATCGATGAAAGTGTGGGCCGCGCCCAAAGACACCAAGACTCCCCGGGGCTACGTAAGGGGAGAAGCTAGAAGACGACCTGCCTTGGGGTACTGCCCGGGAGGAGAAGATAGACCAGAAGTGACACTTGGAGTAAGCTTCCTACAGCCTGCCGGTCGGCCGGCGGGCTGGTCGGTGTGCAGGGTTGGACAAGACGTCTTGTCTGCAGAGTTCGGAAGGGAGCCACGACGCGTGTAAAGCACCAAGATGAGTTGTCATCCGGCTTCCTCCAGGCGGTGACACCCGTCCCTTGAGGTGGCAATACCACCGTGAGATGTCACCCATGCAGACGCCGAAGCTGGAGAAGACTTCGCCAGTATAAAGAGAAAGAAGAACGAAAGATGAGAGGAGAGGTCATACCACCATCTGAGAGTAGTAGTCCCCGGGAAGGAGAGCCAACCGTGGGAAGGAGAGGGATTCCATCACTTGTACTTTGTTACCACCACAACATCAATATGAGATCAGACATGCAGGACGTAGGGTTTCATCTCCGGATGGCCTGAACCTGGGTAAAACTTGTGTGAGTGAGTTCCAGAATATACGTAATCGATACCACCACGATCTGACGGTGAACTCCCCGTGTCCGCCTCTGAACGAAGACAGGAGAGCACACCGAACTCTCCGATGTCCGCGTTTCGACGCACGACAGTCACTAAAGGCGTACTTGACAACGATTGTTTTTGTTTTTTCTCCTTTTCTCTTCTTTCCCCTTTGGTCTTCTTCATCCCACCGCATCCATAGCAGGCTAGCCGTTGCCCCCACATTCGTACCAAAAGACCAAAATGGAGCGGCAGATGTTTCCTTCGGCCTTGATGAGCATGCGACGGCAGCAAGACGTGGCTGTTGTGGATGAAAAACCAAAAGAGCAATGATGTCGGACGACCGCCACAAGTTATGGACGGAAACAAGGAAAACATAGATAAATCTTTAAAGAACCTATCATAGTGTGTTCGACAAGATTTTCTTTGTCAAACGGGTCACAAATGGAACCCCGATGTTGGTGTTGGCTGGTGTAGGATATCCAAGAGGTGATTTTCCTCATCCTCGCTAACCTTGCATCTTTAGGCGATAATGTTAGATTCAAATGGGTCTTCCTCATCACCATTGTCGACATAGATAACACTTATCCTCGACACTGGTCCTCTTAAGGAAAAACATATCATTTCTCCCCAGGTGAGACCATTTTGTGTAATGAACTGCTTCCATCCTTCACCTCCCGTGTGGGTCCTTGTCCGTCCTTTCTCCATGCAAATGTCATATTTGTGCCCAAGCGCCTTAAAGCACACACTCTCTCCCACTATTTCATTAAATAAGAACGTTGCATTGCATGGGACAATCTGTGCACCAAAAACAAAAGAGACGCATGTTAAATAAATGGTAAAAGGACTAAAATAAAACAAAATATGGTTACAAGGTCGAACGAAAAAGAATAGTTTGTCACCAACGAATCTTCGAACTTCTCACACAGATAGACACCAAATAATGAGCCCATCGACAAGCTAGATTTGCACTCACTCATGCATACTTGACACGACGCCATATCCTGTCACACAAAAAGGTTGAATGTCCAACTGACAACATTTAAATAAATCATCATAGGTTGAATTTCGAAGTAGAATAGTTTGTTAACTGAGGCTTTCCCATAGTGTATTAAGGGGGACCAATTTCCGAGTCTTCACCAAGTGAGCATGTCGAAGAATGGTGTTCGAACTTGAAGAGGGAATGAGCACCATCATCTAGCTCTAATGGAATTTTCAAGGAAAAGGTATGACTTGATATGTTTTCCATTCTACCGGTCTCAAGGTAGTTACTGGGAGACCGGATTATATGATTGATAACAATACTATATCGATGGGAGTTCTCAGGCGAGTAGCTTGATCACATCGTCCGTAGAGAAGTCAAACCTTTGCATACTTGAAATCATCTTTATTGGTTATAATTTTTCTTTTCTCTAAATGAGGTTTTATAGATGTTATTATCTTAAAAACAAGCTCAATTTCATCAAAATAGATTTCATACGGAAAACTTGTCGTGTTTTTGGTGTTGAAGGTTTTGTCGGTCCTTCATTTAGAGAGAGGTTAAACATTTGCATTTGTCGATTTATCCTCCTTTGTTTATTTTTGGTGGTTCTCTCTATTAAGATTGAGAGCTTGTTGTTTGCTTCAGTACATGTCTGAGTTCATCGAAAACAAAGTTCGTATGAGAATGATATCACGTATATTAGATACGATTTGATTGCCATGGTAACTTTTTTATGAATAATTTAGGATGGGTGGGGGGTAAAACTATATTGTTTCCGGGCTTGTTAGCAAGTTATGTATTTTGGTAGGAAGAGTTTGTGATGAGATGTTATAGATTGTGCATTCCTTCTACCGGGACAAATCAGTGTTCAATATCGATGCCGAATAATTTTCCAACATTTGTTAATTTTCCGATATGAGACAGGGTATTGGGGCTTCATGCCATTTCAGCTTGCAGATTGGGGTTGGTGTGCGGTCGTGGTTGTAACTACACAACATAAGAGATTTACGAGTGTATGAGCGTGTGTATTTGGAAATATCAAGACTGGAAGGAGTGAATGGTGGTCAAACGGATGCGGCAACACATCGTAGTTGAGTTTAGTGGTGTTACTTCCTTATCAGGAGTGGAGCTTTTGGGTGAAAACCCTTGTTCTAATCTTTGTCGGTCATACCTGGCAATGGAAGTTTTTTTGACATCGTTATCTTGCTAAATGCATTGCATGGAATTTGCTCTGTCCTGCTCTCTAGAGTGAAAAACCCATGATCTAGTATTTGACTCGATCCATCACGGTGACACTTGTGTATTGTTGCCTTTCTGAAAGCGTTACTTTGGAGAACCCTATTGTGGCTCGTGTGTTGTCAGAGTTGTGGTTAATGTGGTTGTTGGTTATTGTCTGCCTTACATCTTGATTTTTCTTTTTAATAAATTGGAAGTAGGCATCCTACATATATCGAATTGCTTGTTATGTTGAGTTGTTGCATTTACCGGGTGTACTTGATATTAATAATATTACCATTTATAAAAAAATATTGTTAACTCAAAATATGAGCTACTACTTCCTAGCCCGAAACATCAGGATGATTTTGGGCTTGCGTGGGACTCAAAGCATGCAATACGTTGTTGTTGAACACTAGAAGCTAAATCCGAGACCGCTTCATCATGTACACTATCGTGAGCGACAGGGCAAAACCCTAGCCGCCACCATGCTCGTCCCCTTCTCCATCGCCCCTCTCCATTGTCGGATGGCGGCAGGGCTTTTTCTCCCCACCCCGCGAGGTGGTGGCGACGCGGGCCGTCACGGACGGTGGGGCATGATGCTGGGCGTTGGGCGTGGCTGCTCGGTGGCGGCATGTTGGATTCGCGGTCTTGGCGTGCTCGTGGCGACGGCCGCCGCTGCAGGTGACGCATCTCGTCCGTTCTGCTGAATTGGGGAGGTCGGGAGCGCACTGGTGAGAAAGTCGTTCGGCGCGGCCATGGTAGGCATGGTCGGCGGCGGCGTTACGGCCTACTGGATCTGCAAGGAGGGTTCCGGGCGGCGTCGGTAGGGCAGTACCACGGATCTGGCCGCCTCGAGCTTTGGACGGGGCAGGGGCAATGAGTCCGCTTCGATCCCTTCCGCCTTCGCCCCCGATCAGTTGCCGCTGGTAGCCGTGGGGGCTGCTGGTTGCCGATCTGTTGGGGGAGCCTTCTCTCTTCTTCTCTCTTTAGTTCAACGGTGCGCTGAGCTTGGATGCCGGGGCACCGACCCTGGATGGTTGGAGTCTGCTTAGTTGGCGGGCATGCCAGTGATTCAGGTGCTGACCGGTGACCACGACCATGCGAGCGGTGTGGGGCTGGCTAGCAACGTGCTGTAATGGTGGCCCAAGTGTCTCTGCCAATGCTTTGTACTTTGTGTAGAAGGCAGAGATGTTTGGCCGAGGGGAACCCTTAACCGAGACCTTCTCGGGCCACGGTAGCGATGTCCATGTACGCCGTCCCCTTCTTGGAGGCGCCGTTGCGGCTTCTCTCGGCCTTCTGTGCTCCGGATGAAAATCGAAGATCTTTTGATCAGGTGCGGTTGTGACGCTTTGGCGTCGTGCTCTTCTTGAAGAAGCCATCTTGGAGCTCATGGCAGGTGGCTCTCTGGAGGTTGTGTGTCGTCGACTACGTCGCTTTGGTGATGTTTCGGCATCGGGATTTCTCTGGCAAAGTATTTTTGAAGCTTGTTCTGCACCCCGATGTTCCTCTGTTTGAGGCTTCCTGTTGAGCCTGTGTGCAGCAATGTGGACATTGGCGGTGATGTTCCTGGTTGATCACATATAATCTCCTCGCGCTACCCTATTGAGGCTATCTGCAGTTGTGTGGACGGTGGTGGCGTTGTTCCTGGTCGGTAGCCTTGTTGCTTGCGTGTGTGTGTGGAGTTTTGTTGTAAGCTGTGTTCAATACTATGCATCTTTTTCGCCGCTTCTGACGTTATTAATTTAATGCCAGGCTTTTTGACCTTTTATCTAAAAATAGTACAGTAATATAAAAAGTACGTAAGAAATATTTAGGATTGTTTAAAACCTGAATTTTTGACCGCGTCGGGAGCGATGGCGACGTTGAGCTCCCAGCGGCCCGCCCCGAACTTGGCGCCGAAGTGACGAAGGACCGCGCCGGGGGCGAGGGCGACGTTGAGCCCCCAGCGGTCTGCCCTGAACTTGATGATGAGGCCGAGCAGGCCCTCGGTGATGCCAATGCATCGAGACTCGCGAGCCCCCAGCCCGACCCGCAGACAGCGGACAAGGCGCCGGGGTTCACGAAGACGTTCCCCAACGTCAGGGAGTTCTTGGCCTTCGCGAAGGCCGAGATTGACCAGCTGGAGCCCTCTTCCCCCTCCTAGGAGGAGGATGTACATGCCCGCGAGGAGCGGGTGGCAGCGGACGAGGAGTTACTTAACGCCCGCGAGCTTAGGTTGTCCCGCGAGCACAAAGAGCTGCGGCAGCGTCTCCGTACGCTCGAAGCTCAGAAGAAGACTTTCCTTGAGGCGGAGGAGATGTTCCAGGCCAGGGCGAACCTCGACGAGGAACGCCTGGAGCAAGGGATGCTGAACATGGAGGGGTGGACTCGCATCAAGGTGGAGGCGGAAGCGAAGGAGACCATCCGGGTGAAGGACGAGGCCATCAAGTCGAGACACCGGAAGATCTCCAGATTGAAGGAGGACCTCGCCCACGAGGAGAAGCACCGGGGACAAGCTCGGGATGACCTCCGGCGGGTCCGAGGCGAGCAGGACAAGCATGCGATGAGGATTGCATCTCTGGTAGCCACCATCGTTGCACAGAAAGCGGCCCTGGCCAAGGCCGAAGAGTTCAAGAAGAGCGCGGGTTCCCACCAGCTGGCGCTGGAGGAGAAGATCCGGAATCTGGAAGGCGCGGTGAAGTTTCGGGATGCAGCCGCCGAGCGCATGACCATCGTGCGTCGGACCGAAGCCAAGGAGCTTGCCGAGAGCTTGGCGGCCACGGAAACGAGCAAGTCGCAGGCTCAGATCGCCTGGGACCGCCATGAGAAACTGTACGAACAGCTCAAAGCGGTGCAGAGTGACCTGGCGAAGGTCAAAGTGGCGCACGGCAAAGAGGAGAGCAACTTCCGCATTCACCGGCAGAGCAACGATGAGATCCTGCTCCAGATGTACGCTTGGTCTTCGAAGATCATGGACGCGCTGGCTGTGCTGAAGGTGAAGGGCTTGCCTGCCCTTCCGAAGGAGCACTCCTACTCCGTCCGATGTTATCCTTCGTTCCTGGAGCTCGTGGCCTCGTGTGTCAGTGACATCAGAGGAAGCGTGAGCAAGGCCACCCTCCAGGAAGGGAGAGTTGCAGCCCAGCAGGTGGCCACCCAGTTCGTCGTGGCCCTCCGATGGCGGCACCAACAACCCCCTCTCTGTCGGACCTGGAAGGCCTCACCCCCGAGATGTTGGCCGACCCCGAGGTGACCCGTCAGGTGGATGAGATCATGAAGCATCTCTCCCGCGAGGGCGACAAGTAGTCCTGAAAGTAGATGGGGCAATACCAGGAAACGTGAACTGCGTTTTGTAAACTTATACTTTTTGGAATGTAAATAAACCTTTCCCAAGTTTTATCCATTTTATTGCACTCGTGGAGGCACCACGACTCCACTACCCGAGGGAAACTATCAGCTTCGTCGCGGAGGCGCCACCCCAAAACAATGCCCGCTTTCGTCTTAGCCAAAATGCATAAAACAGATGTAATAGGGGAAAAGCCCGTGCAAGCACGTTTATACTTAGCTCAGTGTCGACCTCCTTTTGGCTATTTCAGCAATTGTTTCGTCGCGCTGCCGCCGTGGCGGATCTTCTATGCCGTTTTTAAGACATAACTCTGCCCTGCCTGCGGTTACCCGCAGGGTCAGGGACCCGTGCTGAAATAGCCGCCTGCCCAGCCAACTCCACTGGCGCAGGACCTTATGGCTGGGCCTGTGGCCCCAGTCCTGAGACCCTCGTGTTCCCGACGCCGCATGAGGGCACGTCTGTCTTGCTGACATTCTTACGATGTCGGTTTGGAGAACCCCTTGTTTTCGGTGCCGCTTGAAAGCACGTCCGCCTTGCTGACACCCTTATGGTGCCGGTCCGGAGACCCTTCCTGGCTCTTTATCCTTGTCCCCCGGAGGCCAACCATTTTGCAATCCGATACTTCTGGGGAGGTCCACTTGGTCCCGGGTGTATTGCCACAATGTGACCCGGCAGATCCCATTCTTTTCCGGGTTGGCCTTCGTAGAAGAAGGCTTGATCCCAACCGGTGGCGGTTACTAGCTGACTTCCTTGCATTCCTTGTGCTGCTGGTGGTGAGCAGGATTCATCGAGATTGTCGGTCTGAGTGGAGGCGTCGATGACGGTTCTTGGCGATTTCTCTCGGGGGCTTTCCTAGGTCTCGGATTGAGAGGACAATCTCTGCTGAGGTGACCAAGTTCTCCACATGTGTAGCACTCCCCGTTTCTCGGGCGCTTTCTGAGTTCACGGCAGTCATCAACATTGTGCCTATCCGATTGATGAAACGAGCACCAGGGTCCTGGCTAACCATCTTCACCCAGAGGGATCTATACTTCTTGCGGCACATAGACATGTGGGTCTTCAATAACGATCTCAGACTTTTCGCTCAGGCTCTAGCCTTCCCCCTCTCGGGGGAGTACCGGCGGAGATGTTTCCAAGCAGAGTTCCCCCTTCACCTCGTGCGTCCGCGGGGAAAGAGGAGCGTCGATGCTGGTAGCACTCCCTTGAGGCCCTCTTTCACTGGCAACCGTACCGACGCGCACTGCTGGGGGAACGAACTGAATCCCGCGGGCTTGACCTTGGGCTGAAGGCATTGCCAATGATTCCTCAAGATCAAAACCGAGGCCCGGGTACCGCAGGTACTCCACAATGGACTTTGCCTTCTTCTTCCGCGCCATCCCTGACGCAGAACCCGACAATGTAGCCAATGCAGATCCTGCCGACGAGCACGACTACGAGGTTGACGCAGACTTTGTCGATGAACTTGAAGCCGACGCGGACCTTGTCGATGAACTTGAGGCTGACGCGGACCTTGTTGATGAACTTGAGGCCGACGCGGGCCTTGTCGATGAACTTGAGGCCGACGCAGACCTTGTCGATGATCCTGAAGTCAAGGTCAACGCAGAGCTTGCGGTAGATCTCAACGAAGATCTCAAAGTCGACGAAGACGGATCTAGCGCTTGCGCGCCAGATGTCGTGTCTTGGATCACGTACACCGGGAGTAAAGCATACCCCTTTTTAGGTTCGGTATGGGGCGCGAAGGAGGCTAAGAAACGTCTTCCACTAGGGGGACTTCGTCTAAGCCCGAGATCTACATACAAGCAAGCACCACAGAGACACAAGGAGTTTACCCAGGTTCAGGCCGCCCGGAGGCTAACAACCCTACTCCTGCATGTCTGGATTGAGTGGTATATCATGGTGTAGCTTTACAGAGGTGGTTGCGGGTGCGAACCCGAGAGGTGTCAGCTAGAGGTTGAAGACGAGCAGATCCTGTCCCGGAGGAGATCACCCCTCGCCTATCCTACTCTGTCTTGTGCGCTACCTAGCCTAGCCTCCGAATCTCTAGGCATCCGTCCTCCCTTCCTCAGGTGCCTTGGTCCTCCTTTTATAGGCTAAGGGGATCCCACAGGTGCACCTTCGGGGGGCGGAGGGGTTTTGGCGAGAAAACCCCTTCCGGGTTCTTCTTTGGGGGTGACGTGGCTTCTTCTCGTCCAAGTATTCTTCTGAGGGGGTTAGGTGCGGTCGCCCACCTTTTCCTGGGCGGGCGGACAGGGGCTGACACCTTTTTCGTCCCTGTCCCCCTGTGGCGCCTCCATCTTCTTGGCGCCCAAGTCTTTTAGGAGCTTCAGCCGGGACTGGCAAGCCTGTCTTCTTCGCGTGTCCGAAGGTTAGTTCCCGGGGGTGAGCCTGGCCTCCTGCTGTAGCGCCCCGACCCCAGAACTATACAGTGAAGTGTTGTGCAACCGGTCATTCTACACAATCGAGGGTTACTGGCTTTACCAATCCCAGGCCAAAACCCATTGGCGGGTGTGCTCGGAATGGATCATCGGCACACAACACCTCGATCATGCCATAAGCTCAGACATCGCTATCACGTATAGTAAAGAGACCGAGACTTGTGGAACAACTGGCACATTGCAGACTCTACGACACAAAAGCATATAGCAACTCATATAAGAGAAGATACAAATATTACACACAAAAGGATCACAGATCCAACAATACATCAAGCGGAAGCGGGTAGTGTTGTCTAACAACAGGATGCAAATATATGGCCTAAGAGGCCTACAAATAAAAGATCCCAGCCAGCTTGTTCCACGGTCCCAAGCTGCCACCTGGGAACCCCGGACTACTAGTCGACGTCCACGAAGAACCCACCTAGCTGCTCGGTGTCGTCCTCCTCTGAAAGACAAATATAAAGGCAGCAAAGAGAGACTGAGTACGACGTACTCGCAAGTTTAGTAGGGTGATATAGGCCCGATGCTGACGGAGGCTCTAAAGCTGTATGATGTAGCTATTTTGCATAAAGCTAGATTTCCATTTAAAAGATATAACAAGACACAAGGCATCGTCTATTCAGAATATTTTTCAATAAAGGGGATAAGAGAGTAAACTTTTCCTCTTCGGTTCTCAGCGAACCAACTTGTAACCAAAACCACTCATCTCCACCAAGGCACTCCCTAGAATTCCCCTTGAGGAAATGAACCTTTTTAACACACGTTGTATTGCAACCTTTAGCTGCCAAATTTAACTAGGTTAAGATTCTCTATGGTCTCGTATATCCGTTCCCAAGTCGTCCATAACCGCGGACACGGCTTTTCGAAAAGATTAAACCCTGCAGGGGTGTACTATTTTACCCATTGGTACCGTCCGGCTCACCTAATTGGCCCTCTTCCGGGGAAGGCCGGCGAGCGGGCGCGGTTAGACCTTTACAATGCATGAGGCTTACTCAAGGGCCATCAATGTGCGGAAGGACAGGTTCAGCGCCTCCAACGCCCTGCCCCGCGGCCACATACTAAACACCACAGTCCTCCTCGTTTCTTTTCCACCCACACAACTCACGCGCAAATGGAAATAGCAAACTAGAGTAACCACCATGTACGACATTCCATCAACATCATCATCATGGAATTAAATCAACGGACAATAAAGCATTTTAACTAAGCATGGCTAAGCATTTCTAGGCATATAATACAACAATTATATTCTTGTCTCCGGCCAACACATCAAACCTAGGTTTCATAGGTAGGGATACATGTATTAGTTCGGGGATAAACATGCATTCATAGGATCTTCTACCTCTTGATCAAAAGAGACATTTGAATCGCATGCAATATTATGGTGGATAAAATAAGTTTATAAAACATTAGGATTCTAGATGCCAAGAAGGTTAGGTTATCTCTTGCCTTGCTGCCGGGGCGTGTAGTACTGCTCGTCGGGGTAGATAGGGGAACCCTCGACTCCGGAATCTATCGATACCCAAAAATAATACAAAAGAACAAATAAATCACACGAAGACAAGGTGCAATGCACAATCACATGATGTCATGCCAAAATTTATGCAAGGATATCAACATTTAATTTATCTAACAATTTAAATGGAGTTCCAAATAATTAGTACAATTATTTGCAAACAACCCCATATTTTCTTAGTGACCACATTCTTCATAAATTATTAAATTATTAGAAAAGTGGTTCAGCTATGCACGAACATGACATGATTAAAAAGGTTTTGTTCTTCCGATCATTTTGGTACCTTATTTGTAATTTTCGGGGTACCGAAGAATAAATAGCGATTTAAATAATTAATTGAAATTAAATCTTCTAATCAAATTATCAATAACATCAAATAATTATTTGTGATCATGATGTGATATTAGCATGGTTTGGTTGCATTTGAAGTGTTGATCACATTGATATCTTATTCATAATTTTTGGATCAATAATTAATAAGTTATGAATTTCCCAAATTGGTATTATTATGCCATTTTAGGAATTTATAAATGAACAGCAAGAATATAAATTCAAAGGAAAGTTACAATTATTCTATCTTGTAGAGTTTGTTTTTCTGAACATTTTGAAATTTGGTTTGTCAAATTTGAACCAATATTCAATTTGTTATTAATTATTTAAATTTGTTTCAAAATTAAAAAGGGAAAACAATTTCCCTGGCAGGCCGGCCTCAAGCCGGCCAGGCCGAGCTGCAGGCCAGGCAGCAGCCCGAAGGCAACAGCCTTTGGCCGGCCTAGGCCGGGAGAGTGGCCGAAGGGGCCGGCCTCGTGCCGGCCCAAGCCGAGGCCAGGCCGGGCGAGCGGCACGAGCTTCGGTCAAGGCCACGACCGGCGTGGCCACAACGGCGACCACGGCACGGTGGCGCACCGAGGCGGCGACGGAGCGGTCTCGGACGCGATGGGAGAGCGAGGGAAAGAAGAGGGGAGGGGCAGGTGAGGAGCAGGTGGGGAGCGAGACAGGCGGGCGGCCTCGTGCGCATCCTTGACCTCGGAGAGGGTGGGGGGGGCGCGGAGTGGGGGTACGGCGGCATGGCGCGCGCGGCATGGCGCCAGTGCCCATGTCGCCACTGTGAGCGAGACAAGAGAGAGAGGGGAGGCTGACAGGGGGCCCCACGGTCAGGGTTTTATTAATTTTGCAAAAATCCTGTTCCAATTAAACCCAATAGCTCTTTAGGGATTTTATTGAGGCCCTCAACCATTTTGGAAAATTATGAAACAATTCACAGAGGCTCCACATAACATGAAGAGGCTCCACAAAAATTTGTGCTCCACAATAAATTGTTTAGATTCACAAATACTAGTCGTCAACCCGTGCGGTTGCACGGGCTAGCTATAAAAAACTCATGAATATTAAACTTTTGAAGAAATTAGTAACTCTAAAGAAAACTAAGGAGAAACTTTTTTGTTGGAAAATTAGGAGAAACTTAATATATCGCCGAAGGTAAAATGATTATTTATTGATGCATGCATATGCTAGTTTATAATGGGTATTTGCCTACTTCGTAAGATTTCAAATCGACTGGGTCATCGTATTCAAAATTTCCTTTTTGGTATCACATTGTAGGAGTATCGCCCATGCTTATATGAATGGTTCTCTTTTTTATAAGTTACATATATATTTCATGCCTTTTTTCTAGATTGAAGTCACCGAAAGCATTTATCCTCAATGCACTAAGTCACCAATATACATTTGTGTCCAGAATAATAGATAGCAGTATTGTGATATTTCCAGTTTTGTTCTGCACACTTACTATATGTAGGAATTTACCTGAGAAAATGTTATTTCTATTATTTTTCCCAAATATACTCACAAAATATCAACACGTCTACCGCAAAGAACAAATCAACCCAGTACTGGACTGGGCCAGATCAAATTCCATCGGCATATATTTCATGTACGGCCAAGTTATAAGAGACACAATATTTTGTAGTTTTATCACCGGTTATAGAGATTTAGCAAAAAGAAAAGGTGGCAATCAAATCCATCCTAGATAGTACTACCACGTTATATGGATGGTTAGTTTGGAATATACTACTACTTTTTGGGCATTGCTCAGCAGAAGATGATTCTTCCTTCAGCCTGGCCACGTCTCGGTGGCCGCTAGACTCCTTGCCCTATAGCCTTGGTGCAATGAGGCAAGAGGATGTATGGATGAAATTTCTGTTATAGTTCCTCGATAAGAACACAATCGGATTTGTTTCAAACTGCGAAAGGTATATCCGCTAGCTCCTCCGCTGCATCAGTCATCATGGGAATTGATCAGACTAAAAGGAGAGCTTCGATTTTGAGACGTGGTAAGTTTTTAAAAGTAAGGAGATCGAACATAATATCGGTGAGAAACTGGAATCAATTGTTGCCTTCTTTTTAGATTTATCTGCATCATCGATGGAGCACAGAATTTCAGAATGACATGACCTGAAGATTTAGTGTGTCAGAGCTTTAAGAAGAAATCTATTCAGAAACTATTAATTTCAAAAACAAATCTATTCTGCAGGCTGCGGGCGAGTTCACTCTTTTCATGCATGAATCAGTAAGAACTTAAAAGATGGTCTTACAAACTTACGCACAGCTCTAGCAACATCACGTGCAGACTGCATTCTCATGAAAAAATCCACTAAGGATATTGGTCATTCAGTTAAGTGCAAATATAGAAAAAAAACCACAATAATAGATTAATACACTTAGAGAATTAAAACATACCAGTAGAATACACGGCGACCAAGTTTAACCTGTAAAGAAGCAGCATGTTTGATGAGGACCTGAAGCTACTTTTACGTAATAAAATTAGCAAAACATCAAGTCTAAGAATACGATCGACAAATATGGTGTTGCTACTACGTACCGTGGATGGTTAAATTTTATGCAACCTAGAAGAGGTTGGGAATTTCCTCAAACATGTAGAGGTATATACATCTGCCAGCAAATTAAGAGAGAGGGAGTGACATGTGAGAACAACAAAACACATAATTGAAAATATGGTCTGTTGGAATTAGTAACAAAATTGAGGTGGGACTTGAAGCACAATATTCGTATGTTGACCCTCGACTATGGTATTTTCAGTTAATTTTTATTTTTCATATATATAATAGTTTCATCACAATGAAGAGCCGGTGACTGGCTGTAATTCAATGCGTGAGTCATATAGTTGTGCTAGTGGAGTCGTGAGTTGGGGACGCTTCTAATTTATGTGTGTATATGGCAACAGTTGGATGTTAGATTCTCAAGAAGCTAAAACGAAGCAAGTTGCCCCCTTCTTCTCGCTGGGGCGGTTGGCCCCCGTAGACCGAGGTCTTTCAAGTTTGAGAACTTTTGGGTCAAGATGCCGGGTTTTCATGAGGTCGTGAATGAAGCCTGGTCTGAACCATGTCCACACTCCGAGCCATGCCATGTGCTTTTCCACAAGCTCAAGAAGCTTGGTTGCCGCTTGCGCAAGTGGAGCTCCTCTTTCATGTCCCAATCCAAGCTCCACCTCCATATGGCCCTCGAGATTATTCTCCGCCTTGATGTTGCGCAAGACAATAGAGCCCTCTCCCCCGACGAAGTTGATCTACACAAGAGTCTCAAGCGAACGATTGTTAGCTTGGCGGTGCTGGAGAGATCTAGGATGCAACAACGTGCTCGTTTTAAAAACTTGAAAGAAGGGGATGCTAACACCAAGTTCTTCCACAACAAGGTGAATGGGCGGAGGCGCAAGAACTACATCCATAAACTCTCAAATGGTCAAGGTTGGGTCACTGATCATGACAGCAAGCAAGTTTTGGTCAATAACCACTTCTCCCAAGTGTTGGGCCGTGGCTCTCCTAGCTCCAAAGACTTCATTTGGGAGGCGCTGAGGTTTCCGGTTTGTGACCTCTCTAGTCTTGGCGATGCTTTTACGGAGGAGGAGGTGTTGTCGGCCATCAAGTCCATGCCAAGTGACAAAGCGCCGGGACCGGATGGCTACACCGGGGCGTTCTTTAAGGCTTGTTGGCCTACCATTAAAACTGATGTGATGCGGGCCATTCAGCAGTTCTCTGACCTTCACACCAGGAGTTTCCATTGGCTCAACTCGGCAAACATTGTGCTCCTGCCAAAAAAGGAGGGTGTCGAGGCGATCTCTGACTATCGCCCCATCAGCCTCATACACGCCATTGCCAAGCTTATTGCCAAGATGATGGCCTCCCGTCTTGCACCCCTCATGGACACTCTCATTTCCAAGTCTCAAAGCGCATTCATCAAGGGGAAAAGTATCCATGACAACTTCATGTGTGTCAGAAACTATGTGCGAAGAATGCATCGTACCAACATGCCCACCATCCTCCTCAAGCTGGACATCAAGAGAGCGTTTGACTCAGTGCGGTGGTCTTTTTGCTTGACCTTCTCCAGAGGCGAGGTTTCCCTGCAAGGTTCCGGAATTGGGTGGCGGCCCTGTTTGTTACTGCGTCCTCCCGCGTCATGCTTAATGGAATTCCGGGATCGCCTATCTTGCATGGGCGAGGGCTGAGGCAAGGGGACCCCCTCTCGCCGCTCCTCTTTGACTTTGCCATCGACCCCTTACAACAACTTCTTGACCTGGCCACGGAAAACGGAGACCTTCATCGGCTGCGAGGCCGCGGCCCAATCATCCGCACCTCTCTCTATGCCGATGATGCGGCCATTTTTATGGCCCCTTTCAAGGAGGATTTCAGTACTTTGGCGACCATTTTGGAAGGCTTTGGGGAGGTCACTGGGTTGGTCACAAATGTGCTCAAGAGTCAGGCTGTGCCAATTCGCTGCTCTCTGTTGAACCTTGATGACATCATGCAACCTTTCCCGGTTCAGCGCTGCACCTTCCCCATAAAATACTTGGGCCTCCCTTTGACGTATAGGCGCCTCAAAACCATCGATGTACAGCCCCTCGTTGATAAAGTGGCCTCTAAGCTTGTTCCTTGGCATGGTAAGAACATCGCAACGGCCGGAAGAGGCACTCTTATCAAATCGGTAATCACAGCTCAGGTCGTCTACCACGCGACGCCTCTTGTGATCCCGCCGGGTATCCTACTATCAGTGAACAAGATTGTGCGAGCGTTCTTCTGGGCAGCGGCGGAAAATGTGTCGGGGGGGCAATACAAGGTCAGCTGGAAAATCGTTTGCAGGCCCAAAGACAAGGGCGGACTGGGGTTTTTGGACCTTGACAAGTTCGCTAGGGCGCTTCGACTTCGTTGGCCGTGGCTTCAGTGGAAGGACCCCGACAAGGAGTGGATTGGCAAAGAAAACCCTTGCAATAAAGAGGACATGGATTTTTTCTATGCTGCCACCACTATCATCATCGGAGACGGCCGCACCGCCAACTTTTGGCACTCCCCGTGGCTCAACGGACTGAAACCGAGTGAGGTGGCCCCTTCCATCCTTGCCCTATCTGTCAGGAAAAACTTCACCGTCAACAAGGGGATCACGGACGAGTTTTGGATCACTAACATCAACATGGCTGAGGGCATCACGACCGAACATATCACCGAATTCGTCGATCTTTGGACGAAGGTGAGTGAGTTTCAGCTCGTGGAGGGTACGACTGACGACATTACTTGGAAGTTCACCAACTCCGGCTTATACACGGCGAGCTCCGCCTACAAGGCCCAATTCGAAGGCCTGCCAAGATCCACCATGCCAGAGATGGTTTGGAAGAACTGGGCGCCTCCCAAGTGCAAGCTTTTCACTTGGCTTGTTCTCCAAAACAGGGTGTGGACGGCCGACCGGTTACACCGTCGTGGTTGGCCAAATTGCGGTCTCTGCCAGCTTTGCAAAAGGGAGGGTGAAACCGCCACACACCTCTTTTTCCAATGCCGCTATACCATCCGCATTTGGAACATGGTGATCTCTTGGCTCGGGTTATCCACATGCAGCACTAGCCAGTGGCACACCTTCGACTCCATGCATGATTGGTGGGAATCCGTCATCTACACCAACGGAACCCGGCGTAAATCCTTGGCTTCCCTCATTATGCTCGTTTCTTGGGAGGTTTGGAATGAGAGGAATGCGCGCGTTTTCCGCCATATTTCTACCATGCCAACGGTGATTTTTGAGCGGATTAAAACGGAGGCAGCGTTGTGGAGCGCCGCAGGAGCTAAACACTTGGGATCCATAATGCCTGGAGAGTAGCTTTTCGTTTTGTTTGTGTGCGTGCGAGGGCTGTTTCTCCTCACTACGCTGGGGGCGGTTCGAGCGTCTCTTGATCGTTCGGCCGGGTAGTAAAAGTGTTGTAAAACTCCTTCTTATTTAATTAATAAGGCAAATCTTTTGCCTTTCTCCCAAAAAAAAAATGAAGCAAGTCGTATTGAATTGACAGAGAAAAAATATTAGCTGGAACTTGCATCGGGAGGTAATTGCAAACTGTAGCCAGAGGATCAAACCGATGCATCCATGAACGAACAGAGCCAATCTCTTTAATTTTATAAGTCAATGAATTGGGCGGATCTGACGGAAAAATACCGTGCTGCTAGAACCATACCTGAGAACAGCGAGATCGGTCCTGCAGCCCAGTACAGGGTGCATGGAACTACTACGACTGATGAGTGCCGCGCGTCCGGCCATGGGTGCCTGGTGTCCGGCCGTCCGCGACGGTGCAAACTTTGATCATCACTCGCGGGGAGACGCATAGCCTGTATGATGCAGATTGGCCACGCGGAAGGGCTTTGTCTGCATGTCACTAATTAATTATGGACCAAAAATATGGAGAATGGTTTCCGATTCGAACTCGAGATGTCCAGCCTGCGCGTTTGGCAAAGGACTTCAATCGAACGACTGTAGACATATTATGGGCTGGATCGGATGGTCAAAATTTTATAACCTTGAGGATTAACGTGGTGCCTCATATGGTGCCTCCAATTAGTAAATATAAGATTCATATTGTTGCATTTTGATCATTTTTGATAATTGCAAAAATGCATCTATTGGGAGCACTTAAACATTTCAATAAATTATGAAAATATTTATGGAGGCTCATATTATATCAATGAAGCTCCCCATAATTTTATTTTGAATTAATGGAGAGTTAATCTTGGTTTCAAAAATATAATTTGAATTGAACCAAATTGAATTCTCAAATTTCTTTATTTGGTTGACAATAAAAAGCCCTTGACACTTATTTATAAAATATATTCTTGGAACTTCTGGGACAACTTGAAAATTCAAGAATATTGTATTTTGCCAAATTGAGCCTTGCATTTGGTTTGGGATTTTTGGGGAAGGGTTTTGCTCCCCTAGTTTGTAATTTCCAAGTGTTGCTTTATTTAGAATTAGCAATTTAAACAAGTATGCCATGATGCAATGCAAACCAAAAAGTGAAAATTTGGCCCATATTTTAGGGTACTAATCTGGGGCTGTTACAATTCTACCCCCCCCCCCTTACAGGAATCACGTCCCGAGATTCTAGAGTATAAGTAGAGAGGAGTAAAACATGACAACATGTATCCTCCACGGTCTTCTTGATCTCATGATGATCTTCCTCGGTGCAAACTGGGAGCTAAGAAGCATGACGTGCCAATGGGGCGGAAGAACAGAAGATAGCTAAAGGTGATAGACCAAAATAAACTTGCCCAAAACCATACGCTATTGAAGAAAACTAGGAACGACTTGACCAACAAAGGCCGAGCCGAGGATAGGACAACTGACCACCTTGTTCAGGATATTGGTCCAAGACCAAGACAATACTTCAAACCACCAAGAGGTGTAGATCATAGAAACTTGAAGCACCGCGAGGGGAAAGGACACCTTCCGGACTCCACGCTTTTGACCTACCAGACGCTCCCATAAGGTTAAAAGCTTGGCCCTAACGAAACTGAAGGATTTCTACAATGTCAGTGTGATTGGGCAAAACTTTGGGTTCATCTAGGAGGGGAAAAATATAGCATTGATCCACATGATCCTCAGCTGGTTAGGGAGGTAAAACCTCGTGCACAAGCTATTGTCACGATCCAAGGAGTAGGAGGATCGGCCGATAGATATTTAGCAACTCCGTTGTAAGATTTTCCTTGAGTTTGTAGATACCCCACTCCGACTTCGGAATGGCCTCCAATCGATCATCAAGTGGAGATCGTACTTGGAGATAGCGAAAAGACTTTAGGGGAACTATTAGGTTAAACTACCCATGATACTCATGGATAGTGAGTGATTTTTAACATTTGAGAGGATTTCGTCAATCGACCTTGCGGTGAGGGGCTTGAACCACAACACCGCACTCATTGGGTTTACTAGAAGATCTAGGTCAGGCTCTTGGTAAACCACCAAGCATCATTTCCGATTGAGGTTCAGAGTTGGTTAGGCATGTGGGTAATTCAGACTTGACATGTCCGGGGAAGGAGTGTGCTAAAATTAGCCGAAAGGAAGGATAACTAGATTCTCTAGATATGGGCTACCTTGTCAAACTCCAAAACACGAGCTAGATTGGGAATTCCAGGCGGTCACAAATACACAGAGGAAATTGAACCTGTATGACCTCCAAACAATGAAGCACAATTTACTCTGATTGAGAAACACCAATAAGATGTTGAAGTTCGACAACTTCTTCTTATTCAAGAACGACCTGGTCAGAGGCTTGGTGTGCATACATGGCTTAATCAGAGAACCGGAGGTGACAACCTACCAGCTCAATAATGCACGTATGCATACTAGCGTGTGATTATTTCCGGGGAGAGAAGCGAAATTCCCTCGGACCCATGGCAACAGATGTCAATGGTTGCGGGAGAATCTTGCTTTTCAAGGTAAAAGATGTGGTCTTGAGAGTTTCAACATGAATCTAACTCGTTGACCGAAGGGGTGCACCTGAACAAATGGGCTTGGCAGCACAGACAACTCGGCTCGATGATACGATTACCAATCATGCTAAGAGTGCCACCAAAGTCTTTGGATTTCAAAAACAATATCAATTGCTAAGAATATCCGATTACCACAACGATATGCATCCTCAACATTCTCGAGCCCGGGTAGCTCAGAGGTAGATGGATAAGGAAGGATGAGAGCATCACTTCATCAAGTTCGTCATGAGACTAAGCACGACCTCTTGATATAAAAGAGTGTGACACTCCAAGGTGGAACGGAACAAAAGCTAAACAAGCTCTTATTCCGCGAATTACAAAACTTTGACCTGGCCGAGAGATGGACAAGGTACCGGAGTTTGTTTCTCCTGACATCCCAGAGTGGAATGCCTTGGCGAACCACAAGAATAACATGCATCAGAACACCCCAACGCACGATAAAACTTGACTGTCAACAGATAGATAGAGGTCGGGCAGCAGATTTAGATTAAGGAACGGGCTAGCAATAATCTCAAGATAATGCAGAAGCCCGTGTTAGCAGTCTTCCGACAACTAGTGCCAAAAGGGTTTCAGGGAACGGTGTTACCGGAGGAGTCACAATTATTGAGGGAAAACTCGCTAAGAGCAATCCCGTTGTGATTTAGATGGTTCCATGGCAGAGAGCCTAGATAAAGCTAGTGACAGTGAAGAGCATTGGCGAGGAAAACAATTACGGCGGCAACCTCGAGTTTGAAGACTAACTTCAATTTTGCCGACCTGATGCAGGGTTTGACCATTAGCACCAGGGTTCGACAGAAAGATCTTGGGTTAAAGATCAGCTTCATGCACCGGGACTCACATAGCATAATGCTCACAAGGGTGACAACCCGCATGAATCATTACACCAGAGCCCTAGCACAATCCGGGACCTTCGGTTCAAGATCTTGAGCTAAAGCAAGGAATATCTTGATGAACCACCATACTTCCTTTCTTCATGTTTTAGATTTGACAGACGAGTAGAGATAACTAGTAACTAAAGGTAGAAACCCAACCCCGAGATGCTAAAACTTTGACAACACCTTAAAACAAATAGAGGTAAGATGGCACCAAGATCAGAGTGAATTGGGTAAGGAGTAAAAAGAATCCTAAGAAGGTTTTCACAACTCATTTTTAGGTTATAAATAATTTTCACTAGACTCGACATTGACCAATAGAAAGGGTTTCCTATAGGCAGTCCTGCTCTAATACCAACTTGTAGCGCCCCGACCCCAGAACTATACAGTGAAGCGTTGTGCAACCGGTCATGCTACACAATCAAGGGTTACTGGGTTTACCAATCCCAGGCCGAAACCCATTGGCAGGTGTGCTTGGAATGGATCATCGGCACACAACACCTCGATCATGCCATAAGCTCAGACATCGCTATCACGTATAGTAAAGAGACCGAGACTTGTGGAACAACTGGCACATTGCAGACTCTACGACACAAAAGCATATAGCAACTCATATAAGAGAAGATACAAATATTACACACAAAAGGATCACAGATCCAACAATACAACAAGTGGAAGCGGGTAGTGTTGTCTAACAACAAGATGCAAATATATGGCCTAAGAGGCCTACAAATAAAAGATCCCAGCCAGCTTGTTCCACGGTCCCAAGCTGCCACCTGGGAACCCCGGACTACTAGTCTACGTCCATGAAGAACCCACCTAGCTGCTCGGTGTCGTCCTCCTCTGAAACACAAATATAAAGGCAGCAAAGAGAGACTGAGTACGACGTACTCACAAGTTTAGTAGGGCGATATAGGCCCGATGCTGATGGAGGCTCTAAAGCTGTATGATGTAGCTATTTTGCATAAAGCTAGATTTCCATTTAAAAGATATAACAAGACACAAGGCATCGTATATTCAGAATATTTTTCAATAAAGGGGATAAGAGAGTAAACTTTTCCTCTTCGGTTCTCATCGAACCAACTTGTAACCAAAACCACTCATCTCCACCAAGGCACTCCCTCAAATTCCCCTCGAGGAAATGAACCTTTTGAACACACGTTGTATTGCAACCTTTAGCTGCCAAATTTTAATTAGGTTAAGATTCTCTATGGTCTCGTATATCCGTTCCCAAGTCGTCCATAACCGCGGACATGGCTTTTCGAAAAGATTAAACCCTGCAGGGGTGTACTATTTTACCCATTGGTACCGTCCGGCTCACCTAATTGGCCCTCTTCCGGGGAAGGCCGGCGAGCGGGCGCGGTTAGACCTTTACAATGCATGAGGCTTACTCAAGGGCCATCAGTGTGCGGAAGGACAGGTTCAGCGCCTCCAACACCCTGCCCCGCGGCCACATCCTAAACACCACAGTCCTCCTCGTTTCTTTTCCACCCACATAACTCACGCGCAAATGGAAATAGCAAACTAGAGGACTCTTGACAAGCCCCTCACAAATTATTTGGTCAGTAAGGCGCCCATACACCCACCAATGGCAGCACGCTCGATCTTGAGTCTAGAGACAAGAACTCACACCTAGGGGCAGGAGTGAGGCAAAACACCATCCCCGATGGCAACTCACCCAAGCCTTTTTAAGCAAATTAATTAAGTAACCACGAGTAACCACCATGTCCGACATTCCATCAACATCATCATCATGGAATTAAATCAACGGACAATAAAGCATTTCAACTAAGCATGGCTAAGCATTTCTAGGCATATAATACAACAATTATATTCTTGTCTTCGGCCAACACATCAAACCTAGGTTTCGTAGGTAGGGATACATGTATTGGTTCGGGGATAAACATGCATTCATAGGATCTTCTACCTCTTGATCAAAAGAGACATTTGAATCGCATGCAATATTATGGTGGATAAAATAAGTTTATAAAACATTAGGATGCTAGATGCCAAGAAGGTTAGGTTATCTCTTGCCTTGCTATCGGGGCGTGTAGTACTGCTCGTCGGGGTAGATAGGGGAACCCTCGACTCCGGAATCTATCGATACCCAAAAATAATACAAAAGAACAAATAAATCACATGAAGACAAGGTGCAATGAACAATCACATGATATCATGCCAAAATTTATGCAAGGATATCAACATTCAATTTATCTAACAATTTAAATGGACTTCCAAATAATTAGTGCAATTATTTGGAAACAACCCCATATTTTCTTAGTGACCACATTCTTCATAAATTATTAAATTATTAGAAAAGTGGTTCAACTATGCATGAACATGACATGATTAAAAAGGTTTTGTTCTTCCGATCATTTTGGTATCTTATTTGTAATTTTCGGAGTACCGAAGAATAAATAGCGATTTAAATAATTAATTGAAATTAAATCTTCTAATCAAATTATGAATAACTTCAAATAATTATTTTGTGATCATGATGTGATATTAGCATGGTTTGGTTGCATTTGAAGTGTTGATAACATTGATATCTTATTCATAATTTTTGGATCAATAATTAATAAGTTATGAATTTCCCAAATTGGTATTATTATGCCATTTTAGGAATTTATAAATGAACAGCAAGAATATAAATTCAAAAGAAAGTTACAATTATTCTATCTTGTAGAGTTTGTTTTTCTAAACATTTTGAAATTTGGTTTGTCAAATTTGAACCAATATTCAATTTGTTATTAATTATTTAAATTCGTTTCAAAATTAAAAAGGGAAAACAATTTCCTTGGCAGGCCGGCCTCAAGCCGGCCAGGTCGGGCAGTAGCCCGAAGGCAACGGCCTTTGGCCGGCCCAGGCCGGGCGTGCAGGCCGGGAGAGTGGCCGAAGGGGCCGGCCTCGTGCTGGCCCAAGCCGAGGTCAGGCCGGGCGAGCGGCACGAGCTTCGGTCAAGGCCACGACCGGCGTGGCCGTAGCGGCGACCACGGCACGGTGGCGCACGGAGGCAGTGACGGAGGGGTCTCGGATCTGAGCTAGGGGGAGCACTGGGTGCGTCACACTACGGCGTGCCCGGAACGGGTGGCGCCGCCAGATGGTGGCCGCCAGAGCGACGAGTGCGTCGGCGACAGGCGGCGGCCGGCCTCGACCTACAAGGACAACTACGGCCTAGGGGGAGAGGAAGAGAACAGAGATGTCCAACAGGACCGCTAGCTCACCCTGAGCGTGTTGAAGGGGTCGAGGGAAGTTGGGCAGGCCGACGCTGGCGGCTAGGGCGCTCGGTGGGCGGCGGCCGAAAACGGAGGAGGCGACGAAGAAACGGCCGTCCCGGCCGATTCCCGGCACCCCAGGCCGATTGCTTCGACGAGAAGGTAGCTGACGGCGAGGCGGTCCCGGTGGTAGTCTTCGATCTGGACGCGGAGCTTCAACGGCAGCTATTCAACGGCGGCACGAGCTCGAGGTCGACGGTGGCGGACGCGATGGGAGAGCGAGGGAAAGAACAGGGGAGGGGCAGGTGAGGAGCAGGTGGGGAGCGAGACAGGCGGGCGACCTCGTGCGCATCCTTGACCTCGGAGAGGGGGGCCGCGGAGTGGGGGCACGGCGGCATGGCGCCAGTGCCCATGTCGCCACTGTGAGCGAGACGAGAGAGAGAGGGGAGGCTGACAGGGGGCCCCACGGTCAGAGTTTTATTAATTTTGCAAAAATCCTTTTCCAATTAAACCCAATAGCTCTTTAGGGATTTTATAGAGGCCCTCAACCATTTTGGAAAATTATGAAACAATTCACAGAGGCTCCCCATAACATGAAGAGGCTCCACAAAAATTTGTGCTCTAAAATAAATTGTTTAGATTCACAAATATTCATATTGTTTCATTTTGATCATTTTTGATAATTGCAAAAATGCATCTATTGGGAGCACTTAAACATTTCAATAAATTATGAAAATATTTATGGAGGCTCATATTATATCAATGAAGCTCCCCATAATTTTATTTCGAATTAATGGAGAGTTAAACTTGGTTTCAAAAATATAATTTGAATTGAACCAAATTGAATTCTCAAATTTCTTTATTTGCTTGACAAGAAAAAGCCCTTGACACTTATTTATAAAATATATTCTTGGAAATTCCGGGACAACTTGGAAATTCAAGAATATTGTATTTTGCCAAATTGAGCCTTGCATTTGGTTTGGGATTTTTGGGGAAGGGTTTTGCTCCCCTAGTTTGTAATTTCCAAGTGTTGCTTTATTTAGAATTAGAAATTTAAACAAGTATGCCATGATGCAATGGAAACCAAAAAGTGAAAATTTGGCCCATATTTTAGGGTACTAATCTGGGGCTGTTACACCTACCGTGCATCGGGGTCCCCGGGACCTCCGCGACGTCTGCCGGGTTAAAGGGGGCCCCGAGGGGTCCCCAGGTCCTTCGCCGTGGGTGTCGATGCCGTGCTTTTCTTGTCGCCGTGGGGCAGATGGGGGGGCCCATCTGCCAGTCTTGAACCTTGGCCTTGCTTGCCTTCTTGGTGGGCCCACAGGCGGTGGACCCACTTTGACCGCATCAGGGGAACCCCATGTTCCAATGTTGCGACATAAGAAATGTAAATAACACAAGGAAATAACACCTCTATTTTCTCCCTAGTGGCAACAGCACATTCGTTGGCATGAGCATTTCTGTCAGCCGCACTCTGCTCAAGAAGGCATGAGCCCACTATCTAGCATAAATACTCTCTCATACAACACTAACAATTACTTGCGCAAAGCATCCACTAGCATCGGAGAGCATGCAAGATCATAGATAAAACATAACATAGAGATGAACAAGAGTAATGATTTCCACAATTCATCGGATCCAAGCAAACACATCATGTAGCAGTTACAGATAATATGATCTTGATCATGATAGGCAGCTCACAAGATCTAAGAAATGGAGTACAATGATGAGAGACAACCATCTAGCTACTGCCATGGACCCGTAGTACCATGGTGGACTACTCACGCATCACTCCGGAGGCAGGCATGGTGGTGTAGATGCCTCCGGTTATGATCTCCCCCTCTAGCAGGGTGTCGGGAAGAGCTTCAAAACCCTCCTGATCTAGGGTTGGCGATGACGACGGCCTCGGATGTTTTCTGGAGAATATGATCGGGTATTTATGGTTTTAGGGACGAAGACGATTTATTGGCAAAAGGGCGACTCGAGGAGACGACGGAGTCGCCCAAGTGGGACCCCGGCACGGCCAGCTCCTGGGCCACGCCTGGGTGGCGTCTGGGGCTGTGGCCCCTTGCAGCTCCCCTCTTGGCTCCGTCTTTGTTTCTTTGTGAAAATAATTCACGTAAATTTGCAGATGATTCTGAGAAACTTCCCCGAACAACTTTTCTGAAATAAAAGGACAGCAGAAAACAGGAACTGGCACTGGGCATCTTGTTAATAGGTTAGCTCCATAAATTATGCCAAAATGATATTAAAACATTATAAATACATGTGGCAATGATATATTAATCAAGCATGGAACATCAAAAATTATAGATATGTTTGAGACGTATCAGCATCCCCAAGCTTAATTCCTGCTCGCCTCGAGTAGGTAAATGATAACAAAATAATTTTTGAAGTGACATGCTACCAACACAATCTTGATCAAGTAATAATGTAAAGCTTATGCACTGAATGCATTGATCCAAGACAATGGTTCATTGAATAAATCAACCAAGTGTAACATTAACAAGAATTTTTCGCAAATAGTACTTTGGAGACCTAAAAGTATGAATCTCGACAAGATTGATATCTCACAAAGCAATATTATTTCAGCAAAGGTGTTTGACCAACTCAAAGGAAGATTTAAGCTTTCAGCAAAAAGCTTCAACTTGCAACATATTTATCTCAAGATAAAGTCAATACAAAGCTTTCATGGTTAGACATAAAGATAACATGTAGTAAAACTTGCACCAAGGTTGACACTATGTGATTGCTTGAGAGGTAAAGATTGGGAGGAAAACTGACTCGACATCAAGTAAAAAGAAAGGCCCTTCGCAGAGGGAATCAGGGATTAGTCGTGTGCTAGAGCTTTTTAATTTATTTATGAAACGGAATAAAAACAGTTTTGAGATATGCATGCTTTCGTCAACGACTCCACAGCAAAGAAATCATCTAGTCCCCTACACCAAGCAAGGTTTTAGACTTGTGAGAGTGGCTCCCATAGAGGAACGAGAACATTCCTCTTTCTCCTTTGTTTATCACTAGCCAATGTTTGACTGATTTCTCAGGTTTGCACTGTGTGAAGGAGAGATTAATGATATTGAATTTATATTTTGCGGGCTGGGAACCCTTGGCCAATTCTCGTCAAATTTAAGTGAGCACGTAATCCATGCTCACCAGATGAAAGGGGGGAAATAACCTTGCTTGACACAGGATATAGCTAACTTCCTTACTACTTCCTCATTAGCTAAAAACAGAGACACAAAAAGGAATATTTTGAAAGTTTAAAGGTAGCACATGAAAAATTTACTTGGAGTGGCAAGGAAATATCACATGTAGGTAGGTATGGTGGGCACAAATGGCAAAGATATTTGGCTCAGGGATTTGGATGCACGAGAAGTATTCCCTCTCAGTACAGAGTTTTTAGGCTTAGCAAGATATCAAGAAAACACATAACACCAACCTGGTTCAATGAATGACTACAGATATACATTAAGCATAACCATTAGACTTCACACCATCTACCCTGTTAGCCAAACCATCTCTTTGCAAAAAGAATATCTAGACTCTGAGAGCTACCAAGCAGGACAAGCGCCATAATTTTAAGCTTTATAGTAGTTCTTTACTAATCCATTCTTAAATGATCCACAAGTTTAAGCATTAATCTACTTCATATATCTAAACAATTGACAAGTATCAAATATTCAAGACAATGATCTATAAGATTATGCAAGCACTTCTTTTCACACTTCCTACATGATAGTTTCCTTTCAACCAAACACCAATCAACTTATTTAAAACAACCAAAAGGTGAAAACACAAGAGAGTACTTCCTAACTACAAAAGCAAAGAGCTATGAACAAGAGATACATGAAAAACAAGAGCTAGCAGCAAGAATTATAAAAGCTAAACACTCAACACATATAAGTGAAGAACAGGAGTGTTTTATGAAAAAGCGGAGCGTGTCTCTCTCCTAAACAAGCATGCAAAGATACAATTTATTGCAAAGAGTAGAGAACAAAACAATAACAAACTAAAAGTAAAAACAAACTGACGCTTCAAGAATAACACTTAATGTGTAAAGGAATAAAAATATAGTACCATGAGTAAAACAGATGATTGTTGATAAATAAGGGGATGCCTTGGGCATCCCCAAGCTTAGATGCTTGTGACTTCTTAAATATTGCAGAGGAGGGTCCATGGGGAGCCTTCCCAAGCTTGAGATTTTATCCCTTCTTGATCTTCATTCATCGCCTCGCTCTTGAATACTTGAAAACTTCCTTCACGCAAAACTTATAGCAAACTTCATTAGAGGGGTTAGTCCACAAAAAAAATATCTTCCTTCAGTGCCAAAGCACATATCATGAACTTATTTTTAAACATTAGCTACTGTCACCAAGATCTAAGTAAAGCTCTTGTCCTTAAAAGAACTTCACTTTGCCCGTAAAAGAAGCAATGCAAAACTAAGACAGAATCTGTCAAAAATAGAACAGACTGTAAAGATGAATTTTTTCGGGGTACTTTTGGACCTCAAATCAGAAAACTCAAAACTAGCAAAAGGCAGAGAAAACCCTGATGCTTGCTGCCAAAAATTTGCAACCACAATTTTTTTTGGAATTTCGAACAGTGAATAATAGAAAATTGTTTCTGGACAGCAAACTCACAAATCAGTCTTCCTCTCTTTAGAGGCTATTTTTGGCACCAAAAACCAAAACAAAAAGATACAAGGGAGTTGTTACAGAGGTAACATCACCCAAACTCGAAGAAACAAAAAGAAACAGTAGGCAAAAATAAAATGGGTTGCCTCCCATAAGCGCTTTTATTTAATGCCTTTTAGCTAGGCAAAAAGGGCAAATTCAAGTTTTATCAGTATCAAAACTATCGCCATCTTTGCGAACCCCATTACCCTTTTCACTAGCTTCAGTAGGCCTCTCACATAAACAATCAACCTCGGTTATGTAGGGTTGAGAGTCACCCTTGTTGTCCTTTGTGGGCTTGCTCTCTTCATCAAAAAAATCCAGGTGAGATCCAAGCAAAATTATCTATCAAAGCATCAGCTATCCCTAAAAGTTTGAAAGGAATAGAAACATTGAAATCTTCTTTGTTTTCCGTAGTAGAAGTGTATTTTCTAAAGTTTTCATCCCTAACATCTAAGGAATAATGAATATGAGGATAAGTTCGAAGACAACCATAACGAACAAATATTTTACGAGCTTCTGCAACAATATCATCAAATTCATGGAGAAGAATATCTAGGACATAATCTTTTTCTTCCCCTCTATCCATGCTATCAAGTTTAAGAAACATTTGCTGCAATATTGGGTTAAGATTAACAAACCTATGCTCAAGTTGATTCACCAAACAAGAGATAGCAGAATCATAATTATGGGTGAGCTCAACTATAGATCTTTTCTCATGAGCAAAAAGCTTGCTAGTAAAAGTGAGGAACTCTTCAATATTATCTCTACCAATAATGTCCCCACTTCCAACCTTAATATTTTTCATACCAAACTCCGGAGGAAACATAGCTACTAAGCAAAACAAAAAGAGACTACTTGCTAGAATTTTTAATTTTTTTGTGTTTTCGAGATTTAGAGCAAACAAAAGGCAAAACGAGACAAACAAAAAATAAACTAAGCAAGACAATAACAAAGTAAAGTGAAAGGATGTGTGAAACTCCCCTAGCTGAAGCTTCCATGTCCCCGGCAACGGCGCCAGAAAAAAAGCTTGATGGCGTGGATCACACGTTCGCTGGGGAACCCCAAGAGGAAGGTATGATGCAGCGTAGCAGCAGTTTTCCCTTGATTACAAAACCAAGATTGTCGAATCCAGTAGGACTTGGAGAAGGCTTAGCAAGGTGTCAATGGAACCGTTTACGACAATTGATGTGGACCTGCACACAATCACAAACAAACTACTTTGCCCCAACGAAACAGAGAGCTTGTCAATCTCTCCAGCTTGCTGAACACAAAGAATTAAATGTGCAAGTGTAAAATATGATGAGAACAAAATATGACTAGTGAGAAAATGAGTACGGAAAGCTATTAAAATGGTTGTAAATAGTGCAGGAAAATAGGACCTGGGTCCACAGATAACTAGTGGTGTCTCTCCAGAAGATATGCATGATGGGTAACCAAATTACAGCAAGGCAATTGAAAAAATTGTGGGAGCATAACAATGCTATCATAAAACAATATAGTTCACCGCTTCATCTAATATGGGCATTATCTCAAAATACATAGACCGTTATCCAACTGCATCTATGACTAATAATCCACCCCCGAGATCGCTATCCAGCATGTCTCCAGAAGTATTAAGTTGCAAGCAACAGATCATTGCAATAAGCATGGTGCATAATGTAAGCAATGTAAATAACACAAGGAAATAACACCATTGTTTTCTCCCTAGTGGCAACAACACATTCGTTGGCATGAGCATTTCTGTCAGTCGCACTCTGCTCAAGAAGGCATGAACCCACTATCTAGTATAAATACTCTCTCATACAACACTAACAATTACTTGGACAAAGCATCCACTAGCATCGGAGAGCATGCAAGATCATAGATAAAACATAACATAGAGATGAAAAAGAGTAATGATTTCCACAATTCATCGGATCCAAGCAAACACATCATGTAGCAGTTACAGATAATATGATCTTGATCGTGATAGGCAGCTCACAAGATCTAAGCAATGGAGTACAAGGATGAGAGACAACCATCTAACTACTGTCATGGACCCGTAGTCCCGTGGTGGACTACTCACGCATCCGTCCGGAGGAAGGCATGGTGGTGTAGATGCCTCCGGTGATGATCTCCCCCTCCGGCAGGGTGCCGGGAAGAGCTTCAGAACCCTCCCGATCTAGGGTTGGTGATGACGGCGACCTCGAATGTTTTTTGGAGAATATGATCGGGTACTTAGGGTTTTCGAGACGAAGACGGTTTATTGGCGAAAGGGCGACTCGAGGAGACTATGAAGTCGCCCAGGTGGGACCCCGGCGCGGCCAGCACCTGGGCCGTGCCTAGGTGGTGTCTAGGGGCTGTGGGCCCCCCTACAGCTCCCCTCCTGGCTCCATCTTTGTTTCTTCATGAAAATAATTCACGTAAATTTGTAGATGATTCCAAGAAACTTCCCCGAACAACTTTTCTGAAACAAAAAGACAGCAGAAAACAGGAACTGGCACTGGGCATCTTGTTAATAGGTTAGTTCCATAAATTATGCCAAAATGATATAAAAACATTAGAAAAACATGTGGCACCGATATATAATCAAGCATGGAACATAAAAAATTATAGATACGTTAGAGACGTATGATGTACCTTGCTGTCTTTCGGTACTTGTAGTTTATTTGAGTCTGCTGATATGATGTTCTTGATGACTCTGCTGTGTCTGATGTACATGACCAAACAAGGGAAGTTTGCCGACTGCCGGGGCAGCCGGATAACAGGAATGAAAACAAGTTGCGGCAAAGATTGTTTCAGGTTTGTTCATTACTTTCATATCTTTATTGATAGCATGGGCGGTACATACATGATATTTTCTCAAGTGTAGAAACGATGCAGGAGGGAGCCGTTCCACGGCCTTTCCATCTCCTCGTCTGCCTTGTCCTTCTCGTCCTTCTTGTGCTCGCGAGCATCGATCAAGTAGTAGGAGTTGTTGATGAGCGCTTTGCTAACGATGAATGGGCCTTCCCAGGGCGATGATAGATTGTGCATGCCCTTGGTGTCTTGGATTAGCCGCAGCACGAGATCTCCTTCGCGGAAGTTGATGGGTCGGACTCGTCGGCTGTGATAGCGGCAGAGTTTTTGCTGGTAGATTGCCGATCTTGACTCGGCGAGCTTGCACGCTTCCTCGAGGACGTCGACTCCGTCTTCACGGGCTTGTTTGGCGTCTTCCTCCGTGTAGAGGACGACTCGAGGTGCATCATGTTCGATGTCGGTTGGCATGATTGCTTCGGCTCCGTAGACGAGGAAGAAAGGCGTGAAGCCATTTGAGCGGTTCGGTGTTGTCCTCAGGCTCCAAAGGACGGCTGGCAGCTCCTCCATCCATGCGCCGGCTCCACGCTCGAGTGGCTCAAGCAACCGGGGCTTGATTCTGGCTAGGATGAGGTCGTTTGCCCGCTCTACTTGGCCGTTGGATTGGGGATGGGCGACGGATGCGACGTTGAGCCGGATGCCCGTCCTGCCGCTGAACCTGGCGAATTCTCCCTTGACGAAGTTTGAGCCGTTATTGGTGATTATGCTGTGGGGGTATCCGAAGCGGTGGATGATCTCCTTGATGAATTTGACGGCTGTTGGACCATCCAGCTTCTTGATTGGTTTTGCATCAATCCATTTTTGTGAACTTGTCCATGGCCACCAGCAGATGTGTCATGCCACTGCTTGCAGTCCTCAGGGGGCCGACCATGTCCAGCCCCCAGAACGCAAACGGCCCGGTGATGGGGATTGTCCTCAGCGCTGCAGCCGACGTGTGCTTCTGAGTTGTGAACCTCTGTCAGCCGTTGCACAGTCGGACCAGCTGGTTTGCGTCTTCCAGCGCAGTCGGCCAGTAGAAGCCTTGCCTGAACGCCTTGGCGACGATTGCCCTTGCTGATGCGTGGTGGCCGCATTCCCCTTGATGGATGTCCTTTAGGATTTGGTTTCCTTCTTCCCGGCTCACGTAGCGCTGGAAGATGCCTGAGACGCTGCGCTTGTACAGTTCATTGTTGATGATGGTGTAAGCGCTGGCCCGATGTTTGATTTGCCTGGCAGCGAGTTCATCCTCGGGGAGCTCGTCATTGGTGAGGTAGGTGAGGAAGGGTTGAATCCATGATGGCGCTGTGTCGATGACAAGGACGTCCATGGTGTCCGGCTGGTCAGCTATCAGGGATCCGGCAGGCGGCTCGTCCGGCTCCAAATTCTTGGGCATCCGGATGGACTCCGAGCTGGAGCATGGCATGATATATGGCTTGTGCAGGTGCTCGAGGGCGACACCGGGTGGGATTTCTTCCCTTAAGGAGCCGATGTTGGCCAATGTGTCGGCTGCCTCATTGTTGGTGCGGGGTATGTGGTAGAACTCGCAGCCCTCAAAGCAGCCGGCGAGCTGTTGGATGAAGAAGCGGTAGGAGGCCATGTTGGCGTCTTTGGCATCCCAGTGCCCGGTGATCCATTGTATCACCAGGTCCGAATCCCCGTAGCAGAGGATCCGCTTGATTCCCATTGCCTTGGCGAGCTTGAGGCCATGAGCGAGCGCTTCGTACTCGGCGACATTGTTGGATGCCGTGAAGTGAATTTGCAGCATGTACTCGAGTTTTCAGCCCTTGGGGGAGGTGAGGACGACTCCGGCTCCGAGCCCCCAGTATCTTTTGGAGCCGTTGAGGTGCATGCGCCAGTGGCGACCGGAGTCGGGAGGTAGAGGGATGTGCTCCGTCTCGCCCAGTCGACGAGGAAGTCGGCGAGCACTTGAGATTTGATCACGGTTCCCTTATCGTAATCGATGTTGTGTGCCGCCAAGTTGATGGCCCACTTGACGACCCTATCGGCTGCGTCTTTGTTACATATGATCTCCGAGAGCGAAGCCTCGCTCACTACCTTAAGCGGGTGCTCTTGGAAGCAATGTTTTAGCTTCTTAGCCGCCATGTACACACATCCGCCACTTCCCGTTTTTATTGAGGACTAGGACTGGATTGGCCAGCCAGTCCGGATGGTAAACTTCCATGATGAAACCGGCTGCGAGCATCTGGGCTATCTCTTCTTCTATTATTTTCCTTCTTTCTTCTACGAAGTGGCGTAGAGACTGCTTGACCGGTTTTGCGTTAGGCCGGACGTGTGAAGAGTGCTCGGCGAACTCCCCCAGGACACCCGGCATATCTCGAGGAGACCATGCGAAAATGTGCCGATTCTCACGGAGGAAGTCGTCAAGCTCGCTTTCCTTTTTGGGGCTAAGGTTAGCTCCCACAGTGAAGAACTTGGAGTGATCGTTGTCATCAAAGAAAATTTTCTTCGTGTCACGTGTCGACTGGAAACTGGACTCTCCAGCCGGCTTAGCCAACTCCGGCACTGCCGGCTGCTCTTCGATGACCTTGCATTTGATGTGGCGCAACTCCTCGCTGCATACAAGGGTCTCAACCATCTTTGCGCTGTCTGAGGCGCAGGCCATGGAGCGCTTGTAATCCCCGACATTGGTGATGATCCCACGGGGACCCAGCATTTTCATTTTGAGGTAGGCGTAGTGCGGTACCGCCATGAATTTGGCGAGCGTGGGCCGCCCGAGGATGTCGTGGTAGGCGCTGCTGTGGTTGACGACCTCGAACGTGATGATTTCGCGGTGGTAGTTGTCCTTGGAGCCAAACAGGATGTCCAGCCGGACCTGCCCCATGGAGAAGCCGGCGTAACCTGGTACTATGCCGTGGAAGACCGTTCGGCTTGGCATCACGCTGGACTCGGCGATGCCTAGCTTCTCCAAGGTGTCGCGGTACAGGATGTTGATGTTGCTACCGCCGTCGATGAGGACGCGTGAGAAGGTGCATGTGAGCTTGGTTGAAATGATCATGGGCTCCCAGACCAGAGTGTAGCCGCCTGGGTTAGGCATGACATCCGGGTGGTCGCTGCGGTCCCAGGTGATTGCTTCCTCCGACCAGTTGAGGTACTGGGGGACTGGGGGTAACCACAGTGTTCACCTCCCTGTATCGCTCGTGCCGTCTACGTTTGTCATCGCGCTCGCTGACGAATACGATGTACCGGCGTCCGGATGCTGGTAGTTGTTGCGGTTGCTGGCTGGAGGAGGCGGCAAGCGGCATTGATCATCACGCTGCCGGTCATCTCGATTCCTATCGTCGCGTCCGGCTTCGATAGCCGGAAGGGGAGGAGGAGGTAGAAGAACTTGGCGGTCATATCGCGGTGACGACCTCGGGTGGCCAAGGCGGCACTCCCCGACGGTGTGGGCAGCCGGCCTGTCGCCGTGGTTTCTGCAAGGCCTGTCGAGCAGTGATTCGTAGTTGTTCGTCGTTCTTGCCCAGTGCATGTCGGAGTTTGTCCTCAGGCGGCGGTTGTCGAAGCCGTTTGCCGGCCTTCCTTCGGTCGTGGCGATGACCTTGGACTCGTTTCGGTCGTCGGCGTAGGCTTTGCGCTTGCCGTGGGCATCGTGGTCGTGCTTTGCCGTTCTTCCTCCGTCTGGCGGGTCGGCTCGGGTGTAGCCGGCTTGGTGGCGATCGTGCCATCTTCATCGAGCAAGATTGGCTGCTTCATGGAGGAGTCGGCTGTGGCGTACTTGTCTGCGATGATCATTAGTTCGGCCATGGTTTTCGGGTTGGCACGCATGAGCTTGTGCCTGAGCAGCATTCTGTCTCGAAATCCTTGAGCGAAATATTGGATGGCTTGTGACTCCTGGATTCCTTCACAGGAGTTATGCAGGCTGGTCCAGCGAGTGAGGTAGTCACGGTCCAACTCGCCCATGTTTTGCGTGCATAAGGCCAACAATTGTGCATTGCCATGCCGCAGGAAGGTGCCGGTGAAGTTTCAATTGAAAACCTCCGTTAAGTCCAGCCAGCTATTGACGCTCTCGTCGGGGGGGCTGTTCAGCCAAGTTCTGGGCGAACCTTGAAGCATGAGCGTAACGTAGTGCATGGCGACTCGTTTATTGCCGCCTGCGATTCCGATTGTGGTGACATAGTCGGCCAGCCAGTCCTCCGGCTTGGCGGAGCCATTGTACTTGGGCGTTTCCCGTGGGAGCATGGATCCCTTGGGGAACGGTTCCATCTTGATGCGAGGACCGAAGCATTTGTGCCCGGCTATGTCCTCCTCTTCGATGGTGCGTGAGGCCTTCAACGACTTGATGCGTTGGTGGGCATCGTCGTCGACTGCGGGTCCTAGCGGCCCTAGGCGCTGGTCGATGGTGATCTTGGTGCCGAGGCAGTCCTTGACACTAAAACTGGCTCGAGGGTTGAGCTCGTGATCCCGGTCGCATCCTGCAGCTGGCTCTTGGTTGCGGCTCCGGGGGTGCGAGTTCACACTCTTTTCGCGGTGACCCCCCGGCTGCTTGCTCTTCGGCGGGTTGTGGTTCGTGGAGGATGACTCGTGTCCCTTCTTGGGCTTGCCGGCTGCATCGTAGCCGGGAGGCGGGTTGTCAACTGCCAAGGCCCGGCTTCCTGCCGGCTTGGTTTCCCGCTGCTGCCGGTTGGCGGTGGCGATGAGCTCCTGAACCCGACGCATTTGTTGACGTAGCTCTTCGCCTTGCAGGTGAGGGGGCTCGGCGGCTGCCGCCTCCGCGGCTGCCGCCTCCGTGGCCTTCATGTTTTGGACGGGACAGATGTTGTAACAGCCCCAGTTTGGAACCTGGAAAAAATATGAATAATTTTTCCACTTTTTGTATCTCATGTTTCCATCATGGCATATGTTTAATTTTCTAAAGTCGACAAACAACATTTGGGAACATTTAACAAAGGGAAGCCAAACCTTCCCAAACCTCAAACCCATGAAATGCAAGCAATGGTACAAACCATGTCATGACAAGTGAACATATTTGTCCAAGAAGTTCCCTAAGTTCAATCAATGCCTAAGAACCAAATGGCATGGCCTCCAAATTGTTTACAGTTTTCAAAACTTCAAATGTGGTTCAAATCAATTCCATCTTTGAAGCCATGTTAGGTTGTTCAAGAAAACCCCAAAAGAAAAATATGTGGAGCTCCCTTATCTTGTTGAGAGCATCCCTGAATTTCCTAGGATTTTTTTGGAGCTATTTAAATGCCTAGTTAAAATAGCAACATTCTGGTTTCTGTGGTTTGCCGGTACTACCGGTCAAATAACCAAAAGTACCGATGTGGCATCGTCCTCGTAGCGATAGTGTCGGCACTATGCCGCCATGCCTCATCCCCGCACGAGCTACCTGCTCCCTTGGAGAAAAGGGACCACGACGCTCACCTGCTCCCTCTCTCTCTCCCCATCTCTTTTTCCCCGTTTTTCCGGATCGAGAACCCTAACCCTAGCTCCTGCACGCGTCCTAGAGCCGTCGTCGTCGCCGCTGCATCGCCGCCGTTACGAGCCACCCCAGCTCGAGCCGACGCCGCCACTAGCTCCGCCTCGACGTGCTGCGCCTCCACGCTGAAGGAATCGGCCCGGGCCGGCAGCAATCGGCGCAGTCATCCTCTTCCTCCCCGGCAACGGCCGCGCCTCCCCGAGCTCCCCGCCGCCATCTCTGTCCATCTCCGGCCTCGCCGTCCACAGAGTCGCGTTCCTGGTGAGCCTACGAGCCCCCTAACCCTCTCCTTCCTCTCTGTTTCCCCTCTGGCCTCCTCTCCCTCCAAGCGCCGCCGCCGGCCGCCGCGGGTCGCCATCCTCTGCGTCCCTTCGGTTACCAAGGAATGGCGGCACCGCTACCGCTTAGTACCTCGTTCTTCCGCGCGTCGCCTACAACCTTTAGCGCGTCCCCGCGCAGTCCCCGTAGCTGGCTGCGTGCACGCCGTCGTCGCGGTCACCGCGCGCGCGCGTCGCGGCCGTGCTCAAAACCTTGAGCGAAAGTACCGGTGGTACTACCGATGGCAGTACCGGTTAATAATTTCCGATTATGGTTATTTTTTATTATAACCGGAAGTAGGTCCGGAAGTACCGCCGATAGTACCGGTTAATAATTTTCGGTTCTGGTTATTTCTAATTATAACCGGAAGTAGGTCTGGTAGTACTGTCGTTACTGCCGGTTCGGTTCTGTTAGTTTCAAGTTATAACCGGAAGTAGCACCGGAAGTACCGCTAAACCGGTACTACCGGGCACTTCACCGGAAGTACCGACTAGGAGATTTCGGTACTGGATGTTAGTGTTTATAAACGGAAGTAGACCCGAAAGTACCGGCATCACCGGAACTACCGGGCTTCCCACCGGAAGTACCGGCTAGTTTAATACTAGTTTGAGGTTTATCACAACTTAATAAATGTTATTTTCAAATCTTTCAAGTGTTGTATCATTTTGATCAGCAATTCAAATGCTATCAAACCATGCTAATATCAAATCATGACAACAAATTTTCCTTTGAAGATTATCCTTAATTTGATTAAGGAATTAAATTCAAATAATTATTTAATTCTCTATTTATTCATCGATAGTTGGAAATTTTCAAATAAGGTACCAAAACGATCAGAAGAACAATACCTATCTAATCATGTCGTGGTCATGCTTATTTAATCCACTTCTTAGTAATGTAATCTTTTATAAGCAATAAGGACATTAAGTTAAAATATGGGGTGGCTTCCAAATAATTGCACTAATTATTTGGCACTCCATTTGAAAGTGCATGGTTGCTCCCATGCATGGTTTTGGTAATTAATGACAATCTCTATGGACTAATGTTTGCATTGACCTATATTTATAGGTGTGTCCATTTGAGTTGCTTGTTCTCCATTTGTTGGAGTCAAGGTTAAGGGAAGAAGAAAAGTTTGTGTTGATCAAGGCTTTGTGCGGGTTGATCACTCAAGGCCAAGTGAAGATATGCCGTAGAGAGCGTCTCCCATCTTGGTGTATGGGGAGCATGATGTGAATCTTCACCGAAGTGCGATCGAGGAAGGTGGTGCGTCTTGAGGAGATGAAGATCGTCTTCATCGACCTCAAGTGGATTTATGCACAAGGCAAAGGTATGATCTTGATAGGGTTTCTATTTTACCGGTCTCATATTGTTTAGTGAGAGACCGGATTATAGGATAGATAACTGTACTATCAAGAGGGGCTCTCGACCGAATATCGTGATCGTATCGCCGTAGAGAGCACAAACCTTTGCATCCATGCAATCATCTTTATTGGTTCTTATTTGTCTCTTATCGTGGTGTGGTCTTGGTGCTTGTCGTGCTTGTCATGACAAAGCCAAGTTCACCGAAAACGGTTTTCTTATGCGACTTCTATTGCGGTTTCGGTATTGGAGATTTTGCCGGTTCATCCGTGCGGAAGATTTACCTCTTCCATTTCTTTGCAAAATCTCCAATGCTTGTTTGCCATTTTCAAAGGTAGAATTTGTCGTCCTCTTTCCAACAAACTTGGTTTTACTTCATTCGGACTTCAATTGCAAAAGTTTCGGCATTTCCGGTTTTCAAAAAGGAGTTTTTAACTTTCCCCATTTGGTTTTATAATATTTTCTTGGACTATGATGTTTCTCTGCATAATCTTGTTTTGCTTGTTGTGACGATTCCAACGAGTCCAAGTTTATCGAAAACGGAGTTCGTGGGTGAAAGTTATTGCATTTCCGATTTGCAAATGGGAGATTTTACCTTTCCCCATTTATTTTTGTATTATATTCTTGTACTATGATGTTTCTCTACATATTCTTGTTGTGCTCGTTGTGATGAGTCCAACGGGTCCAAGATTATCGAAAACGGAGTTCGTATGCGAAAGTTATTGCGGTTTTATTCTCTGTACCTTTTAAAATAGAAAAATCTTTTAGAAAAAGAAAAAAAAAGGTGCCGGGCTGGCCTGGCCGGCCCCAGGCCGGTGCGAGGCCGGCAGGCTCGGGCACTGTCCCAGCCCAGCCGCGTCCTGGCTGCCCGGCCCAGGCCGGGGGCAGGCCGGCCACAGGCCGGTAGCAGGCCGGTTTCTCTGTTTTTCTCTGTGTTTTTTTCCTTCTTTTTTTGCTGGGCTGTGCACTACTGCTGTGTGTTCGATCGTGGGAAGTTTCCCAGCCGGCCAGGCTGGGTGCAGGCCGGCCCCAGGCCGGGTTACCTGCTGCCTCATTTTTTTCTCCCCAACGGCTCCTTTTTGGAGTCACCTATAAAAGGGTCTTCTTCCCCATTTTTCTTGTAGATCTCATCCCTTGATCTCTCTCCTCCATTGCCAACATTTTGAGAGCTCGATTCCTACTAATACCTCCGATGATTCTTGCCCAAATTTAGGGAAACAAGAGAGGAGATCTAGATCCACTACTCCACCAATAAAAATCTCCTCTAAGTGAGGGGAACTTGTGGGATCTAGATTTTGGAGTTCTTGGTGTTTCTCCTCCGTTCTTCCTCCTAAATCCCTCCATAGCATTAGTTGCTTTGGTTGGATTTTGGGGAGAGGAATTTGAGCACTTGGTGTGTTCTTGCCCTTTTGCATTTGTTGCATCGGGTTGTGCTCCCCACGGTGATTCGTGGGATTGAAGGTTGGGAGCTTGTTACTCTTGGGTCATTGGACCCTAGACGGTGGTGCCCTGAAGACTTCGGCTTGTGGAGCTTCGGCACGATTTGGGAGCCCCCAATTGAGTTGTGGGTGTGTGCCCCAAAAGTTGTAAGGGCTCCGGAATCCGCCCCGAAGGATTCCGATAGTGGAAGGTGAACCAAACCTTTGGGTGCGGTTCATCAGAGAATAGGGTGAGGCCTTTGTGGCATCTTTAGTAGGCCTTTTGTGGCGAGCTCACACCCCTCCAACGAGACGTACTCCCTTAACAAGGAGGAACTCAGGAATAAATCATCGTCTCCGCGTGCCTCAGCTATTTCTATACCCGAGCTTTTACTTATGCACTTTACATTGTGATAGCCTTCGTGCTTGAAGTTTATTTCTAGCTATCACCTTGTTGCTTGCCTTGTTTAGCATAAGTTGTTGGTGCACTTAGGTAAACCTAGAATTTTAGGTTGTTGGCTTGTTAATTTAAACACCTAGTTTTATTCCGCAATTATCAAGCCCCTAAATAGAAAAAGTTTTAATCGCCTATTCACCCCCCCCCCCTAGGCGACATCCGGGCATAGCTTGTTCTTTCAATTGGTATCAGAGCCTCGTCTCTCTTGTTTGGCTTTACCGCCTAGAGAGTAAAGATGTCGTCTAGGGATTTAGTGCACAATTTGTTGTTTAGATTTAATGGCACAAATTTTAATGTTTGGAAAACTCATATGCTTAGTCACTTACGGGTCTTGGACCCCGAGATTGAGCGGATCTTAGATATAGGTTTTTCTCCTCCAAAGGACTACGAAAGTACGACTTTAGAGGATGAGAAAAACTTATATCTAGATGCTCTAGCATCTAATGAGTTTTGCAAATTTGTGAGTGTTGTAGTTTTTGAGTCAATCATGCCTCTCCGGGATACTCATGAATTATGGACCAAGCTTCAAGAAAAATATGGAGTGTCCGACTCTATTAAGGATGATTGCTCTCCCTCCACCTCCGGCCGTGACGAGCTCTCGTCTTCATCTACTTCACCAAAATGTGGTAAGCCACAAACTAATGTGATGGTGAGTAGTGATGGGTTTTGCATTTTGGATAGTGAGCTCATTATCAATGATCTTCCATCTCTATCTAGTTGCAATGATTCATCTTTGGACTTAAACACTCATAGCACTATAAATGATTCACATGCTAGTGTTGATAGTCCTTGCATATCATTTAAAACTTCCTTGGATAATTCTCTCTATGATATGCTTGCTTTATCTTGTTCCAATGATAAAAATGCTTGTGTCCCCTCTAACTCTTGCATGAATATAAATGTAGAGGAAACCCAATTAATTGTGGAACAAGATTCGAACTTGAGTAGTTCAAAAATTAATTATTCTTCTTCATCCACCTCTCATTGTCTCATGGCTAAATCTTCTTCTAGTAATGACAATGATGATAATGATAATAATGATGAAGAAGATGATATGGAAAAAGTTAATGCCCTTCTTCAAAATAAAGGTCTAATGATTCTTAAAGCCCTTCCTAGTAATAAAAGTGCCCAAGCTAACCTCTTTGAAATCATGAGCACTCTTATTGAGCGTGGGGAAACTATTGAGGCCTTGGAAGCAAGCCTTGAAGAAAAGGATAAGATCGAAAGAGATGATGCTATGGAGAAAGCATCGTTAGAAGATGCTCTTGAGGAAGAGCAAGAGACTCGTGCTTCTCTTGAGGAGAAACTATATTCTATCGAGGAGTCTCATAATGAAATAATTGCTAAAATCATTAAAGAACGTGACCATGCCATTGCTAAATATAAGGTCACGAAAAATGAAAATGCTAAATTAAATGAAGAGTTTGCTAAGATTTCTTCTTCCATCCCTAATGTCAATGATGCTTGTGCTACTAACTCAATTTCTTGTGAAGCATCTATGTCGAAGGAAAATGTTGAGCTAAGGGCTCAACTTGAGTTGCTAACTAGCAAGTATGAGAAGTTGGAAGCAAATCATGAAAAGCTATCTAGCTCTAATGATGAACTTCTAGCATCCTATGCTTGTCTTAAGTTAGCTCATGAGGCCATCACTACAAAGGTAACATCAACTGAGCCTCATGTGGATATTAGCACAACTTTAATTAATAATGCTATATTGTCATGTGCTAGTCCTAGTAGTTCATCCACTAAGAATGTTGGTACATCATGTGATGAATTACTTGCTTTTCCTTGTTGCTCTAACAATGATGCATCTACCTCCTCTAGTACTTGTGTTGTCACTAACCATGTAGAGAAGAGAGGCGAACTCAAGGCCCAAGCCACTTCTTTGAAGAAAGGCTTGGAAAAGCGTCATGAGGGGAAGAGTGCACTTGACAACATGTTGAGTGTGCAACAATCCCCAAATGACAAGAGTGGACTTTGATTCAACTCCATCAACAAGTCCAAGTCCAACAAGAAGGGCCAATTTCAAATCAAGAATCCGGCCAAGATCACTTGCTTCAAGTGCAAGCTAGAAGGGCACCACGTTCGGGATTGCCCAATGAAGAAGAAGATGCCTCTTAGTGAGAAGCAACTAGGGAAGCGGCCATTTGTTCAATCTCGTGCTCAACCACGTGTTGAACAGCGACCACCTCCTAAGAAGACTCAAACCAATGCTCCTCAAGTTGAGGAGCCCATTAAGAAGAAGAAGAGTCGGTGTTGCTACCTTTGCTGTGGCATAGGTCATTTTGCTTCTTCATGCACTAACAGTACCTCTTCCTCTCCTATCATAATTGATGATGTATATTCTCTTAGGAAGGATAGAGTTGGCAATGTGGTTGCCAAGTATGTGGGAGCTCAAAGTGGTGTCAAGAAAAGCACCATTTGGGTTCTCAAACCTATTGTGACTAACCTCTTAGGACCCAACTTGGTTGGGGACCAACAAGCTTCAACTTGATCAATAGGTGTTAGTGGAGGACATTGGTGACTTGGCTTTCATTTGAAGAATTAAGGGATCTTCGTGGTTATCTTTCCATCCAAGCCAAGTCAATTGGATTCTCACATATCTATCTCATATCCAATGCTTCCTCCTTGCGGTAACTTGTATTTAATCATTTATATACATTGAAAGTTGCTTGCTCCCTTGCATGTGTTAGTTTTGTTCCTAGCATGTGCTTGTATATGATATGCTCCTTTCCTACTTGTCTTGTTATTCAAGGTTGTGTATGATAGTTGTGTATCATGTATGTGTAATTTGTGGGTTGAGCTTTTTGAATCTTGTTTGGATTTCATTTGGCTCTTTGAGTTATTAATGGACTATCCCATTTTGGGGGAGTGATGTGCTTTGTGCACCTCACAAACCTAAAAATGTGTGTACATGAAGGACACCACCTAGTATTGATATTTAAATATTATCTAGCTACTATGTGGTATGTCATATTCATGAGAAATTCAAATTCTACATGTCCATTAATTTCTCTAGTTGGTTTTATTTGCCTCTTGTTTAAAATTAAAATGAAGTATCACATTATGGGGGAGTAATAAGCTATGTGCATATTACAATCCCATAAAAATGTGAACATTTGAGGTTTGCCACTTAGAGTTGATATTGCAAATTATCTTTCTCCTATGTGGCATGTTTGCTCGAACAAGTTCCAATTTCCTTTTGGTTATCTTTTGGATCTTGTTTGCATGGGCTTGCTTGGTGTGGTTTTTCTCTAATATGCATTTCCATATATTATGTGAGAAACCATTTGTTTCCTTTTATTCTAACCATGGCTTTGCCGGTTGGTTCGAATAATTGAAACTACCAACAAACCTCTTTCAAAAATGGTGTTTTAATTCCTATCTTTTGCCATTTGCTAGTTTGTGGTGAAGTTGGTCTTGTACATCATTCCTTTATACCACCGAGAAATATCTCTATATACTCCTTGTCCATGACAAGTGATACTAGTAATTGTGGTGGATTTTGTAGACCATCTTCACATTGGCTCTTGCATTGATTTGCTTTATCTATTGCCTTCCTTGCCTTTTGAATGTATCCTATTTTTAAATTGGTAGTGTTTAGTGTTGTAGATAAAATACGGAGAGTAATGATCCCTTGTGTGTGCATTTTGTATTCAAATGCAAATATATAAGATAATGCATTAATCTTGGGGGAGCATTCCTTTTTATTTAGAACACTAACCTATCTATCAATTATTTTATCCTCTCAATTGGCATTTGATTCTTTATCTTGTGTTGGTACCTTCAATTGGTATTAATTGTAATTTAATATCTCCTCCATAGATATTTGTTCCAATTAATATTTATTGTGGGAGTCTTGATACCTTTTTGCCTTATTTTCCTTTACTTGATCTCGGTCAAGTATCACCCTCTTCTTGGTATCTTTTCTCCTAGTTGATATTTTTGTTTTAATTGGTATCTTATCTTCAATTGGTGTCTTATCGATCATTTGTTGTGTTGATTTGATTCCTTTTGATATCTCACTTCATGTGTTGATGTGTTTTGGAATCAATCATTTGTTGATTTTATTTTTCCTCAATCATGTGTTGATTTGGATTTTGATATAATTTGGACAACCTTTTTGTGTCACACCTTGGTGTGCTCTCTTCTTCGTTGACTTGGTGTTTTTGTCCGAATTGTATCTTGTTTGGTTCTTGTAAGTCTATGTATACATATTTACTAATATATATTCTTTTTAGCGTGCTAGTCTTTCTTGTTCCAATACATAGGGGATACTCCACCGAATCCTAAATCGGCTAAGATGTGCATGAAATTCAATTTCATTTCTATATGCACATATTTATGTGGAGTGTTTCCTATATATTGTAGTTGATCTAACTACTATGGAACCCAATGAGTTTGGGAACCATTTTGTACACTAATTTTGTTTTAGGTACAATGGAGATGCATTGGATGCTTGCCTCATTCATAAGGAAGGTGTTCTCACCGTGTGATTGTCGGAGTCAAGCTTTGATGTCAAACCAACTCTCATCATCTTCATCACCAATGTCATCTCGGTAACAAGTATTTATCCCATGCATAATTTTCTAGTATTCAACCTTGTGTAGGTTGCCTCTTGGCATGAAATCCTTTATGTGCAATTGTTGTGGTTTTGGCTTTTTCCTTCACTTAATATATCTTTGTGATATGTGTGATGAATTTGCAAAAACCTTTTCTTCAATTGATATTATTCCCTTGTGATACTTGTTACCTAACTCAAAGCATCTCCACTATCTCTTGTTCCCTTAGTGATATGTGTGATGCATTTGATATATTTGAAGTTCATTTATATACAATGAGATAAATTTGAGCTACGTGCTATGCTTCTTAGCAACAATCTCGTTTGTATATTTATGACTTCCTTTTGGATACTTTGCTCTCTTTCTCCCGAACCATCTCATATGTGCAAGTTGCTCTGTGGATGTATATCATCTATGGTTTGTCTACTTAGAAACCTATACATATGAGCGAGGTCACCTTTTAGTTGGTATCCTAATTCTTTTGAGCTACCATGTTTTCATCTATAATTCTTTGGTGGCTCCAAATTTGTCTCATGAGTGCTTGTCTTATTGTTTATTGGTATCTTTGCACACTCATGTGTTTGTTGAGGATCTTTTACTTCATGCTTACTGTAACATCCCAAATTTTGGAATGTTTTAAAAATCACAAAAATTTAAAACTTTTATTAATAATTAAATAAAGTCTCCAAAAATCAAGAAAAGCTTTTATAGAAGATTGTTTTGACATCTTCAAAGTTATATTTTAAATTAAATGTTCCTTTATCTTCAAATCTCAACTTTATTGTTTTGGAAATAAAATATTTAAAGGAGTTTTCAAATAGTATTTTCCCCTTTGGTTTATTGTTTAAAATAAATAATATGGGGATATTATAAACCCTATTTCATTTGTGGAAATAATTTAAATACTTTTGCAAGCTTTGTTTTATAAAAATGTTTTATCTTAAATTATTTTAATATGAAAATGAGTTATCATTTTGATGATATTACTCATATTATCCTCTGGTTTTTAATTAAATATTTTGGGATATTTATAAACCTAAATTTGGAAATTTCCCAAATAGCCATATAAGGCAAATTTGGCCAAAAGGGTATTTTGGTAATTTTGTTTTGGCAAAAAATAGTTCTTAAATGTCTATTTTGACTAGTTGGAATTTTACAAATTTTTACAAATTTAATTGACTTGATTTGGAGGCCTAAATCAAAAGTTATAAAAGAAAACAGAAAAAAAATCAAAAAAAAAAGATGACGTGATCGTCATCAAGCTCAACAAACGCACGTACGTTACATCTCCATGGCGTTCTCCCTTCCCACTTTGATTCCGAACGATTTACTACACCAAACGAAGCGCCGTTAGTTCCTATGCGAAGCCCTTGACCTCCTCTATCTATCCCCGCCAAAAGCCCCCTCCAAATAGCCCCCAGTCTATCGTATTGGATCGTCGGAGAGCCGCCTTGCCGCCGCCGTATTTCTTTAACTCCGGCGAGGTGAGCCATTCCCAGAGCCTGTGGCCCCCTCCCTTCGACTTCCCATGCCCGTGCGCACCTCCCTGACCCCTCCCACGATTTTATTATGCAGCCAAGCGTCGTCGCCATCCTCGACCCGAGCTCGCCGGCGCGCGTACCCGCTCCAGCCGACGACCGCCGCCGTTCCAGGTCGCTACAGAGCGCGTCATCGTCACCATCCTCTTCGCCGTGTTGTCCTACATCTCATCGTAGTCTTCGTCGAGCCCAAGCCTCACCGGAGACTCGCCTATGACCATCGCCCGAGTCGCGCCACTGCCGCCCCTGTGTATTCCGGCGACCGACCGCCGCCAGGTTTGGTCAACGTCCGGGAGCCGTCCAATCTATCTTCAACGGTACCGATTAAATCGAGCCGAGCCAAGTCCAAGCCGGAGCTTAGCAGAGCCGAGCCGTGAGCCGAGCCGAGCCACCCTATTTTCTGGAATTTTATTTCCGAAATCTAAACTATAATATTGGGATCCGCGGTGATGGTTTGGTACGTCCCAGACTGGCCAATCTACCGATTGAAAACGAATCACTGACACGCACGGTGATGGTATGGTATGTCCCAGGCTGGCCAATGGCCTGGGCCCATGCACTGGTTGCGGCCCAACGTCAATAAACAAGAGCCCAGTAAAAAAAAACCTACGAGCCTACGACACAATCCCTATTCCGATACCAACTCAGCTCGCCCAAAGGCGACACCCTACGATACAATCCTATTCCGATATCAACTCAGCTCCAACACGCGTACAAAGGCGACACATAAAAAGAAGACAAGCTCAATTCAAAGTTCCAGTCCAAATCGAAAAATTATAGTGTTCCCTAGCTCGCCGTTCTTCACGGGCTCGACACTGCCGCCATCTCAACGTTCTGCCGATTCCACCCGTGCTATTGTCCGTGCTCATCACTTTCCTCTGGTCTGCACATAATACATGATTCCACCCGTGCTATTGTCCGTGCTATCATCCCTATGTTTGATCGATTGGTAACTGCATGAAGTAAGCGTCATATTGGTAAATCATCCATCAAGGCGAATATGATAAGATCAAAAGCATGTGAACTTGACAGAATCAGTCATAAAATTCTGAAGAAAATATTGCTTTATTTTAGTATAGATTTTCTTCATTTTTCTTACAATGAAATGTACTGTGGCACCTACTGAATTATGGATTTAGACTACTCTCAACCTTAGGCGTCACTCTCGACAATGACTGCACAAACATGAGGAGTGTCGTCTAAGGATTTATGCATTAATGTTTCAACAATCTGAGTAATTTTGGTTGTGGCAGTTTTGTAGAAAAGTCCCTGCAAATTTAAACCTTCATATCTTTTAAACCATTTGGCCAAATTTAGCAAACTTTATATTTTTGAAAAGCTCTGGACTTGTAGAATCGTTTGGCACTGTTATTTTTCAGTGTGACAAATCCAAATTTATTCAAATTTCAAATGAGTTATTTAAGTAAATTTTATATAGTTTTAAATCTATAAGTCCAAATTTTGCAAATAAAATATTTCTGGAAACCTTGGAACATGCATGACATGATCCCACTGTTATAATTAATTTTTGATAGTTTTAAAAAGATTTCTTAATTAGAGACTCAAATTGGAGTATTTCTGATATAGTTTAATTTCAATAAATCCTTTTAATTTGTTTTCTATTAGAAAACTTCTTCAAATATTTGTCTCTGTCCAGAGAGACCAAAACCATGCCTATCTACCGCCTTTTGAAGCATAAACATTGAAAGTGTGCCAAAGGCCATTTAAATGTTAATGTTTTGCAAACTTTAGTTCCAAAATGTTTTAAAACTCTTTTGACCAACCCTTGTGTGATCACTTTGATCAAGACCAATCTTTAGAACCTTTGTAACACCCCTGCAACCTATTCAATTTTGAATTGTTCAAATTTGAATTGAGACCAACCGTGACCAAATGGCAAACCCCAAACCTAATGCATTGATTCTTTCTGCATATGGGATCATGTATTGAAACTTGGACCACCAACCTAGATATGTTTGTTTCTATCCATGTCTGTTGTTATGTTTGTTTCTTTTGATTGTTGTATTGTTGCTTATTGCCATATGTTTGTATTGTATAGATTGAATGAAGAGCTATGAGCTACGTTGAAAAAGAGTGTGTGAGCAACGACAAGTTCCAAAAGGCAAGTGCATACACCCTTTCTTGAAAGACCTACTATTTTATTATATATGCATTGTAGACTATTTCAGTAGTATGCATGATACGTGTACTACTATATTGCTATGCAGACCTGTTTAGTATACCTCCCTTTATTCCTGTTGATTTAGGAACCCATTCACTTGGTAGAAGTTAGAACTGCAATGCTGAAATGTTTTATTGTAGTGCGAAAGGATAAAAACTCTACTAAGTTAATGAACTACCTGGGTGGCAATTGGTTTTGCTCTATTGGTGGTTTAAAGTTGAGTAGCTGCTCAGGCCCAGTTCTGCGGGTACCTGAGTACGTGCACTTGTGAACGGCCACCCAGGAACAAAGAGATTTAAGTCGCTCCAAATTTAGATTGCTTCCAGTGCAGCCACTTGGTATTATGGCTCTGCCTTGACTAAGTAAGTTCTAGGAACCTGATTCCGACAGTTCTCAGCGGATGAATGTCGTGTATGGGTCTGTCTGATGAACAGGGGACTGTTTCCCAAAGGTCTCGTCTTCATCTTCACCTTTCCTTTTCACTTCAAGAAGGTCAAGGACAGAATGGGTTGATAAAGTCTCATGGTGAAAGTGCACAACCTCTCGAGAGTGTAAAACTATGATCATAGCCGTGTCCCCGGTTACGGACAATTCTGAGCAGCTGGACAAGGATGTCGATGGAAAATCTTCTCATTCCAATTTCATAAATAAAATTTGATGGGTGAACAAGAGTAGAAGAGACACTGGTTTTCATGCCAGTTCGTCTTATAGAAAGTTGAGAAATGAAAAAGCTTTATGAAAAGTAAGACAAAATTGGCTTTATGCAATAGCCTCTAACTCCACCAGCCAAACATGCATATAGATTTAGACTTGCCATTTTATATTCCACCAAAGTATCACTTGCCGGCCTGTCACAAGGTATTGACCCAAATTCCCTAGGCTGTAACGTTAATGTTGCAGGTTATTACAATGACGCGTGAGGACGTCTACCTTTCGAGCTTGCAACCAACATGTATGCCAGTGGCACATGAAGATGATGAAGCTCTCTGTGCTACTTATGTTTCCGCTGCCAAACTTTGCATTGAAGCTAGCCTTTGGCTATGCAATTTGTAAAGAATAATTTATTTATGGATCTCGCGATGTAATAATTATTTGACATTGATGCATGGTATTACATCTATTTGTGAATTGCTATCCATACTCGATCCAGGGAATAGCATATTTCACAAAATGTCATTGCTTTTCTAAGCAAGGGCGCTACACTTACCATGGCAATGATGTTGATTTTCATTTGACTAAATGCTCTCACTAGTTTTTGTCATTTTCAACTGGTTTTAGTTTCCAATTGGTATCCGTAAGCTTGTGGACATATTTCTCTAAAAGATCTTTTTACCTCGGTTGGGCCTATCTTATGATGAATTTTTGAAAATTGGTATCTTCTTATGGCTCAACCACATCTTTGGTGCAAGTGCTATGATTTGCTTTTGCATTATGCACTCTTGCACTTGTTGCGTGTTCTAGATAATTTTGGGGAGCGAGGATGCCATTTTTGTGCACTCCTCAATTGTGCATGAAAATTGGGGAGCTTCTCCGTTTTTATTTAGAACTCTCACTTTGGATCTTTTTGATTGCTTTTCTCCTTTGTGGAGTTTGTTTTAAATGATTTCATCTTTTTGCAATCTTTGGATCCTCAATATAGTTTGATTTCCTCTAATCATTCATTAAAAGGGATTGTCATCACCTTGTTAGAGGAACTCATATTATATTGGCTCTCTAAATTTTTCTTCCCATTTCGGCAATCGATGCCAATGGGGGAGAAGTTTAGAGGGTTTAAGGGAATTTGGGTTTTATGCTTTTGTTGCATTTGCCTTTAATGCGCTTTGCATTCTTGCTTGTTTGTCATGCAAGGATGCTCTGCTTCCGTAAAATAATAAAATGTGCTTTCGCCAGAAGAAGAAAAAAGAAGATAGCTCAGTAAATGGCATTCAAGTAAAGTCGAGAAAGAGGCCTTGCTTTCGCACAGGAAGGAAAGAATTGACTTGTCGAACTTGTAGTCTAGGACATTGGTAGGGATCCGCATGGGCACGCTGAACAATCCGATGGCCACCCACAACACGAAACATCGGCCCCGCTCGTAGCGCTTGCCGATCATCCCTATGATCCGCAAAAGAAGTATGCTTTATTTGCTTATAGCACAAAAGTATACGCTTTTTCAGGGAAAGATAGACAGTCTATCATATGGAATAGGGCATTCAGCAGTTTTATGAGGTAGCCTTTTTCAGTAGCAGTCTTGTAAGCAAGCGCCGTAGGTTCAATCTATACTGGCGAGAGTCTTTCCTCTTATAATACAAAGCCTGAGCGCGTTGCATGACTTAATGCCAGCTCTTTATCATACATCTTCTGTAGAACCAATGCAAAAAAATGAAATGAAATGAACAATTGCTACTTCTTTAATAAATTACACCGAAAATAAAGTATGTAAAAAAAAGAGCCAACCTAAAACTTAACTACCCCTTGCCCTCCCACTGAACCCTTCTTTCTATAAAAAAAAGGAAGAGCGCACCAAAACTAAAAATAATCCAGAAAAAACTCCGCAACTTATAAGTAAAAGCTCGGGTATAGAAATAACCGAGGCACGCGGAGACGATGATTTATTTCCGAGTTCCTCCTTGTTATGGGAGTACGTCTCATTGGAGGGGTGTGAGCTCGCCACAAAAGGCCTACTCAAGATGCCACAAAGGCCTCACCCTATTCTCCGATGAACCACACCCAAAGGTTTGGTTCACCTTCCACTATCGGAATCCTTCGGGGCGGATTCCGGAGCCCTTACAACTTTTGGGGCACACACTCACAACTCAATTGGGGGCTCCCAAATCGTGCCGAAGCTCCACAAGCTGAAGTCTTCAGGGCACCACCGTCTAGGGTCCAATGACCCAAGAGTAACAAGCTCCCAACCTTCAATCCCATGAATCACCGTGGGGAGCACAACCCGATGCAACAAATGCAAAAGGGTAAGAACACACCAAGTGGTCAAATTCCTCTCCCCAAAATCCAACCAAAGCAACTAATGCTATGAAGGGATTTAGGAGGAAGAACGGAGGAGAAACACCAAGAACTCCAAAATCTAAATCCCACAAGTTCCCCTCACTTAGAGGAGATTTTGATTGGTGGAGTAGTGGATCTAGATCTCCTCTCTTATTTCCCTAAATTTGGGCAAGAATCATCGGAGGGATTAGGAGGAATCGAGCTCTCAAAATGTTGGCAATGGAGGAGAGAGAGCAAGGGATGAGATCTACAAGAAAAATGGGGAAGAAGCCCCTTTTATAGGTGGCTCCAAAAAGGAGCCGTTGGGGAGAAAAAATGAGGCAGCAGGTAACCCGGCCTGGGGCCGGCCTGCACCCGGCCTGGCCGGCGGGAAACTTCCCACGATCGAACACACAGCAGCAGCGCACAGCCCAGCAAAAAAAGAAGGAAAAAAACGTAGAGAAAAACAGAGAAGCCCGCCTGCTACCGGCCTGTGGCCGGCCTGCCCCAGCTGGGCCGGGAGGCAGCCCGAGCCGGCCGGCTTGCCCCCGGCCTGGGCCGGGCAGCCAGGACGCGGCTAGGCCGGGACAGTGCCCGAGCCTGCCGGCCTCGCACCGGCCTGGGGCCGGCTAGGCCGGCCCGACACCTTTTTTTTCTTTTTCTATAAGATTTTTCTGTTTTAAAAGGTACCGAGAATAAACCCGCAATAACTTTCGCATACGAACTCCGTTTTCAATAATCTTGGACCCGTTGGACTCGTCACAACGAGCACAACAAGAATATGTATAGAAGAGCATTTAGTCAAATGAAAATCAACATCATTGCCATGCTAAGTGTAGCGCCCTTGCTTAGAAAGGCAATGACATTCTGTGAAATATGCTATTCCCTGGATCGAGTATGGATAGCAATTCACAAATAGATGTAATACCATGCATCAATGTCAAATAATTATTACACCGCGAGATCCATAAATAAATTATTCTGAATCAATGCATTAGGTTTGGGGTTTGCCATTTGGTCACGGTTGGTCTCAATTCAAATTTGAACAATTCAAAATTGAATAGGTTGCAGGGGTGTTACAAAGGTTCTAAAGATTGGTCTTGATCAAAGTGATCACACAAGGGTTGGTCAAAAGAGTTTTAAAACATTTTGGAACTAAAGTTTGCAAAACATTAACATTTAAATGGCCTTTGGCACACTTTCAATGTTTATGCTTCAAAAGGCGGTAGATAGGCATGGTTTTGGTCTCTCTGGACAGAGACAAATATTTGAAGAAGTTTTCTAATAGAAAACAAATTAAAAGGATTTATTGAAATTAAACTATATTAGAAATACTCCAATTTGAGTCTCTGATTAAGAAATCTTTTTTAAAACTATCAAAAATTAATTATAACAGTGGGATCATGTCATGCATGTTCCAAGGTTTCCAGAAATATTTTATTTGCAAAATTTGGACTTATAGATTTAAAACTATGTCAAATTTACTTAAATAACTTATTTGAAATTTGAATAAATTTGGATTTGTCACACTGAAAAATAACAGTGCCAAACGATTCTACAAGTCCAGAGCTTTTCAAAAATATAAAGTTTGCTAAATTTGGCCAAATGGTTTAAAAGATATGAAGGTTTGAATTTGCAGGGACTTTTCTGCAAAATTGCCACAACCAAAATTACTCAGATTGTTGAAACATTAATGCATAAATCCTTAGACGACACTCCTCATGTTTGTGCAGTCATTGTCGAGAGTGACGCCTAAGGTTGAGAGTAGTCTAAATCCATAATTCAGTAGGTGCCATAGTACATTTCATTGTAAGAAAAATGAAGAAAATCTATACTAAAATAAAGCAATATTTTCTTTAGAATTTTATGACTGATTCTGTCAAGTTCACATGCTTTTGATCTTATCATATTCGCCTTGATGGATGATTTACCAATATGACGCTTACTTCATGCAGTTACCAATCGATCAAACATAGGGATGATAGCACGGACAATAGCACGGGTGGAATCATGTATTATGTGCAGACCAGAGGAAAGTGATGAGCACGGACAATAGCACGGGTGGAATCGGCAGAACGTTGAGATGGCGGCAGTGTCGAGCCCGTGAAGAACGGCGAGCTAGGGAACACTGTATACACACAAGCAATGGAGAGCATACACAGGCTTTGGAATATTATTTCAGGGCACTAGAACGAAACCCCTTCTTACCTCAAGCTTTTAATAATATGGCCGTGATCTGTCATTACGTGCGACTATCTCCACTATAGAAAGAAAAAAGAGAGCGGTTTTGCTAATTCTAAGTCGACTAAGAATTAACTAAATCTCAGTCGCCTTTTTAACCGTTAGATTTCGTGTCGTGATTCGTGCTAATTTGTGAGTTGCACATGGTTTGCAATTGTGTGCAACTGACTGAGAATTAGTTAAATCTCAGTCGCCTCCTTGACCGTTTGATTTGTGTCGTGATTCGTGTTGATCTAAGAGTTGCACATGATTTGCAATTGTGTGCAAGTGACTGAGATTTAGTTAAATCTAAGTCGACTGAGAATTAGACACTCCGGAAACATAAGTAGCACAGAGAGCTTCATCATCTTCATGTGCCACTGGCATACATGTTGGTTGCAAGCTCGAAAGGTAGACGTCCTCACGCGTCATCGTAATAACCTGCAACATTAACGTTACAGCCTAGGGAATTTGGGTCAATACCTTGTGACAGGCCGGCAAGTGATACTTTGGTGGAATATAAAATGGCAAGTCTAAATCTATATGCATGTTTGGCTGGTGGAGTTAGAGGCTATTGCATAAAGCCAATTTTGTCCTACTTTTCATAAAGCTTTTTCATTTCTCAACTTTCTATAAGACGAACTGGCATGAAAACCAGTGTCTCTTCTACTCTTGTTCACCCATCAAATTTTATTTATGAAATTGGAATGAGAAGATTTTCCATCGACATCCTTGTCCAGCTGCTCAGAATTGTCCGTAACCGGGGACACGACTATGATCATAGTTTTACACTCTCGAGAGGTTGTGCACTTTCATCACGAGACTTTATCAACCCATTCTGTCCTTGACCTTCTTGAAGTGAAAAGGAAAGGTGAAGATGAAGACGAGACCTTTGGGAAACAGTCCCTTGTTCATCAGACAGACCCATACAAGACATTCATCCGAGTAATTAATGACAATCTCTATGGACTAATGTTTGCATTGAGCTATATTTATAGGTGTGTCCATTTGAGTTGCTTGTTCTCCATTTGTTGGAGTCAAGGTTAAGGGAAGAAGAAAAGTTTGTGTTGATCAAGGCTTTGTGCGGGTTGATCACTCAAGGCCAAGTGAAGATATGCCGAAGAGAGCATCTCCCATCTTTGGTGTATGGGGGAGCATCATGTGAATCTTCACCGAAGCGCGATCGAGGAAGGTGGTGCGTCTTGAGGAGATGAAGATCGTCTTCATCGACCTCAAGTGGATTTATGCGCAAGGCAAAGGTATGATCTTGATAGGGTTTCTATTTTACTGGTCTCATATTGTTTAGTGAGAGACCGGATTATAGGATAGATAACCGTACTATCAAGAGGGGCTCTCGACCGAATATCATGATCGTATCGCCGTAGAGAGCACAAACCTTTGCATTTCCGATTTGCAAATGGGATATTTTACCTTTCCCCATTTATTTTTATATTATATTCATGGACTATGATGTTTCTGTACATATTCTTGTTGTGCTCGTTGTGACGACTCCAACGGGTCCAAGATTATTGAAAACAGAGTTCGTATGCGAAAGTTATTGCGGTTTTATTGTCGGTACCTTTTAAAACAGAAAAATCTTTTAGAAAAAGAAAAAAAAGGTGTCGGGCCGGCCTAGCCGGCCCCAGGCCGGTGCGAGGCCGGCAGGCTCGGGCACTGTCCCGGCCCAGCCGCGTCCTGGCTGCCCGGCCCAGGCCGGGGGCAAGCCGGCCGGCTCGGGCTGCCTCCCGGCCCAGCTGGGGCAGGCCGGCCACATGCCGGTAGCAGGCGGGCTTCTTTGTTTTTCTCTGCATTTTTTTTCCTTCTTTTTTTGCTAGGCTGTGCACTGCTGCTGTGTGTTCGATCGTGGGAAGTTTCCCGCCGGCCAGGCCGGGTGCAGGCCGGCCCCAGGCCGGGTTACCTGCTGCCTCATTTTTTCTCCCCAACGGCTCCTTTTTGGAGCCACCTATAAAAGGGGCTTCTTCCCCATTTTTCTTGTAGATATCATCCCTTGCTCTCTCTCCTCCATTGCCAACATTTTGAGAGCTCGATTCCTCCTAATCCCTCCGATGATTCTTGCCCAAATTTAGGGAAACAAGAGAGGAGATATAGATCCACTACTCCACCAATCAAAATCTCTCCTCTAAGTGAGGGGAACTTGTGGGATCTAGATTTTGGAGTTCTTGGTGTTTCTCCTCCGTTCTTCCTCCTAAATCCCTTCATAGCATTAGTTGCTTTGGTTGGATTTTGGGGAGAGGAATTTGACCACTTGGTGTGTTCTTGCCCTTTTGCATTTGTTGCATCGGGTTGTGCTCCCCACGGTGATTCGTGGGATTGAAGGTTGGGAGCTTGTTACTCTTGGGTCATTGGACCCTAGACGGTGGTGCCCTGAAGACTTCAGCTTGTGGAGCTTCGGCACGATTTGGGAGCCCCCAATTGAGTTGTGAGTGTGTGCCCCAAAAGTTGTAAGGGCTCCGGAATCCGCCCCGAAGGATTCCGATAGTGGAAGGTGAACCAAACCTTTGGGTGTGGTTCATCGGAGAATAGGGTGAGGCCTTTGTGGCATCTTGAGTAGGCCTTTTGTGGCGAGCTCACACCCCTCCAACGAGACGTACTCCCATAACAAGGAGGAACTCGGGAATAAATCATCGTCTCCGCGTACCTCGGTTATTTCTATACCCGAGCTTTTACTTATGCACTTTACATTGTGATAGCCTTCGTGCTTGAAGTTTATTTCTAGCTATCACCTTGTTGCTTGCCTTGTTTAGCATAAGTTGTTGGTGCACTTTAGGTAAACCTAGAATTTTAGGTTGTTGGCTTGTTAATTTAAACACCTAGTTTTATTCCGCAATTATCAAGCCACTAAATAGAAAAGGTTTTAATCGCCTATTCACCCCCCCCCCTCTAGGCGACATCCGGGCATAGCTTGTTCTTTCACCATTTAATATTGTTAGTTAAATTATATGTTGATATCAAAGCATAAACTTGACATGTCATCATGATTGTGCATTGCACTTTGTCTTCGTGTTATTTATTTGTTCTTCTGTGATTGTTTGGGTATCGATTGATTTAGGAGTCGAGGGTTCCCCTACCTACCCCGACGAGCCATACTACACGCCTCGTCAACAAGGCAAGAGATAACCTAACCTTCTTGGCATATAGCATTCTATTGTTTACAAGTATTTTACCCACCATATTATTGCATTCGTTTCCAAATGTCAACTTTTGATCAGGATATAGAGTATCCCTATGCTATGCATTGTCCCCTAACCCATCAGATGTTTCCCCTCCTATGAACCATAGGTTTGATGTGTTGGCCGGAGATAAAGATATAATTGTTGTATATATGCTTAGCTATGCTTAGCCATGCTTAGTCGAATGCTAGATTTGTTAGTTGATTAAATTCCATATTTATGATGTTGCTGGAATGTTTCGGACATGGTGATTACTTGTGATACTTAATTAAATTGCTTAAAAGGCTTGGATGAGTTGCCATCGGGGTTATGGTGTTTTGCCTCATCCTTGTCGCCTAGGTGCGAGTTCTTTACCTCTTAAACCAAGACGAGCGTGCTTCCATTGGTGGGAGTATGGGCTCCTTACTAACTAAATAACTTGTGCGGGCGTATCCAAGGGTCCTCTAGTCTGCTATTTCCATTTGCGGATGAGTGTGTGGGTGGAAAAAGAAAAGATGAGGTTGATGGTGTTTAGGACGTGGCGATGGGGGCATGGGCTGAAATAGGCTGGGTAAACTTGTCCTGTCGCCATAGATGATCCTTGGATAATCTCATGCGAGGTAAAGGTTTAACCGTGCCCACTTGCCAGTTTTCCCCGGAAGAGAGCTAATCAGGCGAGCCAGACGGTACCAATGGGTAAATTAGTACACCCCTACAGGGTTTAATCTTTTCGAAAAGCCGTGTCCGCGGTTATGGACGACTTGGGAATAGACGATAAGATCATAGAGAACCTGAACACAATTAATTAATTTGGCAGCTAGAGGTTGCAACTCAACGTGTGTTAAAAGGTTCATTTCCTCGAGGGTGATTCGAGGGAGTGCCTTGGAGGTGACGAGTGATGTTTCTGGTTACTAATGGTTCGATGAGAACCAAAGACGATAGTTACTATCTTATCCCTTTTATGAAAACATTATGAGTACTCGATGCCATGAGTCAGTTATGTCTTTCAAAAAGGAAAACTAGCTTTGTGCAAATTAACTACTATACAGCTTTAGAGCCTCCGTCATCATTGGGCCTATATCGCCCTACTAAACTTGCGAGTATGTCGTACTCAGTCTCTCCTTGTTGATTATTAATTGTTTCAGAGGAGGACGACGCCGAGCAGACAGGTGGGTTCTTCGTTGACATCGACGAGTAGTTTGGGGTTCCCAGGTGGCAGCTTGGGACGTCTCGGAACAAGCTGGCTGGGTTTATGTTATTGTAGGCCTCTTAGGCCATATTTTGGATCTTGTTGTATTAGACAACTACCTCGCTTTCGCATGATGTACTGATGGGTCTGTGACCTTTGTTTGTAATTTGTATCTTTCTCATATATGAGTTGCTATATGATCTCTTCGTGTCATAGAGTCTGTGATGTGCCAGTTATTCCGCGGTCTTGATCTCTCTATTATGCATGATAGCTATGTCTGAGCTTATGGCATGATCGAAGTGTTGCGTTGCCGATGATCCATTCCGAGCACGCGTGCCAAAGGTTTTGGCCTGGGATTGGTAACCCCAGTAACCTTCGATCGTGTAGCATGACCGGTTGCACATAGCGTCATTGTATAGTTCTGGGGTCGGGGCGGGCTAGACGAAGGCGGAGCGCTCGGTTGGATATCTAGCACGATCCATGGCGCCACGTAGGTTCCCTCCTTTGCGCCTAATCTCGTTCAGCTTGTCCATGTGGCTCCTGGCCGGCCCGAAGCAGTGGACGGTGTTGAACTCGCGCATCGTGGCATCTAGTCGGCACTGTGTGGAGGCGAGGTTGAGCGCCTTGTCGTATATGCTCTTGCGCAGTTCCTCCAGCTTGGCGGCCGCGGCGGCTAGATCCGCGTTCGGCCGGATGGGGGTGCAGAGCATCTGGTATTCCTTCTCAATGTCCATGCCGGCCTGTAGCTGGGAGGGGCCTCCCGCTTCGAGAGTTGCCTTGGCAGCGCCGCCGCCTGCGGCCGGGTGCTCGACTATGTGGACTTCCGCGTAGATGCAGGGCTCGAGGTCGTCGCGGTCGGCGTCACCGGAGTTGCGGTAGCCGAGGGAGGTGTGGCCAGAGTCGGTGCTGGCGTCAAAAACCGAGGGAGCCAAACACGTGAAGACCTTGGCCGGGTACTCCTTGGCGGCCGTCGCATCAAGCATGGTGCCGACGTGGCTTAGGTCGATGTCCTGCCGTACAGGTAGAAGATGGCCTGGGGCTGGTCAAATAGGTAAACGGGCCTCGGGATGGCTTTGGGCCAGAAGAGGAGATGGCCGGAAGAAGGCTTGGGCCAGAGGTGGCGCCCCCAGCCTGCTAGGAATTTTTCCCAATTTACAGAATTGGAACAAGAGAGAAAGAGAGATAAAGGAAAAGATAAGAGGGAAAAGAAAAGGTGGAAGGTTTGCAAAATAAAATAAGGATTGTCAAAATAATATTTTGAGTTTTAACAAATATGCAAGGTGATTGAATGTATGATGCCATGATGATGCAAAAACAAAATAACAAACAAAACTAATTTGGGGAAAACCCCCGGGATACTACAACCGACACCACTAACAAGGGATCTCGCCCCGAGATCCACGCTACCGCCAGTGATGCTCACGTCGATGGCTCGTCTGTATATATCTTTCCGAAGATCAAAACTATTAGGATAAAGGCAGAGAGATCGTCCAACCCACGAAGATGCTATGACTCAAAAGATAGATAAGAGAGAAGATTTAAAAAACATAAAGATAAGAGGAGAAATAGAATAGAGTTAAGAAAAAAACAAGAGTCCTAATAAGATCTTTCCAAAATATGTTTAGTAAAATAGTTTGGACACTCTACAAACAACGACTGTTAGCTAGGTTATCCTACAGGCAGAGGAGACCCTCAGGGTAACGCCCCGGGATCGGCACTATGCATACTTTAGCGTTTCCGCAAAATCCGCATAATAACGATCCTAGGACGCCCACCAAGCACAACGTGCATGTCGAAACATACACGCGATGCGGGTGGAATTGTGATAACATTACAATAGTTCTCGATGGAACCCACAAAACAACTTATGTATACAACACCGACTCCAACGAGCCAAGTTTAACAAAAGGATACATTACAAAGATCCAAATTCAGAACGGAAACAAAAGTATTCGAGTACAGATAAGAATACAAATGGGACTAAGAGTCCTGAAGATAAACGATGGCGTCCATATCCCTGCCCAGGCCAAGCCGGAGGGATTCCCAAGCTAACGTCGTTAGACTCCAGAGATGCTACAAACCTGCCAAATCGGGCCAACGGTTGCCGATATAGAGATAAATAAGATGAGTACAAAGGTACTCCACAAGACTTGGGTTTCCATACATAGAGAAGAAAGCTGACTAGACACAAACAAGGGTTGCATTGGATATATGGTGGACTTAGCGGCAGCGAGCAAGCAATAAGCAACCTATAGAGACATTACTACTTCCGTCTATCAGAGACAAGGTATGAGGGCGCATAAGGGACCAACTAACTACTAGCACCAAACATAACCCAGCCAATTCTTACTCCCCGATCAACCCACGAGGAGCAAGCCCAAAGGCACTCACATAGTTGGCAATTTTATGGGTTATTGTTTAAGTAGTTCTATCTTTATCATTAATGTAAGTTGTCTATGATCTTGTTAGCCAGCATCATCACCAAGTCGTCTATAACCGCGGATACGGCTTTTCGAAAAGATTTATCCCTATAGGGGTGCAATACTGGTCCCATACACGTTCGATCAATCCCAAGAAGCAAAGTCGAATAAAGGGGGGTATCTCGACACGACCCATTCCTTCACTACAACAAGTCCCAACTAGGCTACCCGCATCGAGAGTTCGGCCGAATCTCTGAGGCGGACCCAACTGTTTGCGCCTACGGCTAAGATGGGCAGAGGCCATGGGTATACCCACTTAATATCGCATCGCACCTACCGTAACAGAAAGTAAAGTGCCACCATCAAAAGCATGGCCTAGACTAACGCGCAAATGGAAACACCCGAACTAAGTGCGGCTCCTAGACAAGTGGCAGATCCGGTCAAAGTCAAGGGGAGTTCCATAAGTCTTCCCATGAGTGGTTAGTGCACTCAGTCTTGGATCGGAGGACAAGAACTCGGGTCCTAGGCGACACTAGCAGAACAAAACACCACGATTGGCCTTTTGTCAGTGTCTTATCTTTATTAATTATTCCCATCGCCAAAACATTAAAGATTAACATATGAGTTGAGCCTAGCTATCATAATAATAACAAGTACTAGATAAAAGATAACAAGACTCGAGCAAAGCAAACCTAAGCATGCGCTACGACTCGCAAGGCCAACAAGGTAAACAAACAACAACTTAATAGGATGTGGAGGTGTGGCTATATCATGGCTGCCAGGTAAACATGTAAATAGGATCGGGGCACAAGCATCGTAACATAGGTCTAGCAATGGAGCAAAGAAGAGGCGAGGAGTAAATAAGAGAATAGTGCTTGCATGGAATCCAAGCGGTAGAGGTAGAAGAACTTAACGTTACTCACATCAACTCAACATCCTACCCGCAGAGAAGCAACAAACACTGGAAAGCGTAGAAGATGCATCTTACTAATACGACAAAAGAACCGGCATGTTGATGACATGACAAAACATGAGAAGATGCACTTAAGCCAAATTAAACGGAACCAAGATTCCGACATTTAATTAAATGGTTCAAGTTATTTTTATAACCATCAAAATTAAATGTTATTAGCAAGTGTAAACAAAGCATGGATGAGCTACACAAAATTACATGGAACCGGGACATTAATTATATTATTCCCTTCACATTTTCCATATTTAATTATTTAGGTGAAATGCAAAACACAACTAAAGAGCAATCTAAATGATGCAAACATGGATGAGTATGGCATATTAATGTTCCTTATATTTTTATGATAATTATAGACATCCCATTTGTATTATTTGCATTTTTTAAATAAAAGATACAGTAGATACAAGATTGACATATTTTCTGCAAAAAGGATAAAAGAGAAAAATGGGTACAGCTCTAGGGATTCGAACTTGGGCTCACGGGTAGATCAGCTGAGAGCAAGCCACTGGGCTGTGCGGCTTTTGGTGATAGGATTCGGAACATAATCTGTATAAACAGACGACAAGGTGTTATCTGGACTTTTTTTTTAATATTATTTTTTTAACCCGAATTCGAAATATATTGCGCAGAATCATTTTATTCCTAATCTATCGCGCCGTCGGCACACGGGCGGCCGAATCATTGCTTTCGGCTTGCCGAAAGCCGAAACATGGGTGTGCTGGGCGGGGTGATGCGCGCTGACACGGCCACAGTGCGGGGCCCACCCTTTCGGCTCGCAGTGCTCCGAAACGTACCTTTCGGCCGGCAGTCTGCCGAAAACAAGGGGATGACGACGCCGCGGCTGCTCCTTCCTTCCTCCTCCTTTCTTCTTCCTTCTGCTCTCGTTTCTTCTCTCTTTCCCTTCGAAAAACAGTGCTGCTAACCTCAATTGATCCCAAAAAATAGCCGATAAAATAGATATTTGCCCCCACAAATCGAAAGAGGAGGTCAAGAGCATCCCGGATCTGTTAATGGGATAGTTTTTGGAGGAGTTTTTGTTTCGGTGGTGGAGCAACGGTGAGCAACAATGGTGGGATGTGGTGGTGTTGGGCAGTAGCAGGAGCGGCGTAGTAATGGTGGTGATGCTCTGTTGAAGTACGACAACAGGGACGACGGATTTTGCACGCATCAAGGATAAACCCTAATCTTGTAGTTATTTTACGTTTAGTGTGTATATAAGATTTATTAGGTGGAGGTCCTGTTAAGATTTATTATCTATTTAGTATTTGATTATGCAATATATTTGTTTAGGTGGACGACATGTCCGAAGTGGTTAGTATTGTCGTTTACTATGGTTATGGTACTGTCCGCACAAATGAGTCCGGGGTTGATCTGAGTGAATTTGCAAATGTGGAGATTGCGTTGACTGAGCCTGATAAAGCGAGAATAAGCGCGGTTCAGCACTATTTGACGATGAATTTTGGCTTTGATCCAAATTTGTGGACTGTTAGGATTCAGTCGTTATGGTCAAAATCTCGTACAAATATTTGTTGGGAGTTGATACCGCTAGATCGGACACAGGCCTGGGTGAATTGGCTAGCATCATGCAAACGCCGAGGTACGAAACCTATCGTCCTCGTGTTGTTTGTGCCTAAGCAGAACAATTTGGCACAAGGTGGCGTTGGTTATGAAGCTGGACAAAATAGCCAGGCAACTGGGTCAGAACTTGTTGATCCGTCTGAATTTATGTCTCATAGTGTAGAGAGTGGTCAGTCGGCAGGAGCTCCCGAAAGCGGTGAGGGTCCTGAAAGTGGTGAGGCTGACGGTTATGAGCATTGGGATCAGGATGAGGAGGCGGGCATAGGAAGTATGCAGCAAGAGATGGAGAACGAAGACGAGGATGGGTTGATGGCAGATCTTAATTCTGACGAAGAAGATAATGCAGAAGATGACGAAGATAATGATGAGGATGTGCCTATTCCTAATTCCTGGAATGAGGACATGTCGACCGTCATGACTGTGAATACTGGGCAGGAATCGACTTGGGAGTATCACATGAATAATATTGAAGTAGGTGCTCAGTATACCTCGAAGCAGCAGCTAAGGGACGCCGTGACACGGTGGGCAATGTCCACACAAAAGATTTACCGAACTGATGTGTCGTGTCCGAAATATCTGACACAAAGTTGTGTTGAAATTGGCTGTCTGGAAGGGTGCATGGACACGTTCCAAAGTCGTCCGTCCTCTTCGCACATTGCAGTATAGAAATCCTGGCACTTATGTTGACGTCCAGCACCGCTATATGGATACGGCTCCTGGATATAAGGTTTTGCATAGGGTATTTTTCGAATTCTCTATTTGCATCCAAGCTTTCAGCCATTGTCGTCCGGTGCTGTGTGTGGATGGAACGTTTCTCACAGGAAAATACAAGGGGCAGATCCTTACCGCAATAGGTGTGGACGGGAACCATCAGATCATCCCAATTGCTATGGCCTTTGTTGAGGGTGAGAACTATGAGAGTTGGTTATGGTTCTTCAGGCAAATAAAAATAGCTATTGTGCAGGATCGGCCCAATGTTTGCATTCTTCATGACAGACATCCTGGTATGTTCAAGGCTATTAAGGCACTTCAACACCCTTCCATTGATGAAGCAACGCCATGGACTGATTTGTAGAGCCGCTGGTGTATGCGCCACCTTGGCGCAAATTTTTACTCACAGTTTAAGAGTAAGCGTCTGATGAACCTATTTAAAAGACTTTGCAGTCAGAACCAGCGGAGGAAGTATCAATTTATATGGGAAAGGCTGAATGAATTCACAAGGAAGCAAGTGAGGGAGAGGAAAGCCGCCAGGGCACAAACTGTAGCTACACAGGTGGCCGCAATGATGGGAGAAGATGAAGAACCCGTAGGTTTGTGTGACCTTCCTGGAATTGACCCACCCGGAACGAAGAGGAAAAAGGGAACAAGAATAAGAAATTTTGTAGAGTGGATAGAGAAAGAGCCCCCTGTGAAGTGGTCTTTGCTGCACGATACACATGGAGCTAGGTACGGCATCATGACAACCAACCTTGCTGAGATTTATAATTTCGTCCTTAGAGGGAATAGAAGTCTGCCATTGACAGCGCTAGTGGAGGGGGTGATGCATGGAACAATGACATATTTTAGAGAGAGACGGCTAGAAGCCGTGAAGCATATTGAGGATTTTCCCAATACACCTTACTGTAGAAAGATAAAGAGGTACATGGAGAAGAAGATAGAAAAAGCACGGCTGCACTCAGTCGTGAGAATTGGTAATGAACAAGCGAGGTTTGAAGTACGTTTACCGACAGGAAGATTTGGCAGAGCTAATGAGCTGCTAACCCAGGAGGTTATGATTGGTAATGAAGAACATCCAACATGTGAGTGCACATGCAACAAACCAAGACTATACCATCTGCCTTGCTCACATGTGTTATCTGTATGTGCTCAGATGGGATTGAACCCACGGTGTTTCGTGTCACCATATTACAGGAAGGAGGAAGTGCTTCATACTTGGACGGGGGAGATGACTGGTTTTAGGGTTGTTGGTAACTTTAACAAGGTAAACCCGGCAGAAAGGGAGTACGTTCCAGACCCTTCTCTAATGAGGGTAAGTAGAGGAAGACGTCAGTCGCGTCGCATCCGTAATAATATGGATGAGTCTGAAGCTGGTGGGTGTACTCGAATATGTTTGCTTTGCAATGAAAAAGGGCACAAAGAAAAATATTGTCCTAAATATCCTGGACAAGGCAGCGGAGGACGTGGACAAGGCAGCCGAGGACGTGGAGGAAGGCGAGGAGCGTACTGATGTACAGCAATAAATATCGACTATGTATTATCGACTATGTTTTAATTTTTAATATGTGTGGACTATGTCATAATTTGTAAGACTATATTTTAATTCGTAATATGTATGGACTATGTCATAATTTGTAAGACCATATTTTAATTTGTAATATGTATGGACTATACTTTAATTTTTACTATTTATTGATTATGTTTTAATTTCTAATATGTACAGATGGCTGCATATCCATTGCTTAGTCAGACGATCGATGCAAAACACCGTGGTAGGATATGGGAGGACGGTAGGCAACCAGGTGTGTTGCGTACACGCACACCAGCGACTAACTGGATGATACACGCTTAATGGATTGATAGGTACGTATCGTCAATATAATTATAAAATGTCATTACGTTGTATATATTGTAAAATTAAGTGTTAATTCTGCAGGCTATCTTGGTCTGGACTTTTGCCGTTCGCACGACTAGTTGAGTCCACAGAGGCCGAGTGGGTACATATCCAACCAGATGATGACGGTGGTACTGACCGTGATATGTACCAGGGAAAATCTAAACGTGTCCTACTGGACAAATCACTGCTCAGCTCTTTAGTGGACAGATGGAGGCCTGAGACCCACACCTTTCACTTACCCTGCGTAGAGATGGCTACTACTCTGCAGGATGTGTCATATTTGTTAGGTCTCCCTTTGGCAGGCACGGCCATTGGTCCTTTGGAGGCTTCAGAATATTGGCGTGATGAGATGCAAGCACGATTTGCCGCTGCGCTACCAGGAGTTCCGGAGTTACCGGACCACGCACACGGTTCTCGTGTTTCTTGGTTGACCCAGTTCGAGGTAATTTATTTATACAACAGTTTTAATATTTTCAGTATGAATTATTGTATACTTATTTATTTCTCCGTGCACGGCAGATTCGTAATTTGGGATTTCCTGCTACCGTTATGGATGCGCCGTTGATTACTAGATGTCTGTAGGCATACATAATTTGGCTGTTCGGTAAGTGGATGTTCATTGAGATGCACGTCGACACCATTAGTGCGCGCTACATATCTCTTGCCCGTGAGATCGCCGATGCACATACACCAGCAGATATAGTGCCCAGAAGCTTTGGTTCGGCTGTGTTAGCTGCTACTTACAGAGCTTTGTGCAATGTTTGCACGAAGAATAAGCCGTCATCTTCGTTACTTGGTTGTCCACTACTGTTACAACTATGTTCGTGGGAGAGGTTTCATATTGGTAGACCGGACGTCGACGCTGAGAGGCCTTGGGATTACAGACTCATCGGTCCAGATGCGGTCGACTTTCCTACAGTTGGCAGCCTGTGGACACGTAGAGAGGTAAATTTTGCACCGCCGTACTTACTTTACGTACGCATCATTTCTTATTTCATCAAGCTAAATAATTCGTTTAAATTGCAGAGACGGTACGCGCAAGTTCAAGTGAGGAATTCGTACCCATCATTCACAATGCAGTTTGATCAGTTGCGCGAGGACCAGGTCATATGGGAGCCATATGATAACCATAGGATCGTTGCGAGATACCCCTACGGCATATCTCAGTTATGCATGAGAGATCAGCTATACTGGTTGACGCAGACTCATATTATTTTTGATGTCATGGTCGAGGAGATGTCGCAGCAGAGGGTGATGAGACAGTTTGGACGACGACAATTACCGGACCCTCCCATCAGACAGCCACGACTACGACCGGAAATCCACCGGTAAGTTAATTTTCAGTCTATAATTATTTCTAATATGAATAAAACTGTCTATTAAATCTATTTCTAATAAATAATTTTGTAATATTACTTTTTAGACTTGGACGTCAAGGAGGCGAAAAACCTTTGGTGCTTTGGCTTCAGACCCTACAGCCATTCATAAACGAATGGGCGACTGCGACGACTACACTATGGCAGGCTGATGGCCCCTTTCAACAGGATGATTTTGAAGAATATCTACGGAGGTATACACAGTCTACACGACTCCGATTGACGCCAACGACTGAGCCTTCTCAGATGCAGCCCCCTTCTATTACGGACATGTACCCATTGGAGGCTATTGCGGGTTCTAGAAACTACGCGGTTAGTACTATATTACTCGTTACGTAAGTACGGTTTTTTGATTGATCGTACATAACATCTAATTTTTTAATTACAGTCTGAGTTGATAGCCGACATTCAGAGGGATGTAGCTGGGTTCAGACCGCCCCCACAACATAGATCTTGGTTCAGGCGTCTCGAGGAGAAGCTGCGAGGTGTGTACAATGTTCTTACTTGCAGCCGCTATACAGACGTTGTGCCTCGTCATGGAGCTCCGCGTCCACGTCTCACACGACAGGAGACTGCTCGTTCATCACATACTAGACTTCTTACACCTACTGGGGAGCCTGGTAGTTCGTCGCAGCGGCCTACTAGACATACTTTTCAGCCTGGTAGTTCGTCGCAGCGGCCTACTGGACATACTTTTCAGCCTAGTAGTTCGTCGCAGCATCCGTCTCCACCTCACGTTCAGCCGACGCCACCTGATGCTTCCCAGCCTGGTAGTTCATCCTGGCAGGCACCCCAGTCGCAGTACGGTATGTCCCAGATGGGGATACCACCTCAGTTTTCGTACGGGATGCCTCCTCATTACCAGATGGGGATGCCTCCTCAGTACCAGATGGGGATGCCTCCGCAGTACCAGATGGGGATGCCTCCGCAGTACCAGATGGGGATGCCTCCTCCAGCTCATCCTTTACATGTAGGCTGGAACACTTCTTCGGCGCCGTTGACTAGTCTTGTGGGACTAGGTACGTTGTTATTATTAATTATCCATATTTATTTTTTGAATATAGTATGCACTTATCTACTAGTAAAAAAAATTTGCAGGTGGGTCTGCTGATTCACCATACACAGAGATGGACGAGGATGAGTTGTTCCATACGCCACCACCCGTCACACAGGAGACGCAGACACAGCAGGAGACACACCCACAGGAGGACGCTCCGATGCTGGGCCGAGGTATGCGTGACCACCACGACCCAAACCAAAACCGGTTCTCACCTTCAGGGCCTCGGCCGCGGAAACAGAAGACTAGGTATCGTAAACATAATGAAGTCTAAAACTTTTATCGATGTATGAGACCTATTCCTATCTATGTATGAGACGTAATCCTATCTATGTACGAGACACTATATTTGTATGAGACATTTTCCTATCTATATTTGATCAGACAATGCTTCCGACATTTATTAAAAAACGGCGACATTACAACTTTTTCATTAAAACACACTTAAATTAACATTTAGAACTTAAATTAAGATACATGCGACACTTTACATAAATGTCATCTCCCGTCCACGCATCCTCCTGCCTCCGTCGATGGGCCACTCTTGCCCTTCGACGATGCCGCTCCCTTGCCCTTCGACGATGTCGCTCTCTTACCCTTCGACGCTGACGCTTTCTTGGCGGTGATGCTAGGCATGAAGATGTCATCATCGTCCTCGCTCTCTTCCACCCATGACGACGGATGATCTCCTAACCAATCGAGGAACTTCTTGTCCCTAGTACTTTGCTTCACCTTCTTCCACCTTTCATGCAGCCTGAGAAGTTCCTGTCGTATTTCCCGTGGAGTCCTATGAGCCCAATATGGTTTGAGCCTAGTTGATCTGCTAACCAATGTCGCGTCTATCTCAGTGAGCAAACTATCACTACTAATGAGTTCCTCCCATGGAACTAATTTATTGTCTACCCTAAACTCGGCAGCACACTCCAGAAGGAGCTCAGACTTATGTGGAAGAAAGCTACGGTAAGGACGAAAACCCGACATCGATGAGTGAATTCGCTAGACTGCTTATCCATCTGAGTGACCAACGGTTTTTATAGGCGGGAAATAGGAATATTGGCGGGAGAAAATGGCGGGAACGAGGACACGAGAAAATGGCGGGAACGAGAACGGGCGGGGCATCTACGCAGGAGAAATATGCACGGGACAACTACGCGGGAGAAATTAACATTTTGGCGGCAAAATTGGGCGGGAGATGTTGCACGGAAACAAAATGGCGGGAAGAAAAAGACCGGGAACAAAATGGCGGGAAGAAAAAGGGTGGGAACACAAACATGTAGACGGTATTTTATTTGCCAGACATTTTTTACGAAATAATGGAGCGGGTGGAAGAGCAGGCAAAAAATACATCGTTTTGGCCAGCACGTTTCGGCCAGCTGCTGGCCGAAACACCATGCATCGGCCTGCAGTTCACGCGAAAACTGCTGGCCTCTGATGCGCGCCTGGGGAGGGAGTGTTTCGGCCGCCGGAGGGCCGAAACGCTCCTTTCGGCCGGCAGTTTGCCGAAACATACTTTTCGGCTAGCAGTTTGCCGACGGCGCAATATTTTTGGAATAAAATGATTCCGCGTATTATATTTCAAATTCGGGTTAAAAATAATAATATTTAAAAAAAAGGAGCTCCTATGACGGGGACGAGATGATCTGCATCAGGCGCTGCCGCGGCTGGCTCTCATGAGCGTGAGTAGGTGAAGTTGAGGAGGGGGGTGTGCTAGTGCGTGTGTGCAGGAGGGCTGGCGAAACAGCCACCAAAATCAGAAGCTTGTAGCTCGCGTCCATGGTGGACAGGTTTGGAGGTGCCGCGACGGGCTACAGCGATGCAGGAGGACAGAAGAAGATGGGAAAGAGGCGTGGCTCACGTAGGGGTGCTCGGCGTCGTGGTACAGCTCGGAGGCAACGGAGACGGCCGGAGGTAGTCGAGGAAGTCGACGGAAGAAGACGCCGTGGAGGTGCTACTCACGGACGGACGGCGATCTTGGTGTCCTGACGGCATCTGGCTTCGGTCTTCTTCGAGGGCGGTGAGCTCGACGCAGCTACGCCATCTCCGGGCTCAGCAGGTCACGGAATCAAGCGGAGCGGCGCTGGCTTCATCATCTGGCCATCGAGGGGCTCTCAGTGTAGTGGAGAAGAAAGGAAGGAGGGAGATGGAGTGGAGAGTAGCGGCGCGAGGGGGGAGAAGAGGAGAAGCGATCTAGGGCAGCAGGAGGGGAGCGGGTGATTGTATAAAGGAGCTGGAGGCAGGGGCGTACCTAGAACAAAAACTTCCCGATGTCCTCAACTGATACAAACATAATTCTTACTTCAAATAGGGGGTGTCAGACACTGTATATGCATGATGCCTAGAACAAAAACTTCTTGGTCCCAAGTGAATTTCTTTGATGTTTTGCATGCAAGCATGGTGCTTGCCATAACGTGGGTATGCCCCTGGCTGGAGGAGTGCTCCCGGCCGCCGCATCAAGCATGGTGCCGACGTGGCTTAGGTCGATGTCCTGCTGTACATGTAGAAGATGGCCTGGGGCTGGTCAAACAGGTAAACGGGCCTCGGGATGGCTTTGGGACAGAAGAGGAAATGGCCGGAAGAAGGCTTGGGCCAGAGGTGGCGCCCCCAGCCTGTTAGGAATTTTTCCCAATTTACAGAATTGGAACAAGAGAGAAAGAGAGATAAAGGAAAAGATAAGAGGGAAAAGAAAAGGTGGAAGGTTTGCAAAATAAAATAAGGATTGTCAAAATAATATTTTGAGTTTTAACAAATATGCAATGTGATTGAATGTATGATGTCATGATGATGCAAAAAGAAAATAGCAAACAAAACTAATTTGGAGAAAACCCCTGTGATGTTACAATGACGTGAGCCGGCTCCAGCTGGATCATCATAACGTGCATGCATAACGTCCAACAATGGACACTGTTCACTCACGCCGGCCGCCTAAGGGTTGGCCCACTTGTAGGGCCTTGTCGGTTGGTGGGCGCGGCCGAGTCCGGCTGCCTTGAAGTTGGCTTTGTCCGGGTGGATTCTTCCAGCCGGCTAGGGTTAGGGCTTCGTCTTTTGCAGGCGGCAACTTCCATCCAACCGACCAGGGTCTTGATGGTTCTTGTGCTTCATTCCTTGGGCCTGGCCTTGACTCTTGTTGACTTGAGGGTATCTTGGTGTTGGAAATATGCCCAAGAGGCAATAATAAAGTTGTTTATTATCATATTTCATGTTTATGATAAATGTTTATTATCCATGCTATAATTGTATTAACCGGAAACATTATACATGTGTGGAATATAAACAACAAAGTGTCCCTAGTAAGCCTCTACCAGACTAGTTTGTTAGTCGAGAGATGGTTAAGGTTTCCTAACCATGGACTTGTTATAATCACTTGATAACGAAGTCATATCATTAGGAGAATGATGTGATGGACAATGCCCAATAATAAAGAGTTGCAATTGATCGTGTCACACAGTTTCATTGCCAACGCTTTTAGTATATGCCAAGTATAGTTTCCTTAGACCATGAGATTATGTCACTCCCATTTACCGGAGGAATACTTTGTGGACATCAAACGTCGTTTCATAACTGGGTGATTATAAAGGTGGCTTTTAGGTATATCCGATGGTATTTGTTGGGTGACATGAATCAAGAGTGGGATTTGTCCCTCCATGTGACGGAGTAGATATCTCTAGGCCCTCTCGGTAATATAGCATCTGGAAGTTTGCAAACATGTGATTAAATGGTAATCATGAAGATCCTATATTATGGATGAGTAAAGAGGACTTGCCGGGTAGACGAGATTAAACTAGATATGGTGATATCGACGATCAAATCTCGGGCAAGTAAAATATCATGAGACAAAGGGAATCATATACGAGATTAATTGAATCTCCAACATCGTGGTTCAACCGATAAAGATTTTCGTTGAATGTGTAGGAATCAATATGGACATCCCGGTCCCGCTATTGATTATTGATCGGATCATGTCTGCATGTTCTCGAACCCCTAGGGTCACACACTTAACGCTCTGATATAGCTAGGGTTTGCGATGAGATAATTGATGGTATAAACAAATATTGATTTGGAGTCTCGGATAAGACATCACGAGGAGATCTGGAAGAGTCCGGAGAATAAGATTCATATAAGGAAAGTAGTTTTCGGAGGCATCGGAAAGGTTCGGGAATTTTCCGGCAGCGTACCGGAAATTTCTAGAAGGTTCCGAAAGGTTCCAGGGTGGGGCCCACCTAACATGTGGGGTCCACATGGACCGAGGGGTGGTGCAGCAGCCCACATGGGCTGGCCGCACCAGCCCCAAGGACCATGCGGCCAAGTATGGCAAGGGGCTATGGTCGTCTCTTTGTTGCCGAAGAGCTGCGTCTCGATGGGTCAAACTTTATCGAGTGGTACGTGCTTCTGAGAAAAGTCCTTCACACCAATGCTGATCTCTACGTGTTAGCTGAACCTTTAGAAGATGAACCCAATGCTTCTGCAAGTCAAGAGGATCACATGGAGTTGCTCCAACAAATGACCACCTACTTGAAAGTCGAGTGGATGATGTGCACCTTCATGAATTCTGACCTAAGTAGACAATTCAACAACTTGAGTGCAATTGAGATTGTTGATGAGCTGAAAGATAGGTTCATAGCACAAGTTAGAATTGCAAGGTTCGAATTTCTGAATGAATTTCTTTCAAATAAGATGGAGGAAAACACTTGCTTGGAACAACACGTGAGAAAAATGCATAAGATATATTATACTCTGGTGGATGTTTGGGACTACGAGATGACTAACGATTTGGTGATAGATGGGGTGCTGCGCTCGCTTCCCCCTAGCTTCAAGAATTATGTCAGAGACTATGTCATGGGAAGGGATTCGATCACTTTCTATGAGTTCATGTCTCGGCTGCGTCATGTCAAAGTGGAACCCATAGCAGGAGAAGTTGTCAATGCAGAAGGTATATAGTGATATACAAGTTATAAATGTTTAAGTCCAAATTGCAATTGTGGTGATTTTTATAAGTATTTGATACTCATTCTGTTTTATGAAAGCAGGGCCTGTTGCTTGAGATTTGCATGGAGGAACTGAGGAGACGTCGCGTGATGGTGGCAATCAAGGAGTTGATGCTAGCAACGTTCTGCTTCTACATTTATCGTCTTGATTACAGGATTTGAATAAGTTTTGTAATTGAATTAAGTGTGATCTTTAATTAGTGTATCTTGCTTTTGTGAGATGGTCATTCATGTAAAAGACAAGTGGTTTTTCTATTTTCATGAGTAATCCTTTTTTGGTGGTCACTTTTTGATTATGAGAGTATTATTCTTATTTTTTATCTAGATGATAATCTGTTGAACATTTATAAATATAAAACATACTAAAAGATATCCAAAACTCAATAATGACATAATTTTAGTCGTGCTAAGTAATGTGTAAGACATTTTGATGTTTTGACACTTACACCTTGCTAAGGAGTATGACTGAAATGCCACTCCTAGTAGAGTGCTGTGAGTTGCTAAAAATTCACAAGTGTTGGTTAATTTTTTTAGCAAATAGTAACTGTTATTATTTTGTGCGCTCCATCGTAAGAGTGAATATATGTATACATTTAAGTTATGATTTTGATGAGATCAGAATTCAGAGGATATCAATTAACAAGAAAATTGAGTCTATTTGATTTGATCAAAGTGACAAACATTTGAGTTATTGTTTTAGTATATAGACTTGGGCAAAGTGTTGTCACAAATTACATAATTTTAGAACTTCTTCAAAAGTGTTTTGATGCGTTCTAAAATTGTAATCACACCCTATTAGATATTGTGTGGTCTAAGAAAAGTTTTTTCTTATTAGGGTTTATTAAAAACATTTAGATTTATTTTAATAACACTCTGTTTAAGAATTAAAGGGTCTATTTATGATTCGCTTGAACGATTCCATATGAGTTATGAGAAGTCGTGATTTTTTTAATTATGAGATAATTAGAAACTGTTGCGAATAAGTGATTTTTTGTAGTATATTCATGTGTGACTATGAATAAAGATTTTCCACAATATGAGACTAAAAGGGGCAAACCATTTTGGTTGTGCTAGGTATTTTAGTGGTTTATCATGAAAATGTTTCATTGATAAAAGAATTGCTGGATTAGGTTGAGAAGCTGAAACAAGGTGGTCGACCTTGCTCTTTCAATGTATTAAGTAGCATAGTGGAAAATGTTCCGTTGGGTTTGTGGAAAATGTTCCGTTGGGTTTTAGCTTGACACATGAAAGAGAAATTAATGATTATGATTGTTAAATTTCAATTAAGCTTTTTTAAAGAAAGTAGAATTCAAGAATATAAAATTTGTCGAGTTACAAAATAATATTCATGATTTACTTGTCATGTTTAAGAAACAAGACATACCTACGAAACTACAAAGAAGAAATAGAAGCCTGAAATACGAAAATAACTGGTGTCCAAAATGTCGAGGAAGTGAATAAGAAACTAAGTGGGATCTAATTTAAATATGTGGCAACATATATCAAGTAAGAGTAGAAACTAATTTTCCATGATCAAATTAAATATGTGGTGACATATGTTTGAGTGGGAGTTAGTGGATCATTGTTAATCAAATTAAAGGATAACATATTTCTGAGTGGGAGCCAAGGTGGTTTCACAATTTAATATGTATATGAAATATATTTGAGTGGGAGTTTACAACATCTTGTTTACATCAAATAGGGATTTCGTAAATGTTGTAAATAGTTCAGGAACCAACGTATAACTTGTGAAGTTAATTTGAATGTCAAATATCTATTGAGATAGATGCGTATTTTGTTGATGAAAATTAAGTCAGGATGTTTTAACCTAAATGAGATCCAGAAGGAGTTCAGAATGGCAACAAGTAAAGAAAGGTTCATTACTTGTGAAAATAGGTTAAATGTTGAGTTGATACTCAGTATAAGAATAATGGTTGAAGGATATGTTTTATTCTCTATGCCTTGGTCATAGGTTTTAACATATAAGAACCATATTTTGTATTTTGACAAAATGTAACCCAAGTTCTTGGTTGGAAGAACATGTTCAAGGTGAGGAGTCACTGAGCCTGGAGATAAGAGAATTATATCTAGAAATTGGTAGACTTGGTTGAAGTCATGATGCCAAACTAGATTAGAGATCTCGTAAGCGTAGAAGGGCAGCGAAAGCGTGATCGAATATATCGAAGTGGTTTGTATTGCACTGTCGATTTGTGAGTCTTCAACATATAGGAGTATATGATTAATTCAAGGATTAAAAGATGTAATATTTTGGTTTGAGAAATTTTGTTTCAAGACTGAGTGAATTCCTGGTGCACATACTATGTGAGAGTTCTTTTGACTGATCATACGTTATGTAGGCATAAAAGGGAAACGAAAATCTCGCTTTGTAACCAAATATATTAATCATGTGATGATGAAGTCTATCATGTGATGATGAAGTCTATCATGTGATGATGAAGTAATGTCAAAGTAGGTGACATTAACGTTTTGCAAAGAACATAGAGAACTGCATAGTACAGAACTTGGACAGAACCTCTTCCACGAGCAAACATGATCAGCACGGAGACTCCTTGTGTGTTGGATCTAAACAAATGTTAAACTAGATTATTGACTCTAGTGCAAGTGGGAGACTATTGGAAATATGCCCAACAGGCAATAATAAAGTTGTTTATTATCATATTTCATGTTTATGATAAATGTTTATTATTCATGCTATAATTGTATTAACCGGAAACATTATACATGTGTGGAATATAAACAACAAAGTGTCCCTAGTAAGTGATGAGGACATCCCTAGCCCTTTACCATTATCTTCTATCGATGAGGTTGCTGCTCAAGACAAGCCCAATGAAGTGAGGATTGGATCGATGACAAGAGCTCGTGCCAAGCTACTTGGACAACAGGTGAACTCACTCTTAATTGAATATGATGTTTGTGATAATGAGAACTTTATACTGCCTAAGTCTATGCATTTGTGTATGATTAGGGTTGTTGATAACACAAGCATTGGAGGAGGACCAGAGGAGCAGCAAGAATCGGAGCACATCGACACCTATGGCGCGAGGGAGGAGCGGGAGGAATACGCAAAGAAGGAAGAAGAAGAAGCACAGGCAGCCCGGCCAGGCCGTCCAGGCACCCAAAGCCCCCGGCCTACGAGACGTAGGAAGGCCGGCCCAAGCCCGGCCTAGGCCGGCCAGGTGCCCAAAGCGTCCGGCCTCCGCCCGGCCCAAGCTCGGCCTCAGATAGGTTTAGGCCGGGCATGTACCCGAGCCAGCTGGCCTCAGCCCGGCCAGGCCGGCTAGGCTGTGCCGTGCAAATCCTGGCCCGGCCTGGACCCGGCCTGCGCACCAGATTTCGGCCGAACCCACTTTTGGGTCGGTTTGTACCCGTTTGAGTCCGAACCAAGTTAGGTTTTTGTGTTAGGTCGGTTGGCACCCTATATAAAGCTAGGGCCGGCGGCAGTAGAGGGGTTAGACCACGTTTTTGCTTAAAACCCTAGATTGGATTGCTACAAGCATTCATCTTTCGCCGTGTTCCTCTTTGTTGCGATCAGGAATACAGCCCCTCCACTTTGTTTCGATCTGGAGGTTATTGCTACCAAAGTTTGAGTGTGATCTGTTGTTCCATTGGGAATTAGTAGATCGTAGAAACCGCTTCGTGGCCGGCGGCTACGTTGCATCGGTGTGAGGCGTCGCGAATATCCATTGGGTTGAAGAGCTGTTGCATTGGCAACAGGGGAGCAGCCGGAGAGTTCGTCGGAATCTCGCAAGTTATCTACCATCGTCATCCATCTACCACCACTCACTGAGAAGATCGGGCCACTCCTTATCATCTTGGTATCAGATTTCCAGCGTTTAGTCGGTGAGCATCCACAAATCCCCGTAGTTTTACTGTTTTTCGTCCTATCCAGAAAAAGCCAAAAAATATTAGGGTTAGTTTTCGCCATAGCCTTAGGTCAAGTTCTAGTTGCTGGTCGTTTTCCTTTTGCGTATCTTTTTTCGTTGCCGAGTCTATTTGCAATCGGAATCCTGCCGTGCGTCCTGCCGCGGCACGGTTTCGGTCGTTTTTCTCTCCCACGACACCGATTTTCACAGTTTTAGTAAAACGGCCATAACTTTTCATACGAACTCCGTTTTCAACGTGTGACCACTCAAATCGCTCGTATCGAAAAGTTCTATCCAACCAAACTGGCTTTGTCTGTTTACGCCTTTTCGGCGGTCTCGGAATCCCCAAATTCGTCCGGGAACATCGAGTTTTTGGCCTTTGAAGTTCCAGTGTCGGCAAAAACCGAACTTTTTGGTGAAAAACTTAGACACAGCCTTTCTACAGCACGTGTTAGGAGCTTACCCATATAATACTAGCTACGTTTTGTGCTCACAGGCTGCTCTTGGACGTGTGTCTTGTTGTTTTTCAAGTTGTTGGTCATAAATAGTCAAAAAAAGGAGATAGTATTAAAAAACAAGAGAGAGATAAAAGTGCAAGTTTCTGTATCGTTTGTGACACTGCTAGTACTTGAGCAATCGTGTGCCTGTTGATCCGAGCTCCTTGCTAGTGTCTTTCTAGTGCTTTGTGACCCCCTTGTTCATAGTCACTTGGCCCCGTTCATCCCCACCATGTGCGTTTTCTTTGTGTTATCCGACCAGCACTAGGGTTTGTCTTTTGGTGTAGTTAGGTATCCCTACCAAGCTCCACAAAAATACCCTGGTTTTGTTGTGTAACACTTTGAGACCCATAATATTCGCTTCACCCCATCCGTGCACGTTCTGTCCATACAAGTGGTAAGCTATACTATTCACTTTGGAACGGTAAGATACACAATTTCTTTTGGTTTGAGTGAGTTGAGAGTTTTCCACATACATATTTCTATATACCCTTGTGTGCACTAATCATGTCTTCAGGAGATGAGGACGATGGTGTTGTGAGGCAAAAGAAGGATGGCAACGCTCCTGTTTGTTGGGCCGAATATGAAGCTCTTCGAGATCACCTGACACGTCAGTTCAGCACTCAATGTGACAGGCTACAAGCAAATTTGACTGCCACGGATATTAAGGTTGACAATGTGCTTCAAACGGCAACTGAGTCTGCAGCTGCCTTGGCAGCGATTCAGAATTCTATTGGTGCATTGAACCGTGCCGTGCGAGTGTTGACACAGCGAAACGAGCAACCTGTTGATGATGCAAGTGTTCATGGTGATCACGGTGTTGATTTTGATGGAGAGGAGGATGATGAGCAAGCTGCTGCTCATCGTGAGAGGTTGCAACGGCAACAACAACCACAACCACATGCTAATGGTGGACGTGGAGGTGGCCGAGGTGGTGCTGTACCTCCTGGTCGTGGATTTGCACCTCTTGGTGCGCGCCGTATGCTTGGCGACAATTTTGGTCATGCAGCCAACCGTGATGATGATAGCGTTGGTAAGCCCAAATTCAGTATTCCCAAGTTTGAAGGTTCCGTTGATGTGGAAGAATATATTAACTGGGAGTTGAAGATGGAGCAATTATGGCGTTTGCATGACTACACTGAAGATAGAAAGATCAAGCTTGCATCTTCTGAGTTTGATGGTTATGCCTTGCTATGGTGGGACAGTCTTGTGAGTGCTAGGCGTGAAGCAAATGATGTACCTATTTTGTCTTGGCGAGAGATGAAGGCGGAGATGCGTCATCGTTTTGTTCCTCGCAATTACATCCGTTCTTTGTATGATAAGTTGCAGAATTTGAAGCAAGGTACCAAGTCCGTTGATGAGTACTATAAGGAGATGGAGTTGATCATGCAGCGTGCTAAGGTGCGAGAAGAACCTGAACAAACTATGCAGCATTTCCTTTCAGGTTTGAGCTTTAACATCAAGAGAATTGTGCGTCATCATCAATATGGCGATGTACAAGATTTGTTGCATCAAGCACGTGAAGCTGAGTTACAGTTGGCCGAAGATGCCAAATATGCGCCTCGTTCGTCCTATGCGCGCGGTAGTGTTTCATCACGAGCGACACCTAGTGTGGTGCCGCCTAGTCCCGTTCCTAGTTTCCGTGGTGCTGCTCCTTCAAAGTCAGTTTCGGTTGCCCCTAATGCCAAGCAATCACCACAACCTGCTGCAAGTGCTACTTGCTCTTCCAATTCTACAGCTCGGACACGTGATATGAATTGTCATACGTGTGGAGGCAAGGGTCACTTCAAGCGTGAGTGTCCAAACAAGAAGGTCATGTTGATCAATGAGGAGACCGATGAGTATGAGAGTGGTGATGAGGTGGATCCTAATGCTGAGTTTGAGGAGGAACATGAAGATGAGTTGTATTATGCGGATGCCGAGCGGTTACCATCTATTGTGTGCACGCCTAAGGTACTAAGTGTGGCGCCTAGTTCTTCGGAGCAGCGATGCAATTTGTTTCAAACAAGGGCTGCAATTGGCAATGGACGTTCTTGCAAGGTGATCATTGATGGTGGCAGCTGCCGCAATTTAGCTAACAAAGAGCTCTGTCAAAAACTAAATTTGAAATATTTGTCGCATCCCCATCCATATTTTATTCAGTGGTTGAGTGAAAGTGGGGAGATGAAGGTTAATCACATGGTGCAAGTTGAATTTCAGATTGGCCCTTACAAGGACACCGTGGAGTTTGACGTGGTTCCAATGACCGTTTGTCACTTGTTGGGACGTCCTTGGCAGTTTGATAGAGATGTGCGGCACAATGAGAGATCAAATACCTATCAACTCAATTGGCATGGCAAGGAGGTGATGTTGCAGCCTATGACACCTCAAGAAATAGTAAATGAGTCTCGCCAAAAAGTTGAAGTTCACCGTGAGGCTGAGCGTGAGAGATTAGCTAGGCGAGAGACTCCACCTTCGGTGAGCGAGAGCCACAAGCCAAATTTGAGTGGTAAAAAGAAAAGTGAGGGAGAGAACAAAATAGTAATGTTAGCCACCAAATCTGATTTGAGAGAGTTTCGTGAGGATCCCACGCTAGTACCTCTTGTGCTTATGTGCAAGGGGGAAATTCTTGTTTCTAACGACATGACCCCTCTCTCTATTGGTGTTTCTAATGTTTTGCAGGATTTTGGTGACGTTTTCCGGAGGAAGTGCCCGCTGGTTTGCCTCCATTGCGGGGTATTGAACATCAAATTGACTTGATTCCCGGAGCAACGCTTCCAAACCGAGCTCCCTATAGGACCAACCCGGGGGAGACAAAGGAGATACAGCGACAAGTTCAAGAGCTTCTTGACAAAGGGTATATTTGTGTGAGCTTAAGCCCTTGTGTTGTTCCTGTCATTTTGGTTCCTAAGAAAGATGGTACTTGGCGCATGTGCGTAGATTGTAGAGCGATAAATAACATCACCATTCATTATAGACACCCTATTACCCGTTTAGATGACATGTTAGACGAATTAAGTGGTGCTGTTATTTTCTCTAAAATTGATTTGCGTAGTGGTTATCATCAAATTAGGATGAAAGAAGGAGATGAATGGAAAACTGCCTTTAAAACAAAATTCGGTTTATATGAGTGGTTAGTGATGCCTTTTGGTTTAACTAATGCACCTAGTACTTTCATGAGATTGATGAATCATGTTTTGAGGCATTTCATTGGTAAATTTGTAGTAGTCTATTTTGATGATATTTTGATTTATAGCTGCAATGAATATGAACATACGGATCATATTAGACAAGTTTTGCAAGTGTTGCGTGATTATAAGCTATATGGTAATCTTGCTAAATGCACTTTTTGCAAAGATAAGGTCATATTTCTGGGTTTTGTTGTTTCTAAGCATGGAGTAGAGGTTGATGAATCTAAAATTGAAGCAATTAAAAATTGGCCTATTCCCATGAATATTAGTCAAATAAGAAGCTTTCTTGGTCTTGCTGGATTTTATAGACGTTTTGTGAAAGACTTCAGTTCTATTGCTGCACCTTTGAATGATTTAACTAAAAAAGGTGTTGAGTTTGTGTGGGGCGCAGCCCAAGATGCTGCTTTTGATGAGCTGAAACGTCGTTTAATTTCTGCACCTTTGCTTATGCTTCCTGATTTCCATAAGCAATTTGATATTGAATGTGATGCTAGTTGCATTGGAATAGGAGGTGTGTTGATGCAAGAGGGTAAACCAATTGCATATTTTTCGGAGAAATTAAATGGTGCCCAATTGAACTATCCTGTTTATGATAAAGAATTGTATGCACTTGTTCGTGTTCTTGAGGTTTGGCAACATTATTTGTGGCCAAAAGAATTTATCATACATTCTGATCATGAAGCTTTGAAGTATTTGAAGTGCCAATCTAACTTGAATAAACGTCATGCTAAATGGGTTGAGTTCATTGAATCCTTCCCATACATTATTAAGTATAAGAAAGGCAAAGATAACGTGGTTGATGATGCACTCTCTAGGAAAAGCATGCTTTTGACACATTTGGATGTTCAAGTTCCTGGTTTAGAGAGTTTGCGTGATTTATATGCTAATGATACTGATTTTTCCATGCCTTTTGCTAAGTGTTCTGCTGTGAAAGCTTGGGAAAAATACCATATGCATGATGGATACTTGTTTAGAGCTAACAAATTATGTGTGCCAGAATCGTCCGTGTGTTTGCTGTTGTTGCAGGAATCTCATGGTGGCGGTTTGATGGGACACTTTGGACGTGAGAAGACGTTACTGATGTTGGCTGATCACTTTTATTGGCCAAGGATGAGGCGGGATGTGGACAGGTTTGTTAAGCGTTGCATCACTTGCAACCAGGCAAAGTCTAAGATGAAGCCTCATGGTTTGTATACTCCTCTTCCTGCACCTACAACTCCATGGGAGGACATAAGCATGGATTTTGTGTTAGGATTGCCTAGAACCAGGAGAGTACATGATTCTATTTTTGTGGTAGTGGATCATTTTTCTAAGATGTCACACTTTATTGCCTGCCACAAAAGCGACGATGCGTCGCATATTGCTAATCTGTTTTTCAGGGACATCGTGCGCTTACATGGAGTACCCAAGACGATTGTTTCTGATCGAGACGTCAAGTTCATGAGTTACTTTTGGAAGACACTTTGGGGCAAACTGGGAACGAAGCTGCTGTTCAGTACCACTTGTCATCCCCAAACTGATGGCCAAACGGAGGTGGTGAATTGCACACTATCAACGTTGCTGCGAGCCATGATCAAGAAGAACTTGCGTGAGTGGGAAGACTGGTTGCCGCATGTGGAGTTTGCATATAACAGGGCGGTACATTCTACCACACAATTATGTCCGTTTGAAGTGGTGTATGGTTTCAAACCCATTACTCCGCTTGATTTGCTGCCGCTTCTGTCGTGGTATTGTCGAATCTAGCCGCGGCAGGGGTGCCATCGAGCTAGGTAGAGAGAGGGGTTTTGGAGACGTGGGGTGTTCCGGCAACGGGGTGACAAAGGGTTTACCCAGCTTCGGATCTCGCAACGGTGGCGAAACCCTACGTGCTGCTATAATTCACTATAAGGCAATATCGCCGAGTTACAGTGGATCAGAATTGAGAGCCTGTCCTAAGGCGTCCCATAGGCCGGCTTATAAAGGCGTCCGGACCTAGGGCTTACAGGAGGAAACCTAACCGACTAAGTACAGAGTTCTACTCCAATCCGGCTTGGGCCCTGCCTTGTGGGCTAAGTCTTCCGCAATGCAGGCCGGCTTCTAGAATCTTCCCTTAGCCGGATGGGCCTCCCGCGCTTCATCATACTGGGCCGCCCGGTTAAGCCGGATTCGGCTTACCACCACTATAGGCCACCCTGGTATGCTGGCTTTTAGTCTTCTTAGTGAGGACACCTGTTCGGCATAACCCCAACAGTAGCCCCGGAAAGCTTCAAGTACTTCAGCGGCTGGCTTCAATCTTCCGGCAATGTGTTGTCTGGGAAATTCATCATCCGTCTTCAGTCTTGGAGCATTCCCAGAAATCTGCAATCATGTCGAACAGCTTTGTCGATTTAATTGTGCCGGCTTTGTATGCCGAAAAGCACTTGAGCGTGTAACGACACGCATCCGCCGATTTGACAGTTATGTCAGACCTGGCAGTGTGAGTGCAGGAGCATCTTTTGAATGCAGGGGCTAGTTTCCGTTTTTCCCGCGCTGGAACCGAGGCGTCGGAGGGAAGGAAACGTCTCCAACGGCTCGATCCTGCGACACGTGGCGAGAAACCCGGTTCCTGACCGTTGCACACATCTTGGCGCAGCGCTATAAATGGCGATCGCATCATCTCCGCCGCGATCTCCACGCCATTCGCAACCCTAGCTCCATCTCTCCTCCAGATCTCATCTCTTCTCCCGAGCTCAAGCTTCTCCAAATCTCCATGGCATCAAGCGCTCCAGGCTCCCCATCGATTGACGCACAGCGTCGACCGTTCCGGCTCCGCCGATGGGAGGAGCCACATTCACGGCCGCCACCAACGCCTCCGAGCCATCCGCCGCTGTACCTGCACCATCTCCAACTCCGGCGAGTTCCTCCGCCGCTTCGGGGCACGATACGGTGGCTCTGGCAAAAGCCGCAGCCGAAGCCGCTGCCACGATGGCTTCTGCTACTGCAACTGCTGATGCCGCCATCGAAGACGTAAGCGTTGGCGAGGAAGAGGAAGAAGAGGAAGCCGGCAACAGCAAGGGTGTGGCCAACAACCCGTCCCGCAACTTGGCCTGCTCGGTAGTGGATGAAGTCGAACTGAAAGGGATGGAGGCCGACGGAGCCATTCTTCCAACTTCAGAATCCGCGCCGACTTGGCGATCCGCCTTCGGCGACTCTGCTCCCACTCCCATCAGCGACGAGCGGGTACTTCTCTCTTCCCATGTCATTAGGGGATTTTCCTTGCCGCCTTCAGCTTTTCTAGCAGATCACCTAGACCATTACGACCTCCAGCTTCACAACATTACCCCGAACAGTTTGCTGTACATCTCCGGCTTTGTAGCACTGTTCGAAGGCTATTTAGGCATAAAACCTAGATTAGACTTCTTCGAACGATGCTTCTTAGTTAAGAGGCAAACTATCAACAAGGAGCTGCTGGTGGCCGGCACAATCAGCTTCAACTGCCGCCGAGATATCGACTGGTACCCTCAAGTGCCAATTGTTGATTTGGCAAAGGGATGGGCATCCACCTTCTTCTACTGTAAGGACGTGGTGTCGCCAAACCGGCTGCAAGGGCTTGCCCCTTTTACAGACGAAGCCGGCACGCCGATGCCCTCTTGGAAGAAGAAGCCGTCCAGTGGAATGCCGGCAGAACACGCCGCCATTCAATCTCGGATTGCACAATTGACGTCCAGCACTCCTCCCTTGACTGGGAGGACACCATCATCTGCTGGATGAAGAGACGAATCCAGCCCCTCCAACACCGTGCTCGACTTCTATGCGAGTACACGGGTAACTCTGATCCCATGCGGATCAACGAGAAAGACCTGGAGCAGAGCTTTTTTGAGGCTCGCTTCAACAAACTCACCAAAGCCCGGCCTGGAGAAGGCCGGCAATATGAAGAATCATTGCCGATGTTTACGGCAACCAACCCTCCTCCAAAGGTACTTTGACTAACCAAAGTTCAATTCTTTGAGAGATTCTGGTTTGCTTTTATTGGACTAACATGCAATATGTCAGATTCCTGGAATCTTCGACGTCCGCCCTGCTGGTAAGCTGTCATCCAGCAAGGCGCCAACGCGGTCCATCTCCTTTTCATCAGCTACCGCAGAGAGCCGGAAGAGGAAGAACCAGCCGATCACGATTAGCGCTAAGTCGTCTGAAGATGACGATGCTCTCGCTGGGCTCGACATCCCCAGCAAGAAGTAAGTCGACTGACCACATCTCCTCCTTCCCAAGCAGCAATGCCGGATTTGCTAAGCTTCATCTTTTACCTTTGCAGGATAAAGAAAGGTGCTCCCTTGAAAACAAAGACAGTTGCCACAAGGAAGAAAACCTCTCCTGCCATCCCTCCTCCAACTCCTCCAGTTCCAGAGCCAAACCCCACCGAGGAGAACACTCGCACCCTGGTGACGGCTCCAACTGTTGGGAGAGCCGGGGTTATTTCTCCGACCCAGTGGATAGAGATGACGGGGAAGGTGGCAGAACCTTCCTCACCAAGGGCTGAAGCTCCGGCTAATGATGCCCCAATCTTCCCCCCCGATCAAAGCAGAAGCCTTCGACGAGGAGGGGCGCATCAAGCCGGAATTCATGAGCCGGTTCATGAAGGCACCTCGGCTGCCTCGAAAGAAGGGAACAACTGTCCGGGATGATGAGCCGGATCACACCAAGGCCTATGAAACTTTTGATGTCATTGAGATCCTTGAAGATCAGTAGAACTACTTTGCTGATAGTTTTGAGGCCGGCATGACGCTTCTCCGCGAGCACTACCAGGTAAAATATCTTACCCAGTAGCCCTCGAGCACTATGCCGGGTTAAGTTATTAAAACTAGCCGACATAGTGATCCGAGTTAATGCGCATGCATACTTAGCCCCCTAGTCATGAAATGTCGTCACATAGCCACCTTAACTTGTAAATATAGCTTTAGGCTTTTAGCAATTCCTTACGCAGATCCACCGAAAAATTGGCGCTGAAACCATCAATTCTTTGGGTGTGCAAAATCAGGAGATGCGTCGGCTTAAGACTGAACTAGCGAACAAAGACGCCATCATCGAAGGGCTTGAGGCAGACCGGGTTCAATACCAAGGTAACAATGCCTAAACTTAACTTTCTATAATGGGTATTTTTATACTGCTAACATTTTGCTTTGCAGACGCCATTATAAAAGCCAAGGAGCTTGCTGAGAACGCCGGCATTGTCGACCGGCTCCGCGATGAAAACATTGAGCTGAATAAGCTCAACCAATCAATGGTGGCGGAGCTGGAGGTGGTGAAGAAAAACCTTGCCAAAGCCGAACAAACCCTGGAAATAGAGAGGCAAAGTCACAAGGATGCCCTTAACGAGGTCCAGGATCAGCTTGACAAGCGCCTTGACGAATCACTGGCTATCGACAGCCAGCTTCTGAGTAAGTTTCGACAAAACTTAAACTCATTAGTTTCTGCCTTAGCCAAATATAGCTGAACTTCGCCTTTTTTGCAGCTCCGGCGGGTTATGGCCACGAGCTGACGGTGGAAAACCGTCTTGACCGGATATTGGAAGTAGGGGAGTTCATCCCGAAGATTCTTTCTTCGGGAAAAGAGCTTGTCGAGAAGTTCTTTCCCGGCAACCCCGAGCCCCCGGTGAACCTTGCCAGCTTGGAGGGTGAACTGGCCGAAGCAGCTTCATTCTTCGATTAACGGCTTCGATCGAGCGCTCGCGGAGGTGCCAAGACGGCATTGGGCTTGATGATGGCACATTACCCGGAAGCAGAAGCATGGCGAGTGGCATCCGGCTTCCCTCTTGAAAAGGAGGACGGCACGCCGCTGGACGACCAAGATCGCAAGAAGATCCTTCGCTCCGTCTCCGGCTATGCCAGTAAAATTGCCAACATGGTCTCCTTGACCACCATCTTCAAGGAAATGCCATGTCCGCCAACCCCTGTTCAATCAGATGATGACAATGAGGAGGCGGAGAAATCGTCATGAGCCGAATTTGCTTGCTGAGCCGGCTGCCCTGAAAATGTAATAAGCATGTAAAGTCGTCCAAACAATGTATATGTCTAGGAACTAAGCCTTTTGCTGTATGTTAATCAGCTTTTATTTTTGCGAACTTGCAATTTTTATGCCTCAGTTTATTCTGGCCTTGACACCTTAGCCTTTAAGCGCCGGCAAACCTATTGCGAAGCTAACTCGCTGAGCAACAGGGTACACAATGACCAATCTGTTTAGACTCAGAACGAGTGCCGCCTTTCGGTGCCGAAACACTTTGAAGCAACCCGGCGCAAAAGGCTAGCAGATAAACATTAATTTGGCAAAATGTTGATTTTTCATCACCTTAAGGCGGATTCAACATGAAAGAGTTTACCAACGAGCAACACAGGCAATTTCGGGTAAACAGATAATAACAATAAGATCATAGGGAAATAAAGGATGGTACAGATTCTCGAATTCAACATGAGAGAAACCAATTTTTATTTCATGATCACATTGACATGGTTACAATAGAATTTGCTAAGTGTAAAAAGGACGTAGCTGAGCGATATTCCACGGACGTTTCATCTCATCTAACTCGTCATCTACATGCCTTTTCCTCTTGCGACCTTTCTTCCTGGGATCTTTCTTTGAATCCCTTAAGTCGAGGAGATAATATGACCCGTTTTTCAGAACTTTGCTGATAACGAAAGGTCCTTCCCATGGCGGGGATAATTTGTGCTGCCGGCTTTGCACAAGCCGAAGCACTAAGTCGCCTTCTCGAAAAGATCGATTCCGCACTCTACGGCTCTGGTAGCGACGTAGATCTTGTTGATAGATGGCGGATCTTTGGAGAGCTAGCTCTCTTTCTTCTTCGAGGATATCTAAGCCGTCTTGACGTGCTTCTTCTGCGTCCTTTTCGACATAGGCTGCGACTTGAGGCGAATCGTGGATCATGTCGGATGGGAGCACCGCTTCTGCACCATAGACAAGGAAGAAAGGGGTGAAGCCGGTTGATTTGTTTGTGGTAGTACGAATACTCCATAAGACCGCTGGCAATTCATCGACCCAAGCGCCAGCCGCTCGATGCAAAGGAGTTTCAAGCCTCGGCTTAATACCTTGCAGAATAATGCCGTTAGTGCGCTCTACCTGTCCATTGGACTGCGGGTGTGCCACCGATGCCACGTCGAGTCGGATCTTTGATTGGCTGCAGAACTTCGATAGCTCAACGACGGAAAAGTTTGTGCCATTGTCAGTGATAATGCTATGCGGTATGCCGAATCGAGTTATGATCTCGACGATGAACTTTGTAGCTGTAGCTCTGTCGAGTTTCTTGATGGGCTTTGCTTCCACCCACTTTGTGAATTTGTCGACCGCCACGAGCAGGTGAGTTAAGCCTCCTCTTGCCGTCTTGAAGGGTCCCACCATGTCGAGCCCCTACACCGCGAACGGCCAAGTAATAGGGATCGTTCGGAGCTCCTGAGCCGGCAAGTGAACCTGCTTTACGTAGCCCTGACATCCTTCACAGGTCTTGACGATGTTGATAGCATCCTCCTTAGCCGTTAGCCAGAAGAATCCATGCCGGAACGCCTTGGCGACCAAGGCCTTTGCCGCCACGTGATGCCCACACTCGCCGGAGTGGATTTCCTCCAGGATTTGCCATCCTTCTTCTGGAGAAACGCATCTTTGGAAAATGCCGGATGTGCTCCGTTTGTAGAGTTGTCCGTCAATAATCGTGTACGCCTTTGCTTGGCGCTCAATTTGACGGCTCAACACCTCGTCGTCCTTGGGCAGTTTCTTATTAATCAAGAAATCAATGTATGGCGTGGTCCAATCTGGGGTTACCAAGCACACTTGAACTGATTCTGCCGACAATGGGTAATCTTCATCGTCACCCTTGATGGACGGCTTGTGAAGGTGATGGAGAAATACATCTGGTTGTACTGCCTTTTTCTTGGAGCCTATTCTGGCCAGAGCATCAGCAGCTTCATTGTCATCTCGGGAGATATGTCGAACCTCTAAGCCGGCAAAACATCGGCCGAATTCATCGACTGTTCTCCTATATTCCGCCATTGTGGGACTTTTTGTGTCCCAGCATCCATCAAGTTGCTGCGCAACCAGATCCGAGTCGCCATAGCAGAGGATGCGCTTTACTCCCAACTCCTTAGCCATGTGAAGGCCGTGGAGGAGAGCCTCATACTCTGCTACATTGTTGGTGGCGTTGAAGTGGATTCGGAGGACATAACTGAGCTTATCACCCTTAGGCGATTTTAGAACCACTCCAGCCCCCGAGCCTTCCTTCATCTTTGAGCCATCGAAGTGCATTATCCAGTATTGAGAATCTGGCAAAGGTGTGCTTTCCATCGCCTCTGTCCAATCTGCAACAAAATCGGCTAGAACCTGAGACTTGATGGCAGTCCTCGGCTTGTACTGGATGTCGAAAGCTGCTAACTCGATGCCCCATTTGGCGACTCGACCTGTTGCATCGGCATTGTTGATGATTTCTCTTAGTGGAGCTTTGCTGACCACCGTTATTGTGTGATCCTGGAAGTAATGCCGTAATTTTCTGGCGGCAAAGAATACACCATAGGCTAACTTCTGGTAGTGAGGGTAGCGTTGCTTTGAATCTGAGAACACCTCGCTAATGAAATAGACGGGGCGCTGATCCGGCCATTGCTTCCCTTCCTCTAGGCGCTCCACTACAATGACGGCACTTATCACGAAATTCGTGGCCGACAAGTAGAGGAGAAGCGTCTCTTTTTCCCTCGGAGCTGCTAAGATTGGAGCACGCATCAATGTATACGTCAGCTGAGCCAAAGCTGCCTCTGCTTCTTCTGTCCAAACAAAACTGTCCGACTTTTTGAGGAGCTTGTATAATGGCAATGATTTGTCTCCAAGCCGGCTAATGAATCGGCTTACAGCCGCGGCGGAACCCGTGAGCCGTTGTATGTCTTTTAGACAAGACGGCTTTTCGATGTTCTGGATCGCCTTTATCTTTTCCGGGTTAACTTCAATTCCTCTTTGGGAAACAATGAAGCCCAGAAGCTTGCCTACAGGTACTCCAAAGACGCATTTTGCCGGATTAAGCTTCATCTGGTACTCCCTTAGATTTGCAAAGGTTTCCGACAGATCGGTGATAAGATCGCCGCGCTTCTTTGACATGACCGCTATGTCGTCGACGTAGACGTGAACATTGCGGCCGATCTGCTTGTCCAAACATCGCTGCATACACCTTTGATAAGTAGCACCGGCGTTCTTTAAGCCGAAAGGCATTGTGACATAGCAGTAATTGCCATATGGCGTGGTGAAGGACGTCTTAATTTGATCTGACTCCTTCATCTTAATCTGATGGTAACCCGAATAAGCGTCCAGAAAACATAGCATCTCTGAGCCGGCAGTTGAATCAATGACCTGATCGATACGCGGTAAGGCGAACGGATCTTTAGGACATGCTTTGTTTAAGCCAGTGAAATCAATGCACATACGTAGCTCAGAGGTGTTTTTCTTTGGGACTAGCACGGGATTTGCCAACCAATCAGTGTGGACAACTTCACGGATGAATTTGGCGGCGGTGAGCCTTAGGATTTCCTTTCCGACCGCCTTGCGCTTCTCAGTTCCGAGCCGGCGGAGGCCTTGCTTGACCGGCTTCGCGCCCTTGTTGACTTTTAGGGAGTGCTCGGCAAGTTTCCTCGGGACACCTGGCATGTCGGATGGTGACCAGGCAAATATGTCCCGATTCTCACGGAGGAACTTGACGAGCTCGCCTTCCTATTTGTTGTCGAGACCGGCACCGATGATGGCTTCCTTTGTCGGATCATCCTTTGAGAGCTTGATTTTCTTGGTGTCATCCTTTGGCTTGAAGCTTGAATCAACCTTGGAAGACGGCTTTTCTGTTGCCGGCATCTCATCGGCATCAATTGTTTTCTTGAGATCCTCCAACTCTTCCCTGCAGATTTCTTGTTCAGCATGGACGGCATTGGAGGCCTCGCATTCCTTGGATTTCTTGAAATCCCCTTTGACTGTGATGATCCCATTGGGTCCCGGCATTTTCAGCTTGCTATAGATGTAGCAGGGCCGAGCCATAAACTTGGCGAAAGCCGGACGTCCAAAGATTGCGTGATATGCACTTTTAAAGGGCACCACCTCAAAAGAGACGTCCTCAGTCCGAAAATTGTTGGCTTCCCCAAAGGTGACCTTCAGGGTGATTTGCGACCATCGAAGAAGCCTGTCGCCCCGGCACAATCCCATGAAACTTCACAGTGCTGTGGGTGAGTTGTGACTCGGAGATACGCATTCTCTTCAATGTTGCGGCATAAAGTTTATTGATACTGCTGCCGCCATCCATGAGCACCTTTGTTAACTTGTACTTGTCGACTATAGGGCTGACGACTAAAGCGTAGGTGCGCTTTGCAGGAACCCTGTCCAGATGATCGCTGCGGTCCCATGTGATGGGTGTGTCGGACCAATCCAGATATTGAGGAACTGCGGGCACCGTAGCATTGAGTTCTCGCCAAGCCGCCTTTTCCTTACGAGAGGAGTCTGTTGCCAGGTTGACGATGAGACTTTCGGCATGCTTAGGGAATTTGCTGCCTTTCTCTTTGGAAGCTGCATCATCCGACTCTGACGCGGCGTCCTCCTTCTCTTTGTCGTCCTTCCTGGACTTGCGCTTGTTCCTTGACTTGCCGGCTTTGGGGTCCTTAGCGATGTCTCGATTGATGTGACATTGCTGGAGCGTGTGGGAACTTGTTCCATCTGGCCTCAGATGATGGACACAGGGGTTGAGTTTGATGTCGTCTGTCACATCCCGAATTTTGGCCCTATAAAATTTTCTTTGACAAAACCAAAATTTGGATTTGGATTTGGACCTTTTGATATCGGCACCTCTATTTTATTCCACACTTCTAAAACCCCCAAGGTTCACAAAATATTTGTCTTTTCCTTAATACAAAAAGGGGCCTAAACCCTAGCCTTCCAAAGGAGCTATACCAAGGGTGACTTCAAAAATTCCCCAAAAATTCCAGAGTGATCCCCATCTAGCCTAGAACCCATTTATGCAAAAATATTGGGTGACTTGTTAGGAAAAGATTTGACTTTTCCCCTGATTTATTTTCTGCCGAAAACCCCAAAACCCTAGCTTTCCAAAGGAAATAGGTCAAAACCATCTTCACAAATTCTACAAAAATTCAGGGAGGATCTCTAACCAGTGTATGACCCAAATATGTAAAAATATTCCATACCTTGTTTAGGAAATATTTGAGTTTCTCCATGATTTACTTTCTGGCCTAAACCTTGTAATTTTTTGGAAACCCTACTAAAACTTTTCAAAAATTCTAAAAACCCCAAGGTAGATGCTCCTAACCAATACCTACCTCCTGTAATTTTTATGGAGAAATATCTTTTATTTTAGTTGCCCAAAATCCAATTCCCCTTTTCAGCCGAAGGTGTTCGATGAAAATTTTCCTTCTGACAAGATGCAAACTAGCTCAAGAATATATCTAGGCTTTGGTAGATCTTCTCTTTCTGCACCTAGTGACACGATCACTTTTCCAATTTGGTGCCATATGGTGCCAATGGCATGACCATGCCGATCATGGTATGCCCTGTGGCGTGGCCACCATGGCCATCGCCGCACCCGACGGCGCCGCCACTTTGTGGTCGTCGCCGTTGGCCTTCCCCTGAGCTCCTCTCGCGCCCCCTGCTTCTCCTCCTCTCCCTCTACCACCCCCCCAAGCCACGCGTCGCCGCCACCTCCCCTGTGCGCCGTCGGCCGCAAGCCGACACGCCGTGCACAGCACCACCGCTGGACCCCTCCCCTCACCAGTGCCAGCACTGCTCCCCCGTGCCCGTCGATCCTATCCACCAGCCGCTAATCCCGTCGTCCAGCCTCTGCCTCCTCGCTCCGCGACGCGCCGCCCGCTACACCATCGACGAGATGGCCGCCGTCCCGCCTCCGCGGCCGGACACCTCGCTATCCCGCACCAGTGCCTCGCCACCCCGTCCCTATCCACAAGCCCGAGATTTTCGTCGATAGCACGGCCTGGGAGCCACACCGACGACGCCATCTCCGTCGTCTCCCCCTGCCACGGCCTCCTCGCCCGCCACCTCGCCGCACGCTCCCATCCGGACCCCCACCTCGTGAGGCTATAAAAGAGCCCCCCGGCAGCAACTCAACACCACCCCACCTTCCTCATCCTCTTAGAGCTCCCCTCCTCCAGTTTCAGCTCCTGGGGAGCACCAGCGAGCCGGCGACGAGCCCGCTCCCGCCGCTCGGTCTCCGAGCAATTCCCCTCTCCAGAGCCACCCCGCCGCCAATTCGCCACCCCCTCCTCCAATCCAGGACCCCAAGAAGCCTATGACGCCCTCGCCGGAGTGATTGGTGGCCGGAGTCGTCGTCTGCGTCCTCGACCGCAGCTCGGCCTCCGCGGTCACCGACGCCGCCGCTGCCCCAGACCTCCCCGCCATCCGTGAGCACGCCGACGGGAAGCTCCGCACATACTTGAGCCGCCCTGCTAACTCTCCCTCCCCTCTCCACCGCCTCGGCCGCCCGGAAACGCCGCCGGTGAGTTCACCGTGCCGGCGACCCCGTTCTTCCCCCCCCGGGTTCTTTCTTTTTTTTCCTGGCGCGCGTACCGGTTCGGCCCAGTAGCCACTGACCAGTGGGTCCGGGCCGTCAGAGTTTTAAACTTTCTGAAAGGTTTTTCTTTATTTGTTTCTGTTTTTTGAAAAGGGCAGATTTTAGGGTTAACTTTGAAAGGGTATATCTCTCTCAAAAAAATTCAGAAAAATGTGATTCTTTTTGCAGTGGCTTTGTCCTGAAAATATCTATCCTATTCCACTGGTTTCAATTGATTTGAAGTTCATTTGCCCACTGAACCTTGGAATGCTTGCGGAAGGTCTTAACCACGTTTTTAAATTTCTTTAATAGATTCCAACCTTTTTATTGAAGGAGAAGTTGATCCCACACCAGAAGGCACCGCCCGCGTGGATTGAATCTCGCCTACTTTCAGTATTAATATTTCATGTACCTTTACTTTCCTGCAATACGATAAACCCATCAAGCGTGGGTTGAGTTCCGGTACCCCGTCTAAATACACGTTGGGTCCTGCCCAAGTGGATTGAAGCGGCTACTTTTCCGTAGAGTTGTGGTGTTGCGTTGGACGGTACCATGCACCACTCCCCATTCCGGCGACGACGGACTGGGGGAACCGCCGCAGTCAATGGAATGGTGGAACGGGATCGCGTGGACGCCTCCACTAACTTTGTAGTCGATCTGTGGCTGTCACTGGCCGGAGGTATCTCCGCCATCGCCCGGTTGACGCTAACCGATTGTTTTACTTATTTTCTTTACTCAACCCGTGGCTGCTACTGGCCGGAGACATCTCCGTCCTCGCCCGGTTGATTTTGTTATTTTATCTTTACTCAACCTGTGGCTGTCACTGGTCGGAGGAAACTCCGCCATCGCCCGGTTGACCTTATTTTACCTTGCTGAACTACTATGGGATTATTTGATGCTCATGTATATCTTGTGGACTAACGTTTGCTGCTGTCTTATGGCCGAGAATAAAAATTGACTAAAAGATAACCACCTCCGTCGACTAGATTGAGTCAAATGGTGCCACTCGCCAAACACACCCGCACAACCACGCGTCGTTGGAATGGGAAGACCGTAGCTTAGTAGCCTATCGAACCTCTTTTGATGCTACCCACTTGGCAAGTCTAGTCGGATACTGCATAGTTGTGGTCGGGGCTAGTCTTGTGAAGGTTCCGGAGCTAGGCGTTGCTCATGAGTTGGGGACGTGCCGGATTCACTTCGTCATAAGACTTAGCCCGAGTGGTAAGTCGATAGCTATACAAGGAGTGTCTTGGTAGAGCGGACGGCTACGGGGGAATAGGTTTGTGCGGCAGGTACCGGCTGTACAAGCTTAGACCCCAACGTGTGGATAAAAGTTGCAACCTCTCGAGAGTGTCAAATCTAGAATCTAGTATTGTTCCTACCCAAGGAACGGTGTTGGGTCCAGTCTCACTAGAGTCAGTCCAGTCGAACACGGAGAAATAAATTCACTAATTGGTCAGAGTTGGCCAAAGCTGAATGAGCAGAAACGTGGACCATAGTTGGTCAAAGCTAAGCCTCGAGGAGGACCATAGTGGTCAAAAGCTAAGCTCGGGTTGGACCAGAGTTGGTCAAACTTGAGAACCTAAGTGTTGAGAATATTATTGTGTGGAAATGAGACCCGTTCTCATAAGCCACGGTTTTCGTCACAGGTAAGTAGGTAAGTTAAGTCCAACCGTTAAGCTTGGACTCGCACTTGCACATGCCATGCCATATAGGATCGTTGGTTACGGTTGATTGTGGATTGATGTCTTGCGAGTACATTCCATGTACTCACCTGGCTTTTCATGTGGCCAGATCCTCCTACCCCCGTCGCCGAGTACCCCTTGTACGAGAACTAGATCCGGTATCCAGGCAGAGCCCTGTGGAGTTAGGCCCTCTTCGTCGCACGCTTCCGCCAATCCGTTGACGCCCTCTGATGAAGTCATGTTTCGATAAATAATGTACAAACTGTTGTGTGCGCTAGGGCGCAGCCTTGTAATGAGACCCTTGTAATCCATCGTCGGTTCTCCGACCCCTTAATAAAGTGGTTATGTTCTGTTATCAAGTTGTCATATATTCAGTGCTCCTGGGACTGATATATGGGGTAACTCGATCTCCGGATCGGGGTGCCACAGAGCTTGGTATCAGAGCCTAACTGTAGGTAGGATACCCTAGTTCTAAACGGAGCCTTAGATAGCGAACGTTGCTTTGCTTGCTTTTAATTGTTTCTCCATCTGTTTGTGTTTTTCTAACCTTGCAACTCACATTTTTGGCTTCTAACTTTGGTACAGATGAAGTTTGAGCTACCCGTAGAAACCCCCGCCTTGAACGTCCCCGGCATGCCGCAATTCCTCCGCGAGATTTGGGCACACCTCTACCCATCCTCCCCTTCTCCGACCTACCGCGTGCTATGCTCCCGTCGTGATGGGACCCACTCGGAGTTTATCGCCACCGTCTACTTGTGCGCCTCGCCCGCGGGCCAAGGACACACGTACGCCCTCTCCTCCGGCGTCCACCACCAGGAGACCCGAGCCATCCAGGAAGTCGCCGCAGATGCCATCATTCTCCTCCGCACCCACGACCCCCGCATGAAGGAGTGCACCCACTATGCACACCTCCCGAGGTTGGATTTGAGCAATGGGGATATCCTTTTTCCCGGCCCATGGAATCCCTCTCCAGAACTCACCACCCTACTCCAGTACACCTCCCACCTCCACCAGTATCTGCATGACACTCTCCTTCAGCTCCCTAGGCTTCGCAATGGCACAACTGCAGCCGAGGTAGTGAGAGCACCAGTACCTAGCTCTTATCGTCAGACCCCTCCATACCCAGCTCACCTTCCTCTTACTCTTGACCAGCTTAGAGGAAGACTCGCTTCCACTCCCGCTCGAGCCACCGCGTTCCGTAGTTCTAGCGCCCCTCCTCGCTTCTTCACTGGATACACTCAGGAACCTCAGGCCCAGTGTCTCCGCGTCGACATCGGCACACCCTTCCCCTCGTACGCCCCCAGAACGCTGGGAAGGAGCATCAACGGCATCGACATCATCGCACCTGCTACTCCCCTCGAGATGTAGCTCTAGACGCTAGCCTCAGGAGCATTAGCGCTTGCATCCTAGTTATGTATCGTAGTCGACGATCGCGTAGTCCGACGCGCACATGAATAATGTAGGAGTAATGGCTTGTCCCTCGCATAATATTGTGTACCATGTGTCATGTAACCCAACTCTCCATTGTATAAAAACGCCTTGGTTCTATCTCTTGCTTTTATTTGGATCTTCTTGGATGTTGCATTTCTTTCTCCCCTTATGGAAGCTCATGCCACCCGTCAACCCCACCTTCAACCAACCAGGATGAGGCCCAACACAGGTACAAGTGGCAGCCAAGGAACCCCAATCCGCCGTTCAGCCCGACAAGCCGGCATGGACCCAATGCCCCCACAGCCGCCAACCTCACAGGAACCAACTTCAAGCCAGCTATTGTTGATGATGGATGAACGCCACCAGCTGTACATGACTCAAATTATGAGAGAATTTGGCACCTACATGCAAGCCCAGAACGCCCCTCGCCCGACCCGGTCCATGCTGCAAGACTTCCAGCGCACTCGGCCACCCCAGTTCTCGCAGGCCACCAACCCACTCGAAGCAGATGATTGGCTCCTTACCATGGAAAAGAAGTTAGAGATCGCTCGCGTTGATGAGCAAGACAAGGTACCTTTCGTCACTCACTATCTTGAAGGACCAGCCGATGTGTGGTGGGATAATCAGAAAGATATGAGAGGAAATGGAACCACTGTCACCTGGACTGAATTCCAAGAAATATTCCGCAAAGCCTACATACCCTCAAGTCTTATGAAGATGAAGCAGCAAGAACTCCTAGCACTCACTCAAGGCAACTCAACTGTAAGCGAGTACCTGACCAAGTTCAACGACCTTGCCCGCTATGCCCCTGATGACGTCAACACAGATGAAAAGAAGAAGGACCGATTTCTCCATGGAATGCATCAGGCAATCAAAACTCAGCTCAGTGTCCTACAGTTCTCAGATTTTCAGGCCATGGTAAACACCGCACTGATTTCAGAGAAGGAACACCGCACCATCTATGATTCCCACAAGAACAAGTTTGAGTCTCGCAAGCACCAGCCAGAAGAAGCTCGCAAGAAGCCACGTACCTGGCCACCCAACTCACAGGCCACTGCACCACCAACCACTTGGACCCCACCCAGAAAGGAAGGATACCCCCGCAATGAGTTCTACCACAAGCGTCCACTCGTGGATGACTGCAAGAGGGAAAATTCCTGCTTTAAGTGCGGCAAAAAGGGGCACTACATAGCTGATTGCCCGTTGACGAAGAACAACAATGGCAGTAACAACAATAGCAACCTCAACAACCCTCCCGCCGGAACAATGAAGCCACCTCAAGTCGCTCGTGTCCACCACATGTCCGCCGAAGAGACCTACGAAGCTTCAGAGGTGATGCTTGGTATGTGAACCACCAACGCTAAACTTGCAGTAATTTTTGTTGACCATGGGACTTCCCACTCTCTCGTCAGAAGGTTTCGTTGCAAGGCACCATTTTATGTTTTCCCTAGACTTGGACCTAAGCCACGAGTCCACGCGTGAGGAATGTCCCCTTCAAAGTTTGGGCAAGCCAGAACGCCACACCCACAGCAGAGTCACAAGGTTAAATAGAGGATAAACCCACCAAAGAGGAAGCCCCCTGGAAATGAGAGGATTCTTTGAGAGCAGAATAACCATACCTATTCCATGAGCAACTCGAATCTCGGGGACGAGATTCATTTTAAGGGGGGAAGGTTTGTCACATCCCGAATTTTGGCCCTATAAAATTTTCTTTGACAAAACCAAAATTTGGATTTGTATTTGGACCTTCTGATCTCGGCACCTCTATTTTATTCCACACTTCTAAAACCCCCAAGGTTCACAAAATATTTGTCTTTTCCTTAATACAAAAAGGGGCCTAAACCCTAGCCTTCCAAAGGAGCTATACCAAGGGTGACTTCAAAAATTCCCCAAAAATTCCAGAGTGATCCCCATCTAGCCTAGAACCCATTTATGCAAAAATATTGGGTGACTTGTTAGGAAAAGATTTGACTTTTCCCCTGATTTATTTTCTGCCGAAAACCCCAAAACCCTAGCTTTCCAAAGGAAGTAGGTCAAAACCATCTTCAAAAATTCTACAAAAATTCAGGGAGGATCTCTAACCAGTGTATGACCCAAATATGTAAAAATATTCCATACCTTGTTTAGGAAAATATTTGAGTTTCTCCATGATTTACTTTCTGGCCTAAACCTTGTTATTTTTTGGAAACCCTACTAAAACTTTTCAAAAATTCTAAAAACCCCAAGGTAGATGCTCCTAACCAATACCAACCTCCTGTAATTTTTATGGAGAAATATCTTTTATTTTAGTTGCCCAAAATCCAATTCCCCTTTTCAGCCGAAGGTGTTCGATGAAAATTTTCCTTCTGACAAGATGCAAACTAGCTCAAGAATATATCTAGGCTTTGGTAGATCTTCTCTTTCTGCACCTAGTGACACGATCACTTTTCCAATTTGGTGCCATATGGTGCCAATGGCATGACCATGCCGGTCATGGCATGCCCTGTGGCGTGGCCACCATGGCCATGGCCGCACCCGACGGCGCCGCCACTTTGTGGTCGTCGCCGTTGGCCTTCCCCTGAGCTCCTCTCGCGCCCCCCGCTTCTCCTCCTCTCCCTCTACCACCCCCCCAAGCGACGCGTCGCCGCCACCTCCCCTGTGCGTCGTCGGCCGCAAGCCGACACGCCGTGCACAGCACCACCGCTGGACCCCTCCCCTCACCAGTGCCAGCACTGCTCCCCCGTGCCCATCGATCCTATCCACCGGCCGCGAATCCCGTCGTCCAGGCTCTGCCTCCTCGCTCCGTGACGCGCCGCCCGCTACACCATCGACGAGATGGCCGCCGTCCCGCCTCCGCGGCCGGACACCTCGCTGTCCCGCACCAGTGCCTCGCCACCCCGTCCCTATCCACAAGCCCGAGATTTCCGTCGATAGCACGGCCTGGGAGCCACACCGACGACGCCATCTCCATCGTATCCCCCTGCCACGGCCTCCTCGCCCGCCACCTCGCCGCACGCTCCCATTCGGACCCCCACCTCGTGAGGCTATAAAAGAGCCCCCCGGCAGCAACTCAACACCACCCCACCTTCCTCATCCTCTTAGAGCTCCCCTCCTCCAGTTTCAGCTCCTGGGGAGCACCAGCGAGCCGGCGACGAGCCCGCTCCCGCCGCTCGGTCTCTGTAACGCCCCGACCCCGGAATTATACAGAGAGGCTATGTAAACAACACAACCATCAATGTATAAAACAAAGATCGAGACTTGTGGAACAGAACTGGCACAAAGCATGACTCTACGACACAAAACATTTATATGGCAACTCATATAACGAGGAGAATACAAATATTACAAACAAAAGGATCACAGATCCAACAATTCAACAAGCGGAAGCGGGTAGTGTTGTCTAACAACAAGAAGCAAATATATGGCCTAAGAGGCCTACAATAAACATCACCCAAGCCAGCTTGTTCCACGGTCCCAAGCTGCCACCTGGGAACCCCAGACTAGTAGTCGACGTCAACGAAGAAACCACCTAGTTGCTCGGTGTCGTCCTCCTCTGAAATACAAATACATAGAGGCAGCAAAGAGAGACTGAGTACGATGTACTCGCAAGTTTAGTAGGGCGATATAGGCCCAATGACTGACGGAGGCTCTAAAGCTGTATATGTAGTTCTTTTGCATAAAGCTAAATTTCATAAACAGAATTATATTTGACACATGGCATTCGTCTACTCAGAATATTTTCAGAAAAGGGGTAAGAGAGTAACATTGTCATCATTGGTTCTCATCGAACCCTTTTGTAACCAACACTCTCATCTCCACCAAGGCACCCCCTCGAATCACCCTCGAGGAAGTGAACCTTTAACACACGTGATTATGCCACCTTTAGCTGCCATATCAATTAGGTTAAGATTCTCTATGATCTTATCGTCTATTCCCAAGTTGTCCATAACCGTGGACACGGCTTTTCGAAAAGATTAACCCTGCAGGGGTGTACTAATTTACCCATTGGTACCGTCCGGCTCACCTAGTTGGCCCTCTTCCGGGGAAGGCCGGCAAGCAGGCGCGGTTAAACCTTTACCTCGCGTGAGACTATCCAAGAGTCATCAGTGGCCACAGGGCAAGTTTACCCAGCCTCAGCCCCTGCCCCATCGCCACGTCCTAACACCACCATCCTCATCATCCTTTTTCCGCTCACACACACGGCAAATGGAAATAGCAAACTAGAGGACCCTTGGATACGCCCGCACAAGTTATTCAGTTAGTAAGGCGCCCATACACCCACCAATGGCAGCACNACGCCCCGACCCCGGAATTATACTGAGAGGCTATGTGGTTGGCACAACCATCAAAGTATAAAACAAAGATCGAGACTGGTGGAACAGAACTGGCATCACAGCATGACACTACGACACAAAACATATAGCAACTCATATAATGAGAAGAATACAAATATTACAAGCAAAAGGATCACCGATCCAACAATTCAACAAGCGGAAGCGAAGTAGTGTTGTCTAACAACAAGAAGCAAAATATGGCCTAAGAGGCCTACAATAAACATCATCCCAGCCAGCTTGTTCCACGGTCCCAAGCTGCCACCTGGGAACCCCAAACTAGTAGTCGACGTCAACGAAGAAACCACCTAGTCGCTCGGCGTCGTCCTCCTCTGAAATACAAATACATAAAGGCAGCAAAGAGAGACTGAGTACGACGTACTCGCAAGTTTAGTAGGGCGATATAGGCCCAATGACTGACGGAGGCTCTAAAGCTTTATATGTATTTCCTTTTTGCATAAAGCTAGTTTTAAAATAAACTGAACCATAAAGGACACATGGCATTCGTCTACTCAGAGTATTTTTCATAAAAGGGGTAAGAGAGTAACATTTGTCATCATTGGTTCTCATCGAACCCTTTTGTAACCAACCACTCTCATCTCCACCAAGGCACCCCCTCGAATCACCCTCGAGGAAATGAACCTTTATCTCAAATTTATTATGCAACCTCTAGCTGCCATACCAATTAGGTTAAATTTCTCTATGATCTTATATCCGTTCCCAAGTCGTCCATAACCGCGGACACGGCTTTTCGAAAAGATTAAACCCTGCAGGGGTGTACTAATTTACCCATCGGTACCGTCCGGCTCACCTAGTTGGCCCTCTTCCGGGGAAGGCCGGCGAACGGGCGCGGTTAGACCTTTACATTGCATGAGGCTTACTCAAGGACCATCAGTGTGCGGAAGGACAGGTTAAGCACTCCCAGCGCCCTGCCCCGCGGCCACATTCCTAAACACCACCATCCTCGTTCCTTTTTCCACCCACACAACTCACGCGCAAATGGAAAACTCGAACTAGAGGACCCTTGACAAGCCCCTCACAACTTATTCGGTCAAAGGGGGTTCCATATGCCCCCACCTCCGGAAGCACGCTCAGTCTTGGTTCAAGAGGTAAAGAACTCGCACCTAGGGGCTAGAGTGAGGCAAAGCACCATCCCCGATGGCAACTCACCCAAACCGTCTTAGCATTTTAATTAAGCATCACCATTATCCACCGTGCCCGAATCATTCCATCAACATAAACAATTATGGAATCAATAACGGACATAAAGCATTTATATAAGCATGGCTAAGCATAGCTGAGCATATGAATACCACAATTCTATTTGTATCTCGGCCAACACTTCAACCCTAGGTTTCATAGGTAGGGATACATGTGATTGGCTCGGGAAGATCATGCATTAATAGGACGGTCTAATATTTACCGAAAGGACATTCGAACCGCATGCAATATTATGGTGGATAAAATAAGTTTATCAAAACATAGGATGCTAGATGCCAAGAAGGTTAGGTTATCTCTTGCCTTGCTGCCGGGTAGCGTAGTATTGCTCGTCGGGGTAGGAGAGGGAACCCTCGACTCCGGAATCTATCGATACCCAAAAGAAAAGGCAAAGAACACATAAATCACACGAACACAAGATGCAATGCTCAATCACATGATGACATGTCAAGTTGATGCAAAGATATCATTATATAAATTAAAAGCAAACTTAAATGGGGAGCCAAATAATTAGTGCGATTATTTGGAACCAACCCCATATTTATCTTAGTGGCCACATTCTTTATAAAATATCGAATTATTAGAGAAGTGGTCAACTATGCATGAACATGATATGAATGGGTAGGATTTGTCATTCCGAACAGTTTGATACTTTATTTGTAATTTTCGGAGCACCGATGAATAAATAACAAATTAATTAAATAATTGAATTTAATTCATTTACTCAAATTATGAATAACATCAAATAAACGTTTGTGATCATGATGTGACGAGTGCTTGGTTTGATAGCATTTGACAAGTTGATCACTTTGATATTTAATTTACAATTTTTGGACAATTATAGAATAAGTTATGGATTTCTCAAATTAGGCATTATTCAACCTATTTTGGGAATTCCTAAATAACCAAAAGAAAATAATTCCAAAGAAGGTTACATGATCCCAAGGGGTAGAGTTTGTTTTACCGAACATTTTGAAATTTGATTCGTCTAATTTGAAGCATTTTTCAATTAATTGTGAATTAATTAAATCTGTTTCAAAAATTAAAAGGGAAGGAAATTTCCCTGTCAGGCCGGCCAGGCCGGTGCAGGCCGGCCATTATGACCGGGCCCCAGCCCGAGAGGCCCCGGCCACTGGGCCGGCCAATATGGCCGGGCCACGGCCCGAGAAGCCCCGGCCACGGAGCCGGCCAGGCCGGGGGGGGGGGCAGGCCGGGCGCCAGGCCGGTGCTAGCACGCACGCCCGCGTGTGTCAACGGCGAGGCACGGTGGCCGGCGACGATCGACGCCGGGAGAGGAGGAGGGGGCGCGGGAAGAGGCCGGCAAGGAGGAGGAGCTCACCAGGGACACTCGTGCGGGGTCGGAGGGTGAGGGAATGGCCGGCACTCGCCGGAATCGGTCCGAGCGGCCGGCGGCGAGATGGACGATGTCGAGGACGCAGGCGTCGGCTCCGGCCCTCTCGATCCGATTCCCTGGACGGGGAGCAAGAAGAGGTCGTGGCGGAGCTGACGGTGCTCGTCGATCCGCGCGAGGTGACTCCAGCCGGCGGCGACAGGCGGAAGCGAGCGGCGGAAACAGGGAGCTCGGGGGGGGAGAAAATGGCGTCTCGATCCGGGAATCACGGGGGAAATGGAGAGAGGGGAGTGAGGGGAGCAGGTGAGGTCGCCGGTAGGGGCCTCCTTATCGATCGGGGCCACGGCGGCATGGAGCAACGCGGTGCGGAGGTGGCGGCATGGCGCCAGGACCATGGCGCCACAGTGAGAAGAGAGGGAAGAGGGAGAGGCTGACAGTGGGGTCCACTGTCAGCGATTTAAACTTTTCTGGTTTTCTTTTCAAAACAGCAGACTTCAGTGATTTAAAAGAGGCATCAGGACATCTTCATAAAATGTGCAAAAATTCATAAAAGCTCCATTTGACTTTTAGAACCTCCACAAAAAGTTTGGGCCTAAAATAAAATGTTTTGGCCAACATTTGTTAATAGCCTTTAATTAAAGTAGTTTTGGCAACTTCCAAATTGTATTTAAGTTGAGCATTTGATCAATTCCAAAATTAGTGGATTTAATCATGGAGGCTCCCAACATATTAATGAAGCACCCCATGAATTTAGTTTGAATTTTTGGAAGGCTTAGCTTGGTTCCAAAAATAGAATTGTATTAAACCAATTTTGGGATTCTCAAATTTATTTATTATTTGACAAAACTTGGAAATTGAGAATTGGGGATAAGAAGCAAATTGGGAACTTCCTAAACAATTTGGAAGTTCAAGAATAAAGTATTTTTCCAACTTGAGCTTTGCATTTGGTTTGAAGAAAAAAAATGTGAGGAAGGGTTTTGCTTCCTTTGTGTTCATTTCTAGGGGTTACTTCATTTCCATATTAGCAATTGTAATCAATTATGCCATGATGCAATGCAACACAAAAAGTGAAAATTTGGCCCGTATTTTAGGGTATCAAATTTGGGGCTGTTACAATTCTACCCCCCTTACAAGAATCTCGCCCCGAGATTCCTAGAGTAGGAAGAGGGAGGAGTGAAACATGGAACACCTTATGATCATCCGGGAAATTGGTAGACACCTCAAGTTGATAGTAGAGATCTATCATAGTAACTTTTCTGCCGGGGTATACTCATATATGCCATATTGAGTAGCGAAAGCCATCTTCGGAATATCCTCCCTTCTAATTTTGATCTGATGATATCCTGACCTCAGATCCATCTTAGAGAATACCGTTGCACCGGCTAGATGATCGAATAGGTCATTTATTCGAGGAGTAGGATACTTGTCCTTGACGGCCACCGCAGCCAAAGGGCGGCAATCAACAACCAGTCGAGGATCCTTGGTATTCCTTTCTTTGACAAAGATGACCGGGCAGCCCCAAGGTGAGCTACTCGGCCGGGCGAATTCCTTTTCCAGCAGCTCATCAAGTTGCTTCTCCAATTCGGTTAGCTCTTCCGCTGACATGCGGTAGAGCCTTCTGAAAGTTGGTGCGGTTACCGGAACCAATTCAATGACGAATTCCACACTTCGATCAGGTGGCGTGCCAGGCAATTCTTCAGGAAAGATATCGGGGAAATCACACACCACAACCACCTCATGTATCTCAGGTGGGGTGACACCTTCCAGGAAAATAGGATTGATCTCCGGAGAGAGGGGAGTGGCAGTGGACGGAGTTGCGGAAGTATGGGACCAGTAACGCACTAGTCCATAGGTTGGGTGGTTTACTGTGATAGTCTTGGCAACACAATCTAGCTTGGCCTGATATGTGGCCAGCCAATCCATGCCCAGAATGACATCTATCCCCACTGACTGTAGTGCTATCAACGAAAACGGGAAAAGAATTGTCGCTATAGAAATCTGAACCTCCGGAGACATCCAGTGAGTGTGCCAACTAGAGCCTGGGGTCTTGACCACTAACAGGGAGTCCATATCCTCAAACGGTATTTGATGGTTGAGTGCAAATGATGTGGATATGAATGAATGCGATGCTCCAGAATCAAATAAGACTGAAGCTGGATAATCATTGATTCGAATCATACCCATGAGAACACGGAGGTCCTTTTCAACTCCTTCAGCCGAGACGTGGTTTAGGCGACCACGGCTGATGGGCACGGCCTTGGCGGCTGGTGTAGAGGGAGCAGGTACAGGTGCTGACGTAGCCGGTGCCTTCTGGGGACACTCCCTGGAGAAGTGCCCTGTCTGACCACAGCTGAAACAAGTGGGCCTCTGCGGTGGTGGAGGCAGCTGAGGGTGGTACACACTTCCACCCGCACCCAAGGTCGAAGTAGCTGGGCGAGGCGGAGGTGGCAGGTACCCGGTGGGCTTCGGCGCGAAGGGCGCCTTAGGCACAGTGCTGAAAGGCACAAATACCTTGCGCTTCTTGCCTTCAATAGGAGAGGAGCTCTGGTGATCAGCTGGAGCTGGCCTCTTAGAAGCCTCCAGCTCCTTCCTACCCTGCTCCATGGTGAGAGCCTGGTTGTAGAGCTCTTGGTAGGAGGTGAACTTGAAAGGCAGGAGCTCGTATCGGAGACGAGGTGCGAGCCCCTTGCGGAAGAGGTATTGCTTGTCCTCATCATTCGTCACGTCCCGAGGGGCGTAACGGGAGAGGTGGTTGAACTCCCGTCCATAGGACTGGACGTCCATGCGTCCCTGGGTTAGATCCAGGAACTCCCGCCTCTTGAGCTCGAGGATGGGCTTGGGGATGTACGCCGCACGGAAAGCGGCGCGGAACTCCTCCCAAGTGACAACATGGCCCGCGGCAACCATGGCCACGTGGCTCTCCCACCAGGAGCCGGCGGCTCCTTCCAGTAGGTAGGTGGCGAAGTTGACGTACTCCGCCGCAGGAACGTGGAGTGCGGCAAACTTGCGCTCGATAGCCCGAAGCCAATCATCCGCATCAAGCGGCTCCTTAGCCTCGGAGAAAGAGGGAGGTTGGGACCGCAAGAACTGGTTGAGGGTGGTGCAGTCCGTGTTCCTCCTGGCCCCTTGCTGGACCAGCTGCTCGAGCAACCGCTCATTGCGCAGACGGTTTTGTTCAATTGCCATCATAACCTCCGCCATCGAAGGGGGCGGTGGTGGATCAGGGCTGCTATGTTCCCCACGACGGGTAGGAGCCATTCTGAAGAATTGGAACAACGACAAGTTAGTAACCGATTCCGACAGATAAGATAGATCATTGTTGCTTCCAGATATAGATAAATAACATCAGGGTTCAACAGAAAGATCTTGGGTTAAAGATCAGCTTCATGCACTGGGACCCACAATAGCATAACACTCACAAGGGTGACAGCCCTCATGAATAATTACACCGGAGCCCTAGCACAATCCGGGACCTTCGATTCAAGATCTTGGGCTAAAGCAAAGAAAAATCTTGACGAACCATCATACTTCCTTTCTTCATGTTTTAGGTTTGGCCGAGGAGTAAGGATAACTAGTAACTAAAGGTAGGAACCCAAACCCCGAGATCCTAAAGATTTAGAACTTTGCCGATGATCAGAAGAACCGTTAAAATCAAATAGAGGTAAGATGACACCGAGATCAGAGTGAATTGGATGAGGAGTAAAAAGAATCCTAGGAGGGTTTTCACAACTCATTTTTAGGTTGAAAATAATTTTCACGAACTAGACTCGACATCGACCAAAAGAACGGGTTTCCTACAGGCAGTCCTGCTCTGATACCAACTTGTAACGCCCCGACCCCGGAATTATACAGAGAGGCTATGTAAACAACACAACCATCAATGTATAAAACAAAGATCGAGACTTGTGGAACAGAACTGGCACAAAGCATGACTCTACGACACAAAACATTATATGCAACTCGTATAACGAGGAGAATACAAATGTTACAAACAAAAGGATCACAGATCCAACAATTCAACAAGCGGAAGCGGGTAGTGTTGTCTAACAACAAGAAGCAAATATATGGCCTAAGAGGCCTACAATAAACATCACCCAAGCCAGCTTGTTCCACGGTCCCAAGCTGCCACCTGGGAACCCCAGACTAGTAGTCGACGTCAACGAAGAAACCACCTAGTCGCTCGGCGTCGTCCTCCTCTGAAATACAAATACATAGAGGCAGCAAAGAGAGACTGAGTACGACGTACTCGCAAGTTTAGTAGGGCGATATAGGCCCAATGACTGACGGAGGCTCTAAAGCTGTATAATGTAGTTCTTTTGCATAAAGCTAACTTTCATAAACCGAAACTTAAAAGACACATGGCATTCGTCTACTCAGAGTATTTTATAAAGGGGTAAGAGAGTATCAATATCATCTTCGGTTCTCGGCGAACCTACTTGCAACCATCACCACTCATCTCGCACAAAGGCACTCCCTCGACTCACCCTCGAGGAAATGATCCTTTATCACAAATTTATTATGCAACCTCTAGCTGCCATACCAATTAGGTTAAATTTCTCTATGATCTTATATCCGTTCCCAAGTCGTCCATAACCGCGAACACGGCTTTTCGAAAAGATTAAACCCTGCAGGGGTGTACTAATTTACCCATCGGTACCGTCCGGCTCACCTAGTTGGCCCTCTTCCGGGGAAGGCCGGCGAACGGGCGCGGTTAGACCTTTACATTGCATGAGGCTTACTCAAGGACCATCAGTGTGCGGAAGGACAGGTTAAGCGCTCTCAGCGCCCTGCCCCGCGGCCACATTCCTAAACACCACCATCCTCGTTCCTTTTTCCACCCACACAACTCACGCGCAAATGGAAAACTCGAACTAGAGGACCCTTGACAAGCCCCTCACAACTTATTCGGTCAAAGGGGGTTCCATATGCCCCCACCTCCGGAAGCACGCTCAGTCTTGGTTCAAGAGGTAAAGAACTCGCACCTAGGGGCTAGAGTGAGGCAAAGCACCATCCCCGATGGCAACTCACCCGAACCGTCTTAGCATTTTAATTAAGCATCACCATTATCCACCGTGCCCGAATCATTCCATCAACATAAACAATTATGGAATTAATAACGGACATAAAGCATTTATATAAGCATGGCTAAGCATAGCTAAGCATATGAATACCACTATTCTATTTGTATCTCGGCCAACACTTCAACCCTAGGTTTCATAGGTAGGGATTCATGTGATTGGCTCGGGAAGATCATGCATTAATAGGACAGTCTAATATTTACCGAAAGGACATTTGAACCGCATGCAATATTATGGTGGATAAAATAAGTTTATCAAAACATAGGATGCTAGATGCCAAGAAGGTTAGGTTATCTCTTGCCTTGCTGCCGGGTAGCGTAGTATTGCTCGTCGGGGTAGGAGAGGGAACCCTCGACTCCGGAATCTATCGATACCCAAAAGAAAAGGCAAAGAACACATAAACCACACGAACTCAAGATGCAATGCTCAATCACATGATGACATGTCAAGTTGATGCAAAGATATCATTATATAAATTAAAAGCAAATTTAAATGAGGAGCCAAATAATTAGTGCGATTATTTGGAACCAACCCCATATTTATCTTAGTGGCCACATTCTTTATAAAATATCGAATTATTAGAGAAGTGGTCAACTATGCATGAACATGATATGAATGGGTAGGATTTGTCATTCCGAACAGTTTGATACTTTATTTGTAATTTTCGGAGCACCGATGAATAAATAACAAATTAATTAAATAATTGAATTTAATTCATTTACTCAAATTATGAATAACATCAAATAAACGTTTGTGATCATGATGTGACGAGTGCTTGGTTTGATAGCATTTGACAAGTTGATCACTTTGATATTTAAATTACAATTTTTGGACAATTATAGAATAAGTTATGGATTTCTCAAATTAGGCATTATTCAACCTATTTTGGGAATTCCTAAATAACCAAAAGAAAATAATTCCAAAGGAAGGTTACAATGATCCCAAGGGGTAGAGTTTGTTTTACCGAACATTTTGAAATTTGATTCGTCTAATTTGAAGCATTTTTCAATTAATTGTGAATTAATTAAATCTGTTTCAAAAATTAAAAGGGAAGGAAAATTTCCCTGTCAGGCCGGCCAGGCCGGTGCAGGCCGGCCATTATGACCGGGCCCCAGCCCGAGAGGCCCCGGCCACTGGGCCGGCCAATATGGCCGGGCCACGGCCCGAGAAGCCCCGGCCACGGAGCCGGCCAGGCCGGGGGGGGGGGGGCAGGCCGGGCGCCAGGCCGGTGCTAGCACGCACGCCCGCGTGTGTCAACGGCGAGGCGCGGTGGCCGGCGACGATCGACGCCGGGAGAGGGGAGGGGGCGCGGGAAGAGGCCGGAAAGGAGGAGGAGCTCACCAGGGGCACTCGTGCGGGGTCGGAGGGTGAGGGAAATGGCCGGCACTCGCCGGAATCGGTCCGAGCGGCCGGCGGCGAGATGGACGATGTCGAGGACGCAGGCGTCGGCTCCGGCCCTCTCGATCCGATTCCCTGGACGGGGAGCAAGAAGAGGTAGTGGCGGTGCTGCAGTGGCCCTCGATCCGGCGGCGCGGCTCCAGGCGACGGTGGCACGCGGAGGGAGCGGCGGTGAGAGGAGGAGCTCGGGAGGGGAGAAAATGGCGTCTCGATCCGGGAATCACGGGGGAAATGGAGAGAGGGGAGTGAGGGGAGCAGGTGAGGTCGCCGGTAGGGGGCCTCCTTATCGATCGGGGCCACGGCGGCATGGAGCACGCGGTGCGGAGGTGGCGGCATGGCGCCAGGACCATGGCGCCACAGTGAGAAGAGAGAGTAGAGGGAGAGGCTGACAGTGGGGTCCACTGTCAGCGATTTAAACTTTTCTGGTTTTCTTTTCAAAACAGCAGACTTCAGTGATTTAAAAGAGGCATCAGGACATCTTCATAAAATGTGCAAAAATTCATAAAAGCTCCATTTGACTTTTAGAACCTCCACAAAAAGTTTGGGCCTAAAATAAAATGTTTTGGCCAACATTTGTTAATAGCCTTTAATTAAAGTAGTTTTGGCAACTTCCAAATTGTATTTAAGTTGAGCATTTAATCAATTCCAAAATTAGTGGATTTAATCATGGAGGCTCCCAACATATTAATGAAGCACCCCATGAATTTAGTTTGAATTTTTGGAAGGCTTAGCTTGGTTCCAAAAATAGAATTGTATTAAACCAATTTTGGGATTCTCAAATTTATTTATTATTTGACAAAACTTGGAAATTGAGAATTGGGGATAAGAAGCAAATTGGGAACTTCCTAAACAATTTGGAAGTTCAAGAATAAAGTATTTTGCCAACTTGAGCTTTGCATTTGGTTTGGAGAAAAAATGTGAGGAAGGGTTTTGCTTCCTTTGTGTTCATTTCTAGGGGTTACTTCATTTCCATATTAGCAATTGTAATTAATTATGCCATGATGCAATGCAACACAAAAAGTGAAAATTTGGCCCGTATTTTAGGGTATCAAATTTGGGGCTGTTACAATTCTACCCCCCTTACAAGAATCTCGCCCCGAGATTCCTAGAGTAGGAAGAGGGAGGAGGGAAACATGGAACACCTTATGATCATCCGGGAAATTGGTAGACACCTCAAGTTGATAGTAGAGATCTATCATAGTAACTTTTCTGCCGGGGTATACTCATATATGCCATATTGAGTAGCGAAAGCCATCTTCGGAATATCCTCCCTTCTAATTTTGATCTGATGATATCCTGACCTCAGATCCATCTTAGAGAATACCGTTGCACCGGCTAGATGATCGAATAGGTCAGTTATTCGAGGAATAGGATACTTGTCCTTGATGGTCACCGCAGTCAAAGGGCGGTACTCAACAACCAGTCCAGGATCATCGGTATTCCGTTCTTTGACAAAGATGACCGGGCAGCCCCAAGGCGAGCTACTCGGACGGGCGAATTCCTTTTCCAGCAGCTCATCAAGTTGCTTCTTCAATTCAGTTAGCTCTTCCGTTGGCATGCGGTAAGGCCTTCTGAAAGTTGGGGCGGTTACCGGAACCAATTCAATGACGAATTCCACACTTCGATCGGGTAACCTGCCAGGCAACTCTTCAGGAAAAATATCGGGGAAATCACACACCACAACCACCTCATGTATCTCAGGTGGGGTGATACCCTCCAGGAAAATAGGATTGATCTCCGAAGAGAGGGGAGTGGCAGTGGACGGTGTTGCGGAAGTAGGGGACCAATAACGCACTAGTCCATAGGTTGGGTGGTTTACTGTGATAGTCTTGGCAACACAATCTAGCTTGGCCTGATATGTGGCTAGCCAATCCATGCCCAGAATGACATCTATCCCCACTGACTGTAGTGCTATCAACGAAAACGGGAAAAGAATTGTCGCTATAGAAATCTGAACCTCCGAAGACATCCAGCGAGTGTGCCAACTAGAGTTTGGGGTCTTGACCACTAACAGGGAGTCCATATCCTCAAACGGTATTTGATGGTTGAGTGCAAATGATGTGGATATGAATGAATGCGATGCTCCAGAATCAAATAAGACTGAAGCTGGAGAATCATTGATTCGAAGCATACCCATGAGAACACGGGGGTCCCGTTCAACTTCTTCAGCCGAGACGTGGTTTAGGCGACCACGGCTGATGGGCACGGCCTTGGCGGCTGGTGTAGAGGGAGCAGGTGCCGGTGCTGAGGTAGCCGGTGCCTTCTGGGGACACTCCCTGGAGTAGTGCCCCGGCTGGCCACAAGCGAAGCACGTGACTCCCGATGGTGCAGGCAGTCGAGGGCGAAAACCGCCTCCAGCCGCACCCAAGGTCGAAGTAGCGGGGCGAGGCGGAGGTGGCAGGTACCCGGTGGGCTTCGGCGCGAAGGGCGCCTTTGGCACGGCCTTGAAAGGCACGAAGACCTTGCGCTTCTTGCCCTCAGACGAGGAGGAGCTCTGGTGGTCGGAGGAAACCGGCCTCTTAGAAGCCTCTAGTTCCTTCCTACCTTGCTCCATGGTGAGAGCCTGGTTGTAGAGCTCTTGGTAGGAGGTGAACTTGAAGGGTAGGAGCTCGTATCGAAGACGAGGTGCGAGCCCCTTGCGGAAGAGGTATTGCTTGTCCTCATCATTCGTCACGTCCCGAGGGGCGTAACGGGAGAGGTGGTTGAACTCCCGTCCATAGGACTGGACGTCCATGCGTCCCTGGGTTAGATCCAGGAACTCCCGCCTCTTGAGCTCGAGGATGGGCTTGGGGATGTATGCCGCACGGAAAGCGGTGCGGAATTCCTCCCAAGTGATGACATGGCCCGCGGCAACCATAGCCACGTGGCTCTCCCACCAGGAACCGGCGGCTCCTTCCAGCAGATAGGTGGCGAAGTTGACATGCTCCGCCGCCGGACGTGAAGAGCGGCAAACTTGCGCTCGATAGCCCGAAGCCAATCATCCGCATCAAGCGGCTCCTTAGCTTCGGAGAAAGTGGGAGGTTGGGACCGCAAGAACTGGTTGAGGGTGGTGCAGTCCGTGTTCCTCCGGGCCCCTTGCTGGACCAGCTGCTCGAGCAACAGCTCATTACGCAGGCGGTTTTGTTCGATAGCCATCATAACCTCCGCCATTGAGGGTGGCGGTGGTGGATCAGGGTTGCTCTGTTCTCCACGACGGGTAGGAGCCATTCTGAAGAATTGGAACAACGACAAGTTAGTAACCAATTCTGACAGATAGAATAGGTCGTTGGTTGCTCCCAGATATAGATATTCAATTAACATCAGGGTTCAACAGAAAAGATCCTGGGTTAAAGATCAGCTTCATGTACTGGGACCCACAATAGCATAATGCCCACAAGGGTGACAACCCTCATGAAACATTACACCGGAGCCCTAGCACAATCCGGGACCTTCGGTTCAAGATCTTGGGCTAAGGCAAGAAATATCTTGACGAACCACTATACTTTCTTTCTTCATGTTTTAGATTTGGCAGGCGAGTAGCTATAACTAGTAACTAGAGGTAGAAACCCAACCCCGTGATCCTAAAGATTTAGAACTTTGCCGACGATCAGAAGAACCGTTAAAATCAAATAGAGGTAAGACAACACCAAGATCAGAGTGAATTGGATAAGGAGTAAAAAGAATCCTAGGAGGGTTTTCACAACTCATTTTTAGGTTAAAAATAATTTTCACGAACTAGACTCGACATCGACCAATAGAACGGGTTTCCTACAGGCAGTCCTGCTCTGATACCAACTTGTAACGCCCCGACCCCGGAATTATACAGAGAGGCTATGTAGTCAACACAACCATCAATGTATAAAACAAAGATCGAGACTTGTGGAACAGAACTGGCACCAAAGCATGACTCTACGACACAAAACATTATATGGCAACTCATATAACGAGGAGAATATAAATATTACAAACAAAAGGATCACAGATCCAACAATTCAACAAGCGGAAGCGAGGTAGCGTTGTCTAATACAACAAGAAACAAAATATGGCCTAAGAGGCCTACAGATAAACATCACCCAAGCCAGCTTGTTCCACGGTCCCAAGCTGCCACCTGGGAACCCCAGACTAGTAGTCGACGTCAACGAAGAACCCACCTACTGCTCGGTGTCGTCCTCCTCTGAAATACAAATACATAGAGGCAGCAAAGAGAGACTGAGTACGATGTACTCGCAAGTTTAGTAGGGCGATATAGGCCCAATGACTGACGGAGGCTCTAAAGCTTTATATGTAGTTATTTTGCATAAAGCCAGTTTCAATAAAAGAGGTAAAAGACACATGGCATCGTCTATTCAGAATATTTTTCATAAAGGGGTAAGAGAGTAACATTATCATCTTCGGTTCTCGGCGACCTACTTGCAACCATCACCACTCATCTCACACAAAGGCACTCCCTCGAATCCCCCTCGAGGAATGAACCTTTATCTCAAGTTGATTAATGCAACCTTTAGCTGCCATATCAATTAGGTTAAAAGTTATCTATGAGCTGATCCGCCTTTCCCAAGAGTTTGTCCATAACCGTGGACACGGCTTTTCGAAAGGATTAACCCTGCCGGGGTGTACTAATTTACCCATCGGTACCGTCCGGCTCACCTAGTTGGCCCTCTTCCGGGGAAGGCCGGCAAGCAGGCGCGGTTAACCTTTACCTCGCGTGAGACTATCCAAGAGTCATCAGTGGCCACAGGGCAAGTTTACCCAGCCTCAGCCCCTGCCCCATCGCCACGTCCTAACACCACCATCCTCATCATCCCTTTTCCGCTCACACACACGGCAAATGGAAATAGCAAACTAGAGGACCCTTGGATACGCCCGCACAAGTTATTCAGTTAGTAAGGCGCCCATACACCCACCAATGGCAGCACGCTCAGTCTTGGTTCAAGAGGTAAAGAACTCGCACCTAGGGGCTAGAGTGAGGCAAAACACCATCCCCGATGGCAACTCACCCAAGCCATCTTAGCATTTTAATTAAGCATCTCCATTATCCACCATGCCCGAATCATTCCATCGTTAATAATTTCTGGAATTAACAACGGACATAAAGCATTTACTAAGCATGGCTAAGCATAGCTAAGCATATGAATGCAACAATTAAAATTTGTATCCGGCCAACACATAAACACTAGGGTTCATAGGTAGGGGTACATGTGATTGGCTCGGGAAAACATGCATTCATAGGATCCCTATTATTTACCCAAAAGACATTTGAACCGCATGCAATATTATGGTGGATAAAATACTATGATAAAAGCATAGGATGCTAGATGCCAAGAAGGTTAGGTTATCTCTTGCCTTGCTGCCGGGCGTGAAAGTATTGCTCGTCGGGGTAGTTAGAGAGACCCTCGGACTCCGGAATCTATCGAAGCCCAAAAGAAAAATACAAAGCACACATAAATCACACGATCACAAGGTGCAATGCCCAATCACATGATGACATGTCAAGTTGATGCAAAGATATCATTATACAAATTAAAAGCAAATTTAAATGGGGAGCCAAATAATAGTGCAATTATTTGGAAGCAACCCATATTTATCTTGATGGCCACATTCCTATCAAATATTAATTTATTAAAGAGGTGGCTCCATTATGCATGAACATGACATGAAAGGATAGGTTTCGTTCTTCCGATCATTTCGATAATTTATTTGTAAATTTCGGAGTACCGATGAAGAAATAGCAACTTAAATAAATAATTGAATTTAATTCATTTAACCAATTTAGGGATAACATCAAATAAATATTTGTGGTCATGACATGGTATTAGCATGGGTTACTAGAAATTGACAAGCTGATCAATTGATTTTATTTACAATTTTTGGACAATTATAGAATAAGTTATGGATTTCTCAAATTAGGCATTATTCAACCTATTTTGGGAATTCCTAAATAACCAAAAGAAAATAATTCCAAAAGAAGGTTACAATGATCCCAAGGGGTAGAGTTTGTTTTACCGAACATTTTGAAATTTGATTCGTCTAATTTGAAGCATTTTTCAATTAATCATGAATTAATTAAATCTGTTTCAAAAATTAAAAAGGGAAAGAAATTTCCCTGTCAGGCCGGCCAGGCCGGTGCAGGCCGGCCATTATGACCGGGCCCCAGCCCGAGAGGCCCCGGCCACTGGGCCGGCCAATATGGCCGGGCCACGGCCCGAGAAGCCCCGGCCACGGAGCCGGCCAGACCGGGGGGGGGGGGCAGGCCGGGCGCCAGGCCGGTGCTAGCACGCACGCCCGCGTGTGTCAACGGCGAGGCGCGGTGGCCGGCGACGATCGACGCCGGGAGAGGGGGAGGGGGCGCGGGAAGAGGCCGGAAAGGAGGAGGAGCTCACCAGGGGCACTCGTGCGGGGTCGGAGGGTGAGGGAATGGCCGGCACTCGCCGGAATCGGTCCGAGCGGCCGGCGGCGAGATGGACGATGTCGAGGACGCAGGCGTCGGCTCCGGCCCTCTCGATCCGATTCCCTGGACGGGGAGCAAGAAGAGGTAGTGGCGGAGCTGACGGTGCTCGTCGATCCGCGCGAGGTGACTCCAGCCGGCGGCGACAGGCGGAAGCGAGCGGCGGAAACAGGGAGCTCGGGGGGGGGGGAGAAAATGGCGTCTCGATCCGGGAATCACGGGGGAAATGGAGAGGGGGAGTGAGGGGAGCAGGTGAGGTCGCCGGTAAGGGGCCTCCTTATCGATCGGGGCCACGGCGGCATGGAGCAACGCGGTGCGGAGGTGGCGGCATGGCGCCAGGACCATGGCGCCACAGTGAGAAGAGAGGGAAGAGGGAGAGGCTGACAGTGGGGCCCACTGTCAGCGATTTAAACTTTTCTGGTTTTCTTCTCAAAACAGCAGACTTCAGTGATTTAAAAGAGGCATCAGGACATCTTCATAAAATGTGCAAAAATTCATAAAAGCTCCATTTGACTTTTAGAACCTCCACAAAAAGTTTGGGCCTAAACTAAAATGTTTTGGCCAACATTTGTTAATAGCCTTTAATTAAAGTAATTTTGGCAACTTCCAAATTGTATTTAAGTTGAGCATTTAATCAATTCCAAAATTAGTGGATTTAATCATGGAGGCTCCCAACATATTAATGAAGCACCCCATGAATTTAGTTTGAATTTTTGGAAGCTAGCTTGGTTCCAAAAATAGAATTGTATTCAACCAATTTTGGGATTCTCAAATTTATTTATTATTTGACAAAATTGGAAATTGAGAATTGGGGATAAGAGCAAATTGGGAACTTCCTAAACAATTTGGAAGTTCAAGAATAAAGTATTTCGCCAACTTGAGCTTTGCATTTGGTTTGAAAGAAAGAAAAAAAAATGTGAGGAAGGGTTTTGCTTCCTTTGTGTTCATCTCTAGGTGTTACTTCATTTCCATATTAGCAATTGTAATTAATTATGCCATGATGCAATGCAACACAAAAAGTGAAAATTTGGCCGTAGTTTAGGGTATCAAATTTGGGGCTGTTACAGTCTCCGAGCAATTCCCCTCTCCAGAGCCACCCCGCCGCCAATTCGCCACCCCTCCTCCAATCCAGGACCCCAAGAAGCCTATGACGCCCTCGCCGGAGTGATTGGTGGCCGGAGTCATCGTCTGCGTCCTCGACCGCAGCTCGGCCTCCGCGGTCACCGACGCCGCCGCTGCCCCAGACCTCCCCGCCATACCTGAGCCGCCCTGCTAACTCTCCCTCCCCTCTCCGCCGCCTCGGCCGCCCGGAAACGCCGTCGGTGAGTTCACCATGCCGGCGACCCCGTTCTTCCCCCCGGGTTCTTTTTTTTTTTCTTGGCGCGCGTACCGGTTCGGCCCAGCAGCCACTGACCAGTGGGTCCGGGCCGTCAGAGTTTTAAACTTTCTGAAAGGTTTTTCTTTATTTGTTTCTGTTTTTGAAAAGGGCAGATTTTAGGGTTAACTTGTAAAGGGTATATCTCTCTCAAAAAAATTCAGAAAAATGTGATTCTTTTTGCAGTGGCTTTGTTCTGAAAATATCTATCCTATTCCACTGGTTTCAATTGATTTGAAGTTCATTTGCCCACTGAACCTTGGAATGCTTTGCGGAAGGTCTTAACCACGTTTTTAAATTTCTTTAATAGATTCCAACCATTTTATTGAAGGAGAAGTTGATCCCACACCAGAAGGCAAGCCATCAGCCCCCAACCATCCGTTCCCAAGTCATCGATGCCTTATTTGACTTGTTTGTTACTTGTTTGCGCGATAGTTGCATCCCACATGTCTTATTTCATGCCTATTATTTCATGTGACCTAATGCTTCTTTTACTTTCTGCAATACGATAAACTCATGTTCCGTGAGTTGAGTTCCGGCCAGCGACTAAATACATGTTGGGCACCGCCCATGTGGATTGAATCTCGCCTACTTTCAGTATTGTTATTTCATGTACCTTTACTTTCCTGCAATACGATAAACCCATCAAGTGTGGGTTGAGTTCCGACCGGCGACTAAATACATGTTGGGCACCGCCCGCGTGGATTGAATCTCGCCTACTTTCAGTATTAATATTTCATGTACCTTTATTTTCCTGCAATACGATAAACCCATCAAGCGTGGGTTGAGTTCCGGTACCCCGTCTAAATACACGTTGGGTCCTGCCCAAGTGGATTGAAGCGGCTACTTTTCCGTAGAGTTGTGGTGTTGCGTTGGACGGTACCATGCACCACTCCCCATTCCGGCGACGACGGACTGGGGGAACCGCCGCAGTCAATGGAATGGTGGAACGGGATCGCGTGGACGCCTCCACTAACTTTGTAGTCGATCTGTGGCTGTCACTGGCCGGAGGTATCTCCGCCATCGCCCGGTTGACGCTAACCGATTGTTTTACTTATTTTCTTTACTCAACCCGTGGCTGCTACTGGCTGGAGACATCTCCGTCCTCGCCCGGTTGATTTTGTTATTTTATCTTTACTCAACCTGTGGCTGTCACTGGTCGGAGGAAACTCCGCCATCGCCCGGTTGACCTTATTTTACCTTGCTGAACTACTATGGGATTATTTGATGCTCATGTATATCTTGTGGACTAACGTTTGCTGCTGTCTTATGGCCGAGAATAAAAATTGACTAAAAGATAACCACCTCCGTCGACTAGATTGAGTCAAATGGTGCCACTCGCCAAACACACCCGCACAACCACGCGTCGTTGGAATGGGAAGACCGTAGCTTAGTAGCCTATCGAACCTCTTTTGATGCTACCCACTTGGCAAGTCTAGTCGGATACTGCATAGTTGTGGTCGGGGCTAGTCTTGTGAAGGTTCCAGAGCTAGGCGTTGCTCATGAGTTGGGGACGTGCCGGATTCACTTGTCATAAGACTTAGCCCGAGTGGTAAGTCGGTAGCTATACAAGGAGTGTCTTGGTAGAGCGGACGGCTACGGGGGAATAGGTTTGTGCGGCAGGTACCGGCTGTACAAGCTTAGACCCCAACGTGTGGATAAAAGTTGCAACCTCTCGAGAGTGTCAAATCTAGAATCTAGTATTGTTCCTACCCAAGGAACGGTGTTGGGTCCAGTCTCACTAGAGTCAGTCCAGTCGAACACGGATAAATAAATTCACTAAGTGGTTAGAGTTGGCCAAAGCTGAATGAGCAGAAACGTGGACCATAGTTGGTCAAAGCTAAGCCTCGAGGAGGACCATAGTGGTCAAAAGCTGAGCTCGGGTTGGACCAGAGTTGGTCAAACTTGAGAACCTAAGTGTTGAGAATATTATTGTGTGGAAATGAGACTCGTTCTCATAGGCCACGATTTTCATCACAGGTAAGTAGGTAAGTTAAGTCCAACCGTTAAGCTTGGAGTCGCACTTGCACATGCCATGCCATATAGGATTGTTGGTTATGGTTGATTGTGGATTGATGTCTTGCGAGTACATTCCATGTACTCACCTGGCTTTTCATGTGGCCAGATCCTCCTACCCCCGTCGCCGAGTACCCCTTGTACGAGAACTAGATCCGGTATCCAGGCAGAGCCCTGTGGAGTTAGGCCCTCTTCGTCACACGCTTCCGCCAATCCGCTGACGCCCTCTGATGAAGTCATGTTTCGATAAATAATGTACAAACTGTTGTGTGCGCTAGGGCGCAGCCTTGTAATGAGACCCTTGTAATCCATCGTCGGTTCCCCGACCCCTTAATAAAGTGGTTATGTTCTGTTATCAAGTTGTCATATATTCAGTGCTCCTGGGACTGATATATGGGGTAACTCGATCTCCGGATCGGGCTGCCACATCGTCATACTTCACCGCTGGCGGCTGGGACGATTGGTTATTTGCCGGCTTCTTGCCCTGCCACTTGCCATTGCTTGAGCCACCCATTCCAAAGGCGGCAGCGACTTCGTGAGAAGGGCCGGCTTGGTCTTCAATCTTCTTTTTCCCGGACTCGCGTCGGCGGTTTTCGGCATCCTCCCTGTTGTCATCATCAGCGGCGGCATACTTGTTTGCATAAGCGAGTAAGCCCCCCAAAGTCTCCGACTCGTCGCTGTAGATCATGAAGCAAAACATTGTCCCCTTCCTCAGAGATTGCTTGAAAGCATGGATCGCCTGAGTTTCTGAGACGCCTTCGCAAGCATTCTTGATTTCACTCCATCGTGAGACGAACTCATGGCTAGACTCCTTCTTTTGCTGCACGCACCGCTGTAAGTCGAAAATCGACTTTGGGCGCTTATATGTGCCCTGGAAGTGCTGAATAAAGACACGCTTCATGTCACTCCAGGTATGAACTGTCCTTTCCGGCAAACCTTCAATCCACATGCGTGCCATCCCGGTTAACATCAGGGGCAAAAATCGCACCGCGGAGTCGGCGCTGCCTTGATATATGTCGCAGGCACTAACGTAATCTGAGAGCCAGGTCTCAGGATTAGCCGTACCACTATACTTCTCAACCATCTTTGTTACGTTTGACAAAGTGGGAGGTAGAATTTGCTCTCTGATTGTTCTGCCAAAACACTTGGGGCCGAGGTATTGGGCGTCTCTGCCGACTTCCTCTCCTCGATTAGGCTTCGAACATCATTGGCTGATGGCGGTTTTCCAACCGACTTTTCTTGTCTTGGTTCTTCCCTGTGATGGCTTTGGCTCGCCCGACTCGCGTTACGCGGAGGCTTGGAGTCCTTTCCCGTCGTGGAGGGGGTATGTACTTAGAAGGGTTATCTCCCTCTTTGCGCGGTGGAGGCGGCGGTGGAGGTGGCATATGGTCTCTGTTACCCTCCCTTCGGGATTGATTGTCCCCTCACGTCATCAATCCTGACGGGGTGGCGCCGCCTTTTCCTTGCGAGGGTCCTCCTTTTGCTCACGGCTCGATGTCTTTTCCCGGCCAGCCTCTCGATGGCGTGAAGAGCCTGTTCGGATTCCGTACCCTAGAGTGCTTGTCCTTTGGGTCTTTGTCGCCGCCTTTGTTGTGGCTGCTTGAGCCGGCCGGGTCATCGTCTGGGTCAGCAGGGCATCAGACATTGGCTTGTTGCAGTCGACTTAACAAAGACGAGAATCGTTGACGAGGCGTCCCGTTTTAACTTGCGAGTCGTTTTGCTGCTGTGTGCAACCTCCAGGAGATAAGCCGAATACTTGAGCCGAGCGTCATGATCAACGATTTGTTGAACATGACCTCCTGGGCAGCCTCCATGTTTTGGTTGGGGTATTGAAGTAACAGAGGTTTGTCACCGGGTCACGTCATTGGTGGTACTTTCTCCAGATTGAATCAACATGGTCGGCTTCCCACTTGCTGCAGAATCCAGCCTCTTGTGCAGATTTTGTCACGAGCCGGACGGAAGACATTGTCAGCCCCCCTTTCTCTCTCCTTTCGGATGAACTCTGTTTCCTTGTTTGTAAGCTCAACCTCACGCTCTACTATCTGGGCTGCTTGCTCCTCAAGCAGGGCGCGGCGCTTCTCAATGTCGTCCAGCGATGCGTTAGGAGGGAGTGGCGTTAGCAGCTGCTTGTACCTCGCCATCCTTTCATCGTGCTCCTTCTCTGCCGCCCTCGCCGGTTGTAACGTCAATGTCGTCTCCTCCAGCCGACATTCTACCTGACCCCTTCAATGGAGCCAGTGGCGGCACAAAATCCACCTTGAGGTTCCCGGCTTGTGGAGTTTTTTTCTTCGCCATTGGCGGCTTTCGAGGTGTTGGGGTCGTCTTTAGGATCAGAGACGTTACCCATCAAGAACTCGGCAGGGCGTCCTAAACAGGATGCAACTTTCTGACTAAAATCATCGGATTCTCCTTCAGATTCGAGGTCCTGCTCCATATGGGCGGTGTCCCCTGATCCGGCTTCTGAATCAATCCCGGCCTGCAGAGCAGGGAGGATAGACTCAGGCTCTGTCATCGACTCGTGAGAGCCGGATTCTCCTAAGACGCCGACGAAGTGGAAGTCTGGCGCCGCCATGTTGGAACTTGCGTCATCTTCAGAGTCTTCGTCATCAGCGTCGAAAGCCAGATCCAGATCGGCGATCTCGTCAGAGTCCAGATCCGACTCCTCGTCGAGGTTGCTTGGGTGGGTGGTGGGCAAGCTCGAGGTGAAGCCGAGATCGTCCAAGGCCTGGGCGGTGAAGCCGACGAAGATGTCGAAACCGCCGATGGAGACCGTGGACCAGCCGGCCGCATCCTCCTTTGTCGGCGTCCAGAAGCCGTCGTTGAAGATGTGGCCAGCTCCTGTCTCGTCGAAGTAGCTCACCATGCCGACCGCGATGGTGTCGCCGACTCCGCCTGCGGCTCCTGGACGGATCGAAACCCCGGACATCTCCTGCCCCACGGTGGGCGCCAACTATCGTGGTATTGTCGAATCTAGCCGCGGCAGGGGTGCCATCGAGCTAGGTAGAGAGAGGGGTTTTGGAGACGTGGGGTGTTCCGGCAACGGGGTGACAAAGGGTTTACCCAGCTTCGAATCTCGCAACGGTGGCGAAACCCTACGTGCTGCTATAATTCACTATAAGGCAATATCGCCGAATTACAGTGGATCAGAATTGAGAGCCTGTCCTAAGGCGTCCCATAGGCCGGATTATAAAGGCATCCGGACCTAGGGCTTACAGGAGGAAACCTAAACTACTAAGTACAGAGTTCTACTCCAATCCGGCTTGGGCCCTGCCTTGTGGGCTAAGTCTTCCGCAATGCAGGCCGGCTTCTAGAATCTTCCCTTAGCCGGATGGGCCTCCCGCGCTTCATCATACTGGGCCGCCCGGTTAAGCCGGATTCGGCTTACCACCACTATGGGCCACCCTGGTATGCTGGTTTAGTCTTCTTAGTAAGGACACCTGTTCGGCATAACCCCAACAGCTTTCATTACATGAGAGAGTCAACATGGAGGCATCGAAGCGTGCAGATTTTGTGAGGAAGATACATGAGAAGACTAAAGAGGCAATTGAGAAGAAAGGCAAGTACAATGCAGCTCGTGTCAACAAGAAGAGAAAGGAGGTGATCTTTCAGCCCGGCGACATGGTTTGGGTGCACTTTCGTAAAGACAGATTTCCTGTTCAGTGCAAGTCCAAGTTGATGTCGTGGGGTGATGGTCCTTTCAAGGTCCTTGCCAAGATAAATGATAATGCATACAAGATAGATCTTCCTACAATTGAGTTTAGTGTCAGTAATACTTTCAATGTTGCTGATTTGACGCCATATGCTGGAGAAGACCTTGACGCGTCGAGGTCGACGCCTTTTCAAGGGGGGGGGGGGAGGATGATGAGGACATCCCTAGCCCTTTACCATTCTCTTCTATCGATGAGGTTGCTGCTCAAGACAAGCCCAATGAAGTGAGGATTGGATCGATGACAAGAGCTCGTGCCAAGCTACTTGGACAACAGGTGAACTCACTCTTAATTGAATATGATGTTTGTGATAATGAGAACTTTATACTGCCTAAGTCTATGCATTTGTGTATGATTAGGGTTGTTGATGACACAAGCATTGGAGGAGGACCAGAGGAGCAGCAAGAATTGGAGGCACATCGACACCTATGGCGCGAGGGAGGAGCGGGAGGAATGCGCAAAGAAGGAAGAAGAAGCACAGGCAGCCCGGCCTGAGGCCGGCCTCAGCCCGGCTAGGCCGGCCAGGCACCCGAAGCCCCCGGCCTACGAGACGCAGGAAGGCCGGCCCAAGCCCGGCCTAGGCCAGCCAGGTGCCCGAAGCGTCCGGCCTCCGCCCGGCCCAAGCCCGGCCTCAGATAGGTTTAGGCCGGGCATGTACCCGAGCCGGCCGGCCTCAGCCCGGCCAGGCCGGCTAGGCTGTGCCATGCAAATCCTGGCCCGGCCTTGCCCCAGCCCGCGCGCCAGATTTCGGCCGAACCCACTTTTGGGTCGGTTTGTACCCGTTTGAGTCCGAACCAAGTTAGGTTTTGTGTTAGGTTGGTTGGCCCCCTATATAAAGCTAGGGCCGGCGGCAGTAGAGGGGTTAGACCACATTTTTGCTTAAAACCCTAGATTGGATTGCTACAAGCATTCTTCTTTCGCCGTGTTCCTCTTTGTTGCGATCAGGAATACAACCCCTCCACTTTGTTTCGATCTGGAGGTTATTGCTACCAAAGTTTGAGTGTGATCTGTTGTTCCATTGGGAATTAGTAGATCGCAGAAACCGCTCGTGGCCGGCGGCTACGTTGCATCGGTGTTAGGCGTCGCGAATATCCATTGGGTTGAAGAGCTGTTGCATTGGCAACAGGGGAGCAGCCAGAGAGTTCGTCGGAATCTCGCAAGTTATCTACCATCGTCATCCATCTACCACCGCTCACTGAGAAGATTGGGCCACTCCTTATCAGTAAGCCTCTACCAGACTAGGTCATTAGTCGAGAGATGGTTAAGGTTTCCTAACCATGGACTTGTTATAGTCACTTGATAACGAAGTTATATCATTAGGAGAATGATGTGATGGACAAGGCCCAATAATAAAGAGTTGTAATTGATCGTGCCACATTTTCATTGCCAACATTTTTAGTATATGCCAAGTATAGTTTCCTTAGACCATGAGATTATGTCACTCCCGCTTACCGGAGAAATACTTTGTGGACATCAAACGTCGCTTCATAACTGGGTGATTATAAAGGTGGCTTTCAGGTATCTTCGATGGTATTTGTTGGGTGACATGAATCAAGAGTGGGATTTGTCCCTCCATGTGACGGAGTAGGTATCTCTGGGCCCTCTCGGTAATATAGCATCTGGAAGTTTGCAAACATGTGATTAAGTGGTAATCATGAAGATCCTATATTATGGACGAGTAAAGAGGACTTGCCGGGTAAACTAGATTAAACTAGATATGGTGATTCGACGATCAAATCTCGGGCAAGTAAAATATCACGAGACAAAGGGAATTGTATACGAGATTATTGAATCTCCAACATCGTGGTTCAACCGATAAAGATTTTCGTTGAATGTGTAGGAATCAATATGGACATCCCGGTCCCGCTATTGATTATTGATCAGATCATGTCTGCACGTTCTCGAACCCGTAGGGTCACACACTTAATGCTCCGATATAGCTAGGGTTTGCGATGATAATTGATGGTATAAACGAATATTGATTTGGAGTCTCGGATCAGATCGTAGACATCACGAGGAGATTCGGAAGAGTCCGGAGAATAAGATTCATATAAGGAAAGTGGTTTCCGGAGGCGTCGGAAAGGTTCGGGAATTTTCCGGCAGGGTACCGGAAATTTCTAGAAGGTTCCTGGGTGGGGCCCACCTGCCATGTTGTAACAGCCCCAGACTGGTACCCTAAAATATGGGCCAAATTTTCACTTTTTGAATTGCATTGCATCATGGCATCCGTTTAAATTGCTAGCCTAAAGTAAAGCAACATTTGGAAAACATTAAAAAGGAAGCAAAAACCTTCCCAAATTTCCACACCAAATGCATTGCTCAATTTGGCAAAACAATTATTCTTGAGTTTCCATATTGTCTAGGAAGTCCCAAGAATACATCTTATAAATATTGGTCACAGGCAATTTCTTGCCAAACAAGGAAATAATAAAATTGAGAATTCAAAATGGCTTCACATGAAATAATGAAATGAAAAATAAACCAAAGTTGGTGAATGAATGTTGGTCAAACAAGAATTCAAATTGAACCTACATACAGGAAGTTCCCATAAATTTCAAATAGGAAAACCTACAAGGGAAATTCAAATTATAATTCAAATATTTTAGCAAGCACCCTTGCTTTCTCTCTTTCTCTTTAGCATTAAAATGCAAATAGTCCCCACATAGTGCCCTCTACCTATATTCAAATGGCAGCCCTAAAGCTGTCCCCAACATGTCCNACTTTTTGATTTGCATTGCATCATGGCATCCATTTAAAATTGATGATCTAAAGAAAGCAACACTTGTAAAATTAAACAAAGGAAGCCAAAACCCTTCCTCAAACTTCCAAACTAAATGCATTGCCCAAAATGGCCAAATCAAATGCAAAGCTCAAGTTGGCAAAATACATTATTCTTGAGTCTCCAAATTGTTCAGGAAACTCAAGGATATAATTCATAAATAATTGCCAAAGGCTAAATTATTAACAAGCAACTAAATAAAATTGAGAAATTCAATTTGGTTCAATTCAATTTATATTTTTGGAACCAAGTTAAACTTCCCCAAAATTCAAAATAAAAATATGGGGTGCTTCATTATTATAACTAGATGATACCCCGCGCGTTGCGGCGGAAATTTGTAGCGATCTATAAAATAAGAATTTTTATTTGTAATTTTATTACATCATGTAAAGCAGATAGTTTATTACATCATGTAAAGCAGATAGTTCATTGCATCATGTGAGTATTGGATGAGTGCATTGGTACTATTTAGTGTCTTTGTAAATTTTTTCGTCATCAGAAAGGATAGCCGTGACATGTCTCTTTCCATGTTTGATGTATTCAAGCATGAAGAATGGATTATCTGATCCAAATAAGCTTGTGATGTCAGCACGTGAAGGTGCTCCTTGGTTATCCTCTTGAAAAGTTAGATGCAGTGGTTGTTTCATGCCCTTGAGTTTCTGTAATGCTTCGGTGTACCTCTTGCTAGCTTCTATTTGGGGATTTGTTGAAGATGGAAGCACGTATGTGGTGGCCCTCATTGGCGTGCTGGATAGAAAGAATTGTACATGAAGATAGCAATATGAAGTAGAAATAGAAATGTATGGTTGAATGAGTAGTACCTGTTTTAGCCTTCATGTCGCTCCATGTATCATAGATGGAAGAAGATTGTGGGCTAAAAGGTGTATCCCTATTTTGATATGCAAGAATGAATTGGGACTGTTGTTATATAGAGGGATGCTTCGGTGCCTCTTTAAAATGTACGTTTGCAAAAAAAATCAATTGAGGCAGTTTCTGTGCATTGAGTTAGTATTGTTAATTTATTTATGTTTTAATTGGCAGCAGTTATGTTTGCATGTAAGAACAGCAAACGTAATCTCCTGCAGTATAGTACTAAAGTGCTAGTTTAGACTGATAGAAAGAATAATAGCATGTACAAACATGTCCCGCCACCAAGATTTATACAACGTATTCACTATGCCATTATCTTGAACAGGTACTAATCAACAAAATAGCTGTTAGGTGCACGTACACTGACCCTCCTGTTTCTTGTGGAGGTGGAGCTTTGTGCCATTTCTTTCTCAGTACACAACAAAGCATAAAAAATAATAAACACAAAAGAGAGTAATTCTGGCTGCCATCATTGTTGCGAATATCGGCAGAGAAGTGATCCATTTTCACATGAATAATAAATGAAGGATTTGGCATGACACAGAAGCAAACTAAAACTGTCACAACGCGACACTGCCCAATATTCATCCTGAGCTATCATGGCTTACAATAAGAATCTAATCAATATAGTGAGGATTTATTCTTTACTGAAGCAACAATAGAACTACTTTAGGTGGAAGCCCAGTGCAGTCCTTAGTTGTTCCATTCGTGCCTGATAATGCCCTGCATGTGGTTTAGAAAACACAGCAGTATTAGAAAGGTAATGCTTGTGTGTACAGGTTTGTCGTGTAAAACAGAACATTATTATAAAATAAATTGCATATGATAATTGATGATACCTATGTTCTTTTATTGTTTATCCACTTGACTTACTTAGATGCTTGGCTGCTGCAATATCGCTCTCTGAAATGCTGTTTGAGGATTAAAAATGAGAATGGTAAATTCGATACTTGGTAATTGATAAGAGGGGACGCACATACCCCTGCTTATGTCGTTTGCTGCTATGAAGTTCAAGTTCTTCAGCTGAAAGATCCACACCTTCTTCACTGTGACATTTAAAAATTGTACTGGTGAGAAATTGCATGATGTACTGTAAATTCTGTCGTGTTTTTGTACCTTTTTTATCTCTTGGTTCTTCTTCAGTAAACTGGATGCTTCTTTTTGTTCCTGAAAGATAGGACGTGATTTTTTTTAACAAAAAGGAGACTTCAATCTACAGTAGACTAATGGGAACAGAAAAAAGCATACGGTTGTGGGTGAATGTCAAATTTGGTGTTTGCAAAACTGATGAAGAGGATCCTTCATCTAATCGCTGTTGGGCTGAACGGTCTGTTGTACATGCGGTAGTGTGATTGGTATGAACAATTAAATAATTCGTTATGTTATCCCCAAGTATTTGAAGGGAAATATTGTCCAGAACTAACCTATACTCCTAAGTTGCGCTCGTCCGCGCCGGTTACCAGAAGAAACAGAAAGGTCTGGTTCAGGGGTGACAACAGGTCGTGATTGACGGCGAGCGCGGCCACGACTGCGTGAGACTGAATGACTTGAAGGATTTTCTGAACTTTCAGGTATATCCATCTTTGCAAAGCAAACACGTAGGAATTGCCGTAAAGGAAGCAGACTGTGTTGTAACAGATTTATTGGGTGGAAGAAATTTTGGTTGCAAGAGATAAATTGTGAAACCACACAGAAGTATGCATATGTGCATTCTTACATATTTATTACCTTATACTGTGTTATGTAGAACTATCTTTTTAAAGTGAAATAGCCTTTCGTTTGGTTGTATTTGTATTGATATATTCAGAGCAATCAAACTAAGAAACACAGAGTATTGATATATTCAGAGCAAGCAAACTAAGAAACACAGAGGGGTTGACAACTATCTGTATCTGTATGAGGGGATGCATGTGCTAATTCATGTAACCAAAAAAAAGAAAATGCAAGGGATGAGACCATATGTACCGATATATAGCAATATAGACAGGGATTGTTGTCCAGCCTGGTCGTACCCTTGATGATAGACTCTTCATCCTATCTTCAGCCAGGAGCAGTCAGAATCCAATCAGTACCCACTAAACAGTCAGATTCCAATCGGTACCCAAGTGAAAATCCGCTCAAATTCGAGCGAGGCAAAACATCGAGCAGATCCTGAGCGTAGCACAACCTAACAGACTCACAAAAATTGTTGCGGGGACAAAAATGGAGAATGAGAAGAATAATCTGGAGGTACCAGACCTGAGAATGGGGACAGTGTGGCAGAACTTGCGAGGCGAGCCGATGGAGGCGCTGAATATCCATTGCAAGAGAGGGAGGTTTTTAAACATGGAGGTGGTGGTGGGTAGTCGCACGCAGATAATTGCTTTGATGGTTGATTAATGATGGGCAGTGGGCACGATGGAGCAGTTTCGGGAGAAGAAGGGAACGGGCCAGGGCGGAAGGCCATGAAGGCGGAGGGCACAACAGCAGGAGCAGGTAGACGAAGAGAGGGAGAGGGCTAGTGAAGCGGCAGGTCAATGGCGTTCGGTTCGTGAAGGATGGCAGGAAAGGTTGGGCAGGATATAGGGGCGCATGTACTCCAGCCGATGGCCCATGAGAGAGGGACGTGTCGAGGTCGTACCAATCGCGCATGATGGTTGCTAATTCGCTGGCAGATTCGCTCGTGGGAGAAAAAAATGTGACGTGGACTCACGGGAAGGCAGGAAAATGAGGTAGTGGGGGTTCCCTATTTAGATATAGAAGATATAAGCCTCCTTGAATATTTTCATTATTTTTGGAAATATATAAATGCTCCAAATAATTACAATTTGGAAATTATTAAAAATGCCTTACCAAAACCCTATGAACAAGTATGGTGCAAAACTTTTTATTTTGGACCACCAAATTTTGTGGAGGTTCTAAAAGTTAAATGGAGCCTATATGGATTTTTGTGGATTTTATAAAATTGTTTAAAGGCCCCAATTAAATCGCCAAAGTTTTCTCCTGGACCTGTTTGTAATTAGAGAAAATTAGGCAAGGGGGGTTTCTGTAAAAGGGCCATCCCCTTCCTCCACTGCGGCGACAGGGCGGCGCCATGCCGCCCTGCCGGCCATGCCGCCGTGACCCCACGATCCACCTGTTCCCTCTGGAGGCCAAGACGGCGCCCACGCCGCCAAAGGACCTCACCTGCTCCCTTTCTTCCTGTTTCCAGTTCCCCTCTCTCTCTCTCTCTCCTGGAATCGAGCATCGCCGTTGCCGCCACCAGGTCGAGCACGCTGCCATCGTGTAGGGCCGCCCGGAGCAGATCGAGCCGGTGCACTGCCTCCGCGTCGCCTTACTCTGACTCGTCGTCAAAGGAATTGAGCTAGGGGCGCCTCCGTTCGCGAGATCGACATCATCTTCCTTCCTCTCCCGCCACCGCATTCGAGCACGGAATCATCACCGTCCGGCCCTCCCCGCCGACGCCGACCACGCCACCGAGTTACCGGTGAGATTCTCGTCCGATTCAGGCATTCCTCGCCCCCCTCGCTCTCCCGCCGTCGCGCCGCTCCGTCGGTCACCGGCGACGTCACCGTCGTCACCGCACCGTGCGCCCGGCCTGAGGCCGGAGGCCTCGGGCTGGTGCCCAGCCTGAGCGCCCGGCTTGGGCCAACACTAGGCCGGACGCTTCGGGCCACCCCCCGGCCTGGCCGGCCTGAGGCCGGCCTGTCTGTGTTTGGGTTTTCCTTTTTTTGGAATCTAAATGAAATTTAAATAATTCATAACTATTTGGAAAATGGTCCAATTTTGACAAATCAAATATCAAAATGTTTAGCAACACAAACCCTATGTGTTAGAAGCTTTGAATTAGTCTTTTGGGTTTATATTCTTGCTGTTTCTATATGAATTCCAAATAGGGGTCAAATAATACCTAATTTGGGAAATTCCTAATTCGATAAATAATTATCAAAAAGTATGAATAAAATATCAATGTGATCAACACTTCAAATGCAATCAAACCATGCTAACATCACATCATGATCACAAATATTTATTTGATGTTATTCATAATTGGTTTAAAAGAATTAAATTCCTTTTACTATTTAAATTGCTAATTATTCATCGGTGCTCCAAAAATTACAAACGAGGTACCAAAATGATCGGAAGGACAAACCCTACCCATTCATGTCATGTTCATGCATATTGATCCACTTTTCTAATAATTTAATAATTTATAAGGAATGTGGTCACTAAGATAAATATGGGGTTGTTCCAAATAATTGCACTAATTATTTGGCTCCCCATTTAATTTTGCTGTTTAATTTATATAATGATATCCTTGCATGAAATTGACATGTCATCATGTGATTGAGCATTGCACTTGTCCTCGTGTGATTTATTGGTTCTTTTGTATTATTTTGGGTATCGATAGATTCCGGAGTTGAGGTCACCCCGACCTATCACGACGAGCAGTACTACACGCCCCGGCAGCAAGGCAAGAGATAAACTAACCTTCTTGGCATCTAGCATCCAAATGTTTTATAAACTTATTTTATCCACCATAATATTGCATGTGATTCAAATGTCATTTTTGATCAAGACATAGAGTGTCCTATGAATGCATGGTTTTCCCCGAGCCAATCACATGTATCCCTACCTATGAACCCTAGAGATGATGTGTTGGCCTGAGACAATAATCTAATTGTTGGTTTTATATGCTTAGCTATGCTTAGCCATGCTTAGTTAAATGATAGTTATGTCCGTTGTTTAATTCCATTATTGTTGATGTTGATGGAATATTTCGGACATGGTGGATATGTGTGGTGCTTAATTAAAATGATAAAAAGTCTTGGGTGAGTTGCATCGGGGATGGTGTTTTGTCTCACTCTTGCCCCTAAGTGCGAATTCTTTGTCTCTAGAACCAAGGTTTGAGCGTGCTGCCATTGGTGGGTGTATGGGCGCCTTACTAACTGAATAACTTGTGCGGGCGTATCCAAGGGTCCTCTAGTTCGGTTTTCCATTTGCGTGTGAGTGGAAAAGAAGATGTGGATGAGGATTTGTGTTTAGGATGTGGCGATGGGGCAGGGGCTGAAATAGGCTGGGTAAACTTGCGTTGTGGCCACAGATGACTCTTGGATAGTCTCACGCGAGGTAAAGGTTTAACCACGCCCGCTCGCCGGCCTTCCCGGAAGAGGGCCAATCAGGTGAGCCGAACGGTACCAATGGGTAAAATAGTACACCCCTCCTGGGTAAATCTTTTCAAAAATCCGTGTCCACGGTTATGGACGCCTTGGGAACGGATTACGAGATCATAGAGAACCTTAACCTTAATTAATTAATTTGGCAGCTAGAGGTTGCAACTCAACGGGTGTGTAAAAGGTTCATTTCCTAGAGGGTGATTCGAGGGAGTGCCTTTGGTGGAGATGAGTGGTTATGGCTACAAGTAGGTTCGACGAGAACCGAAGATGAAAAGTTTACTCTCTTACCCCCTTTATAAAAATATTCTGAGAAGACGGTGCCATGTGTCAATTTATGTTTCGGTTTATGAAAATTAGCTTTATGCAAGAGAAATACATATACAGCTTTAGAGCCTCCGTCAGTTATTGGGCCTATATCGCCCTACTAAACTTGCGAGTACGTCGTACTCAGTCTCTCTTTGCTGCCTTTATATTTGCATTTCAGAGGAGGACGGCACCGAGCAGCTAGGTGGGTTCTTCGTGGACGTTGACTAGTAGTCCGGGGTTCCCAGGTGGCAGCTTGGGACCGTGGAACAAGCTGGCTGGGATCTTTTATTTGTAGGCCTCTTAGGCCATATATTTGCATCTTGTTGTTAGACAACACTACCCGCTTCCGCTTGATGTATTGTTGGATCTGTGATCCTTTTGCGTGTAGTCTGCAATGTGCCAGTTGTTCCACAAGTCTCGGTCTCTTTACTATACATGAAAGCGATGTCCGAGCTTATGGCATGATCGAGGTGTTGTGTGCCGATGATCCATTCCGAGCACACCTGCCAATGAGTTTTGGCCTGGGATTGGTAAACCCAGTAACCCTCGATTGTGTAGCATGACCGGTTACACAACGTTTCACTGTATAGTTCTGGGGTCGGGGCGCTACAAGTTGGTATCAGAGCAGGACTGCATGTAGGAAACCCGTTCTATTGGTCGATGTCGAGTCTAGTTCATGAAAATTATTTTTAACCTAAAAATGTGTTGCGAAAACCTTTCTAGGATTCTTTTTACTCCTTATCCAATTCACTTTGATATCGGTGCCATCTTACATCTATTTGATTTTAACGGTTCTTCTGATCGTCGGCAAATTCTAAATCTTCAGGATCACGGGGCTGGGTTCTATCTTTAGTTAGTGGTTAACCTTGCTCGTCTGTCAATTCTAAAGCCGAAGAAAGGATGTGTGGTGGTTTGTCAAGATATTCCTTTGCTTTAGCCCAAGGTCTTGAACCGAAGGTCCCGGATTGTGCTAGGGCTCCGGTGTAATGTTTCATGGGGGTTGTCACCCTTGTGAGCATTATGCTATTGTGAGTCCCGGTGCATGAAGCTGATCTTTAACCCAAGATCTTTTCCGTTGAACCCTGGTGCTAATGGTTAACCCTACATCAGGTTGGCAAAAATTAAAGTTAGTCTTCAAGCTCGAGGTTGCAGTCGTAATCGTTTTCCTCAACAATGTTCGTCTCTGTCACTAGCTTTAGCTAGACTTTCTGTTAGGGAACCATCTAAATCACGACGGGATTGCTCTTAGTGATGTTTTTCCAGCAATAATTGTGTTTCCTATATTAACACCCGTTCATGAAACCCTTTCGGCACTAGTTGTCGAAAGAGTGCTAACAAGGGCTTCTGCATTATCTTGAGATGGTTGTTAGCCCTCTCCTTACTTTAAATCTGTTGTCCGACCTCTATCGGTCGGTTGACCGTCAAGATTATAGTGCATTGGGGTGTTCTGATGCATGTTATTCTTGTGGTTTGACAAGGCATTCCACTTTGGGATGTCAGGAGAAACAAACTCCGGTACCTCTTCCATTTCCTGGAAAAAGGTCAAAGTTTTGTGATTCGCGGAGTAAGAGTCTGTCTAGCTTTTGTTCCGTTCCACCTTGGAGTGTCACACTCTTTTATATCAAGAGGTCGTGCATAGTCTCATGAGGTACTTGATGAAGTGATGCTCCTACCCTTCCTTATCCATCTACCTCCGAGCTTTTCGGGCTCGAGAGTATTGAGGATGCATATCGTTGTGGTAATCGGAAATTCTTAGCAAATGTAATTGCTTTGAAATCCAAAGACCTTGGTGGCACTCTTAGCCTGACTGGTAATCCTGTCCTCGAGCTGAGTTGTCGGAGCTGCCAAGTCCATTCGTCTAGGTGCACCTTCGGTCAATGAGTTAGATTCATTTCGAAACTCCCAAGACCGCATTTTTTTCCTTGAAAGGCAAGTTTTCTCTCGCAACCAGTGATTTCTGTCGCTATGGATCCGAGTGAAGTTCGCTTTGTCTCCTCGGGTTAAATCACAAGTTGGTTATGCATACGTGCATTATTGAGCTGGTAGGTTGTTACCTCCCGTTCGCTGATTAAGCCATGTGTGCACACCAAGCCCTGACCGAGTCGTTCCTAAATAAGAATAGTTTGTCAAATCTCATCATCTACCGGTGTTTCCCCATCAGGAATCAGTTGTGCTTCAGTGAGTGGAGTACATGCTGGTGCAATACTCCCTTAGTAATCGTGACCCCATGGAACTTCCAATCTAGCTCTTGCTCTGGAGCTTGACACTATAGCCCTTGTCTTCGGAATCTAGTTATCCTACCTATCGGCTAACTTTAGCAAACTCCTCCCTCGGACTTGTCAAGTCTGAATTATCCTCACGCCTAACCAAATCTGAACCTCAAGCAGAAATGGTGCTTGGTGGTTTATCAAGAGCATGACCTAGATCTTTTAGTAAACCCGATGAGTTCGGGGTTGTGGTTCAAGCACCTCACCACAAAGTTGTTGGACTAAATCCTTTCAACCCCCACTATCCATGAGTATCATGGGTAGTTTATCCTAATAGTTCCCCTAAGGTGTTTTCTCTATCTTCAAGTACGATCTTCGCTTGAGGATTGATTGAAGGCTATTCCGAAGTCTGAGTGTGATATCTATAACCTTAAGGAGAATCTTACAACGGAGTGCTAAAAAAATCTATCAGTCGATTCCCTTACTCCTTGTATCTTAGGGATAGCTAGTGTATAAGGTTTGATCTCCTCATCTAATTGTGGATCAAATGCTATATCCTTCCCACCTCGGTGAAATCAAGGTTTTGCCCAATCACACGGACGTTGGGTCAATTCATTCCATCCCGTTAGGGCCGAGGTTCCAACCTTATGGTAATGTCTCGTACGTCACAAGCGTGGAGTCCAAAAGAAGCTGTCCTTTCTCCTCACGGTGCCAAATCCCTACGGTCTACACATCTGGGTGTTTTGAAATAATGTCTTGGTCTTGGACCAAGATCCTGAACAATTGATCGGTTGTCCTATCCTCGACTCGACCTTTGTTTGGTAAAGTCGTTCCTTTCTCCTAAATGGCTTATGGTTTTGGGTAAAGTGTATAACTCCAACCCTCGAAGAAAACTTGTCTAACACCTTTAGCTATCTTCTCTCCTTTCCGCCAGTTTGGCATGTCTTGTTGGTTAGCCCAATCACTACAACAAGGAAGATCATCGTGAGATCGAGAAGACGGTGGGAGATGTGTGTTCTCATGTTCCCCTCATCCCTATTTCTACTCTAGAATCTCGGGACGAGATTCCTGTAAGGGGGGTAGAATTGTAACAGCCCCAATTTGGTACCCTAAAATATGGGCCGAATTTTCACTTTTTGCTTTGCATTGCATCATGGCATCCATTTAAATTGCTGATCAAAAATAAAGCAACACTTGTAAAATTAAAACAAAGGAAGCCAAAACCCTTCCTCAAACTTCCAAACTAAATGCATTGCCCAAAATGGCCAAATCAAATGCAAAGCTCAAGTTGGCAAAATACATTATTCTTGAGTCTCCAAATCGTTCAGGAAACTCAAGGATATATTTTATAAAATAATTGCCAAAGGCTAAATTATTAACAAGCAACTAAATAAAATTGAGAAATTCAATTTGGTTCAATTCAATTTATATTTTTGTAACCAAGTTAAACTTCCCCAAAATTCAAAATAAAAATATGGGGTGCTTCATTATTATAATATGAGCCTCCTTAAATATTTTCATTATTTTTGGAAATATATAAATGCTCCAAATAATTACAATTTGGAAATTATTAAAAATGCCTTAACAAAACCCTATGAACAAGTATGGTGCAAAACTTTTTATTTTGGAACACCAAATTTTGTGGAGGTTCTAAAAGTTAAATGGAGCCTACATGAATTTTTGTGGATTTTATAAAATTGTTTAAAGGCCCCAATTAAATCGCCAAAGTTTGCTCCTGGACCTGTTTGTAATTAGAGAAAATTAGGCAAGGGGGTTTCTGTAAAAGGGCCATCCCCTTCCTCCACTGTGGCGACAGGGCCGGCGCCATGCCGCCCTGCCGGCCATGCCGCCGTGCCCCCACGCTCCACCTGTTCCCCCTGGAGGCCAAGACGGCACCCACGCCGCCCAGGACCTCACCTGCTCCCTTTCTTCCTGTTTTCCCGGTCCCCACTCTCTCTCTCTCCCGGAATCGAGCACCACCGTTGCCGCCACCGGGTCGAGCACGCCGCCGTCGTGTAGGGCCGCCCGGAGCAGATCGAGCCGGCGCACTGCCTCCGCGTCGCCTTACTCTAACTCGTCGTCGAAGGAATTGAGCTAGGGCGCCTCCATTCGCGAGTTCGACGTCATCTTCCTTCCTCTCCCGCCACCGCATTCGAGCACGGAATCGTCACCGTCCGGCCCTCCCCGCCGACGCCGACCACGCCACCGAGATACCGGTGAGATTCTCGCCCGATTCAGGCATTCCTCGCCCCCCTCGCTCTCCCGCCGTCGCGCCGTGCCGTCTGTCGCCAGCGACATCACCGTCGTCACCGCACCGTGCGCCCGGCCTGGCCGAGGCTTGGGCCGGCCTAAGGCCGGAGGCCTCGGGCTGGTGCCCGGCCTGAGCGCCTGGCCTGGGCCGGCACTGGGCCGGACGCTTCGGGCCACCCCCCGGCCTGCAGCCCGGCCTGGCCGGCCTGAGGCCGGCCTGTCTGCGTTTGGGTTTTCCTTTTTTTGGAATCTAAATGAAATTTAAATAATTCATAACTATTTGGAAAATGGTCCAATTTTGACAAATCAAATATCAAAATGTTCAGCAACACAAACCCTATGTGTTAGAAGCTTTGCATTAGTCTTTTGGGTTTATATTCTTGCTGTTTATATATGAATTCCAAATAGGGGTCAAATAATACCTAATTTGGGAAATTCCTAATTCGATAAATAATTATCCAAAACTTATGAATAAAATATCAATGTGATCAACACTTCAAATGCAATCAAACCACGCTAACATCACATCATGATCACAAATATTTATTTGATGTTATTCATAATTGGCTTAAAAGAATTAAATTCCTTTAACTATTTAAATTGCTAATTATTCATCGGTGCTCCAGAAATTACAAACGAGGTACCAAAATGATCGGAAGGACAAACCCTACCCATTCATGTCATGTTCATGCATATTGAGCCACTTTTCTAATAATTTAATAATTTATAAGGAATGTGGTCACTAAGATAAATATGGGGTTGTTCCAAATAATGGCACTAATTATTTGGCTCCCCATTTAATTTGCTGTTTAATTTATATAATGATATCCTTGCATGAAATTGACATGTCATCATGTGATTGAGCATTGCACTTGTCCTCGTGTGATTTATTGGTTCTTTTGTATTATTTTGGGTATCGATAGATTCCGGAGTTGAGGTCACCCCGACCTATCCCGACGAGCAGTACTACACGCCCCGGCAGCAAGGCAAGAGATAACCTAACCTTCTTGGCATCTAGCATCCAAATGTTTTATCAACTTATTTTATCCACCATAATATTGCATGTGATTCAAATGACATTTTTGATCAAGACATAGAGTGTCCTATGAATGCATGTTTTTCCCCGAGCCAATCACATGTATCCCTACCTATGAACCCTAGAGATGATGTGTTGGCCTGAGACAATAATCTAATTGTTGGTTTTATATGCTTAGCTATGCTTAGCCATGCTTAGTTAAATGATAGTTATGTCCGTTGTTTAATTCCATTATTGTTGATGTTGATGGAATATTTTGGACATGGTGGATATGTGTGGTGCTTAATTAAAATGGTAAAAAAGGCTTGGGTGAGTTGCCATCGGGGATGGTGTTTTGTCTCACTCTTGCCCCTAAGTGCGAGTTCTTGTCTCTAGAACCAAGGTTTGAGCGTGCTGCCATTGGTGGGTGTATGGGCGCCTTACTAACTGAATAACTTGTGCGGGCGTATCCAAGGGTCCTCTAGTTCGGTTTTCCATTTGCGTGTGAGTGGAAAAGAAGATGTTGATGAGGATTTGTGTTTAGGACGTGGCGATGGGGCAGGGGCTGAAATAGGCTGGGTAAACTTGCCCTGTGGCCACAGATGACTCTTGGATAGTCTCACGCGAGGTAAAGGTTTAACCGCGCCCGCTCGCCGGCCTTTCCCGGAAGAGGGCCAATCAGGTGAGCCGGACGGTACCAATGGGTAAAATAGTACACCCCTGCAGGGTAAATCTTTTCGAAAAGCCGTGTCCACGGTTATGGATGCCTTGGGAACGGATTACGAGATCATAGAGAACCTTAACCTTAATTAATTAATTTGGCAGCTAAAGGTTGCAACTCAACGTGTGTGTAAAAGGTTCATTTCCTCGAGGGTGATTCGAGGGAGTGCCTTTGGTGGAGATGAGTGGTTATGGCTACAAGTAGGTTTGACGAGAACCGAAGATGAAAAGTTTACTCTCTTACCCCCTTTATAAAAATATTCTGAGAAGACGGTGCCATGTGTAAATTTATGTTTCGGTTTATGAAAATTAGCTTTATGCAAAAGAAATACATATACAGCTTTAGAGCCTCCGTTAGTCATTGGGCCTATATCGCCCCGTCACCGGAGACTACAAACGCTCCATCGCCTGCGCTTCCGATAGCGCGAAGGTGGCCGAGACCATGGTCTGCAATGAGGAGATGAAGCAATTCAAGCGCAAGGCCAACGAGGAGAAGCTGGAGATTCCGGAGTCGGCCAAGCCGACTGGCGAGTCGAACTTCCAGGTGGCGTGAGACACAAAGAAGATCTACTTCGACGACAACGACAAGTCCAAGTTCGTCACCGTGGGGGCGAGCCTGGACTCCAAATAAGAAAGCGCGCTCGTCGAGTTCCTCCGTGGGAACCGGGACATCTTCGCGTGGTCCCCCAAGGACATGCCGGGTGTACCGAGGGAACTCGCCGAGCATTCTCTACACGTCCGTCCAGACGCCAAGCCAGTGAAGCAGTCCCTGCGTCGCTTCGCAGAAGGAAGAAGACAATTGATAGGAGAAGAGATAGTGTGGCTACTTGCAGCCGGATTCATCAAGGAAGTACAACACACGGAGTGGCTAGCCAATCCGGTGATGGTGGAAAAGAAGAACAAGAAATGGCGGATGTGTGTCGACTACACCCACCTCAACAAGGCCTGCCCCAAGGACCCCTTCGCACTGCCACGCATCGACCAAGTGATCGACTCCACGTCCGGCTGCGACCTTCTCTCCCTCCTCGACGCCTACTCCGGCTATCACCAAATTCCGCTGAACCCGGATGATCAGCTCAAGACCGCCTTCATCACCCCCTACGGCCCGTACTGCTACACCACCATGCCATTCGGCTTGAAGAACGCGGGGGCAACATACCAGCGCTGCATGCAGAAATGGTTGCACGACCAGATTGGTCGCAACGCGCACGCCTACGTCGACGATGTCATCATCAAGACCAAGGAGAAGCACACCCTCCTCACCGACCTCAAAGAAACTTTCGACAACCTGTGCCGCTTCCAGATGAAGCTCAACCCGGAGAAGTGTGTGTTCGACGTTCCAGCCGGACAGCTACTCGGCTACCTCGTGTCGGCACGAGGAATTGAGGCCAACCCGGAGAAAATCGCCGCCATCGACAACATGCGACAACCAAGAAGCGTCAAGGACATCCAGAAGTTCACCGGTTGCCTGGCATCCCTCAGCCGCTTCATCAGCCGGCTCGGTGAGAAGGCTCTCCCGCTCTACCATTTACTGAAGAAGACTGACAAGTTCGTCTGGAGCGACGCGGCAGACGCCGCCTTCAAGGAACTCAAGCGTGCGATGGCCACCGCCCCGGTCTTAGCACCTCCGACTCCAAAGGAGCCCATGCTCATGTACATCGCCGCCTCCAACCGAGTCGTCAGTGTCGTCCTGGTGGTTGAACGAGATGAAGCCGGCAAGCAGCGGCCGGTTCAGCGGCCAGTCTATTACCTCAGCGAGGTGCTCTCTCAGTCAAAGCAGAATTACCCACACTACCAGAAGCTCGTATACGGCGTGTACATGGCAACGAAGAAGCTGAAGCACTACTTTCAAGAGCATCCGATCAAAGTGATAAGCGACGCACCGCTTGCCGAGATCATAGGCAACAAGGATGCAACCGGCAGAGTCGCGAAATGGGCGATCAACCTGACGGCGCACGGAGTCGAATACGACAAGAGAACAGCGATCAAGTCACAGGAGCTGGCGGACTTTCTAGCCGACTGGACGGAGACGGACCACACACCACCGCCACCCGACTCCGGCGAGCATTGGCTCATGCACTTCGATGGTTCCAAAAGATACTGGGGACTCGGCGCCGGAGTCGTCCTCACCTCACCCAAGGGGGGCCGACTCGAATACGTGCTACAGATCCACTTCACGGCGTCCAACAATGTAGCCGAATACGAAGCTCTCGCGCACGGCCTCAAGCTCGCCAAGGCCATGAACATCAAGCGGATCCTCTGCTACGGCGACTCCGACTTGGTGGTCCAGCAGACCACTGGTCATTGGGACGCCAAGGACCCCAACATGGCCGCCTACTGCTTCTTCGTCCAACAACTCGCGGGATGCTTCGACGGATGCGAATTCCACCACATACACCGCTCCAACAACGACGCAGCTGACACTTTGGCGAACATTGGCTCTCTTCGCGAGGAAATCCCACCCGGCGTCGCCCTCGAGAAGCTGTACAAGCCATCCATCACACCGTGTCCCGGCTCCGACTCCATCCGGATGCCGCCAGGCACAGAGTCGGCGGGGCCAGCTCCAGGCGAGCCGGAAGCCGTCGAGGTCCTCGTCATCGAAGAGGCTCCGCCATGGACCCAACCCTTCCTCGCCTACCTCGCCAACGACGAGCTCCCGGAGGACGAGCTCATCGCCAGGCAAATCAAACGCCGAGCAAGTGCTTACACCATCATCAACAATGAGTTGTACAAGTGCAGCGTCTCTGGGATATTCCAGCGCTGTGTGAGCTAAGAAGAAGGAATCAAGATACTCAAAGAAATTCATCAAGGCGAATACGGTCATCAAGCGTCCTCGAGAGCAATTGTGGCTAAGGCGTTCAGGCACGGGTTCTACTGGCCGACTGCGCTGGCTGACGCAAACCAGCTGGTCCGGCTCTGCAATGGCTGTCAACGATTCGCAACGCAGAAGCACACGCCGGCTTCAGCACTCAAGACAATTCCTATCACCTGGCCGTTTGCCGTCTGGGGGCTCGACATGGTCGGCCCGCTGAGAAGATCCAGTGGAGGCATGACACATATGTTGGTAGCAGTCGACAAGTTCACGAAATGGATTGAAGCCAAGCCGATCAAGAAGCTGGATGGACCAACAGCAGTCAAGTTCTTCAAAAGCATCATCTACCGCTTCGGCTACCCCAACAGCATCATCACGGATAACAGGTCGAACTTCGTCAAGGGAGAATTCGCCAAGTTCTGCGGCAGGACCGGCATCCGGCTCGACGTGGCCTCCGTCGCACACCCCAAGTCAAATGGGCAGGTCAAGCGGGCAAACGGCCTCCTCCTATCTGGCATCAAGCCTCGGTTGCTCGAACCACTCGAGCGAGCAGCCGGCGCATGGGAAGAAGAGCTACCCTCCGTCCTCTGGAGCCTAAGGACAACCCCGAATCGCTCAACCGCTTCACCCCCTTCTTCCTCGTCCACGGGGCTGAAGCCGTAATGCCAACTGACATCGAGCATGATGCGCCCCGAGTCGTGCTGTACACAGAAGCAGAAGCTAAGCAAGCCTACGAAGACGGATTGGACCTGCTCGAGGAAGCGCGCCAGCTTGCCGAGTCGAGGTCGGCGATGTATCAGCAAAAACTACGAAACTACCAGAGCCGGCAGGTCAGGCCTGTCCGCTTTCGAGAAGGCGACCTCGTGCTACGACTAATCCAAGACACAAAGAACATGCACAAGCTTTCATCACCCTGGGAAGGACCATTCATCCTAAGCAAAGCGCTCATCAACAACGCATACTACTTGATCGACGCCCGCGAGCACAAGAAGGACACGATGGACAAGAAAGGCGATGAAACGGAAAGACCATGGAACGCGTCACTCTTGCGTCGATTCTACACCTGAGAAAGAACCATGTATGTATCACCTATGCTATCAATAAAGAAATGAGAATGATGAGCACATGAGCAGTTTTTCGCAAACTTTTTTTCTGCATTTCCTTTCCGGTTTTTCCGGCAGCCGGCAAGCTTGCCTTTAGCGGCCATGTAGCGTGACTAACCCCTAAACGGCTAACTCTTCGGATCCGGTTAAGGCCGACAAGAGAATAAGCTGGAGGGGGCAAACAACGTGAAAACCGCATAAAGGGAAGTATTGCCGGCTGGAATAATGTTGTTCTATAAACTCGGCCAAGCCGGCAGTCGGCAACCGCTTCTCCTATTACGGACGATTAACTACACAACGCTAAACGGCTAACTCTTCGGATCCGGTTAAGGCCGGCAAGAGAATAAGCTGGAGGCCGACTGTACGCGAAAGACGTAAGAAACAGAAATCGTTGCCGGCTGAGAAAACTCTGGCCCAACAAACCGGACCCTAACGTTATAGTAGTGTGCATGATCCCGCTGGACGGTGAAGTGCACACGAACGACGTCGGGAGAGGCTACAGGCGAGTGCGAAATTAGCTAAAGCAAAGTAAAAATGCTCTCCATGATTAAAAGAACAGGCTAACCACTTCATCGTTTCATTTTACGCACGAAAACGCCGCCAACCGGCTTCGAGAGGCCAAGCCGGACACAAGCACGACGAGCAGGAAATTAAAACTGCGTGCAAGTAAACAAGTACAGGAACAAAAGCAGGTAGCATTAAACATCAAGAGCAAGGCCTTACAGACGGAAGCTGAACAACAAAACAAAAGAGGGAAGTCCACAGGCGGACTTTCCCCGCGCAACTACAAGGCCAAGCCGGCAAAGAGCTCCCTAGGCGGCACCCGTCGGCTTCCCGGCTCCACCTTTCTTCTTGCCAACCCAGGGCTTGAGGCAGAGGGTGCCGTCGAACACCTTCACGTAGAAGATGCCTCTGTCACGCCGAAGACGGAAGCAGAGGATGAAGCCGGCTTCGAGCTCGTAGAAGTCGGCAAACTCGTCCCATCCCCTGACGAACTCCACCTTGTTGACAACATCATCACCCTCCACCTGGGAGGTGAATCGCATAGTTGCACTCTAGGGGCCCTAGGTAGCACCCTCACGGAAGAGCTTGAACATGAAGTGGCCAATGCCCGGCAGCGCGTCGGCGAAGGCATCAGGAAGCCTCTGCACCGGACCAATAACTAGCGGGTGCAGGATCATGAGGAATTCTTCGATGGGGAACACATCCCATCCCAGGCGCCAGAGATTCTCAAGGGAATCAGAAGAGGCGGAAGACAACTCCGTGCTGTCTTCCTCGCTGTCAGCGACAGCAGGAGCATACTTAGGAACCGGATCAAAACCCGGAGGTGGAAGGACAGGAGTGGCCCCCTTCTCGCTTGACGAATCATGAAGAACAAGGAGATTCTTGACGCGGCCAATGCCACCGCCAACGCCGCCACCGGCGGCACCCGCCTTCTTCGAGCCAGTGCGGCCGCCGCCCTTGCCGCGGCCAGCGCTGCTACCGGCAGCAATGGCGGCGACCGCCTTTCCGCGTCCTCGTCCGCCTTTCTTAGGGGGACGGCCGCGAGGACGTTTCGCCGGAGGCGCAGCGGCGGTCTCCTCAGGAGCAATGTCCATAGGCTCGGACTTCACCATGGTGGAGCTGCGAAGGAACAAGAGGAAGAAGGCGAAGGGGGAGCAAGGAAGCACAAGTGAGGAAGAAGAAAGAAAACTGCCAAGCTTTATAGCAGAAGCAGGGGACAACGTGGGAGACCCAACCGTCACCCACGATCCCACGGTCTACACGTGGCAACGAAACTCAGATGATGGAACTTTTCAGTAACTGTAGCCGGGTCCACGCACAGAAGCCAAGGAGACAAGCCCAAGTCGGCTGCACAGACCCGGACGCATATCTATATCACCCCGAGTCACGGACTCGGGGGCTGCCACGCCGTCAGCCGGCATAAAATTCCCGGGGGCTGCGCAGCCGGCGAGCCGGCTCCGCAGACCCGGACGCATATCTATATCACCCCGAGTCACGGACTCGGGGGCTGCCACGCCGTCAGCCGGCATAAAATTCCAGGGGGCTGCGTAGCCGGCGAGCCGGCTCCGCAGACCCGGACGCATATCTATATCACCCCGAGTCACGGACTCGGGGGCTGCCACGCCGTTAGCCGGCATAAAATTTCCGGGGGCTGCGCAGCCGGCGAGCCGGTTCCGCAGACCCGGACGCATATCTACATCTCCCCGAGTCACGGACTCGGGGGCTACCACGCCGTCAGCCGGCATAAAATTCCCGGGGCCTATGCACCCGCCAAGTCGGCTGCCCAGACCCGGACGCATATCTATATCACCCCGAGTCACGGACTCGGGGGCTGCCACGCCGTTAGCTGGCATAAAATTCCCGGGGCCTGTGCACCCGGCGAGTCGGCTGCCCAGACCCGGACGCATATCTATATCACCCCGAGTCACGGACTCGGGGGCTGCCACGCCGTCAGTCGGCATAAAATTCCCGGGGCCTGTTAACCCGCCAAGTCGGCTGCCCAGACCCGGACGCATATCTATATCACCCCGAGTCACGGACTCGGGGGCTGCCACGCCGTCAGCCGGCATAAAATTCCCGGGGGCTGCGCAGCCGGCGAGCCGGCTCCGCAGACCCGGACGCATATCTATATCACCCCGAGTCACGGACTCGGGGGCTGCCACGCCGTCAGTCGGCATAACCAATTCCCGGGGCCTGCGCACCCGCCAAGTCGGCTGCCCAGACCCGGACGCATATCTATATCACCCCGAGTCACGGACTCGGGGGCTACCACGCCGTCAGCTGGCATAAAATTCCCGGGGGCTGCGCAGCCGGCAAGCCGGCTCCGCAGACCCGGACGCACGTTTAAAACACCCCAAGTCATGGACTCGGGGGCTGCATGACAACACGACGATGGAAGAAAAACGCAAGACAAATAAAGAACGTGAAATTTTGACCCGGATCGATGCTCAAACCGGCCCAAAATTCGGGGGCTAGGCATGGTGACTATCATCACCAAAACAAGCACAATGGCCCAACAATCACAAAGAACAATAACATCTGAAGACAGCAAGCAGTATGACGAAAGACAATCATCAGTACAGAATACAGCAAGTTCAACAATTACACCCGGCATTCCGGGGGAGCAAACAAGTCAGATGGTAGCGGCGTCAGTGGCAGCAGCAGCGTCGCCGGCTCCAGTATCTTCAGCCGGCCGTGGTGCCGAAGACGGCTCAGCAGGCACCAACTTCGTCAAGTCCACCGCCTCGGCAATCCGCCCTGAGGCCATGACGATCTCCGGACGCAGGCTCGCGAGGGACGTTCCCGTGCGAAATCCATCCACCAGCCTGCTCATCAGCACGCCCGGATACCATGACTTCACCACAGCCAGCGCCATGTCAGTGCCTCCGCGTGCCGCCATCTCCACCTGCTCGTTGATGCCGGCTGGCGCCCCTTCAAGCCGGGCGGACAAATCACGGAGAGCAGTTGGCAAGGGAGCATCCGGCCACAGGTTCTCGAGCACGCCGCCGGCCGCTTCTTTCAACCGATTGAATTCCTGGCCGAATCGGAGAAGACGGGAGGTGGCAGTCGGAGCAGACCCAGCAGCGGCACTAGAGGACTCCGGTCGGGAATGAGCCGAGGCAGCATCTTTCTGGATTTGTGCGTCCACCTCGGGATAAAGGCCTGCATTTCAAACCGGTGAGGCCGAGTAGAAGACCCCAAACAAGAAGCCATGGAGAAAGAGACCTCACTTACCGAGGATCAGTTCGTTCACGCGCTCAACCTCCTTGATCAGGCCGCCCACCAGCCGCTCATGCTCAAGCTCACGCGCCTTGGCCGCTTGGACGACCTGGTCGTTGGCCTCGATAGACTCCTTCAGCAGAATCCTTAGCTCGACCGCATTCTCACGGAGTGACTCAATCTCGCCCTGTTTCCGCCGCTCAGCTTCCTGCAGTTTCGTCGCTTCCTCGCCCAGTCGGATGATTTCCAGGCGGCGCTCCTCCGACGTCTTTTCCGCCGCCTGGAGATCGGCCTTGGCCAAGGCCAGGGCGGCGTCCTTCTCCTTCAGTTGCCTCTCCAAGCCGGTGCGGGAGGCGGTGTCGCCTGCGGAGATCGGATCAACATCGAACCAAGACATGCAAGAAAGAATGTAGAACGACAAGACAGAGAATGTGAGCAAGAAAGAAAACCGAACCTTTGGCCGCCTCAAGCTCTCGCCTGAGCAAAGTCGTCTCCTTGGCCGCCTCGGCAAAACCCTGCTCTATGGAGGAGCAGAGCAATGTTATGTTGGCCAGGTTCTCCTTGGCCTTCTGCTTCACCAGCGCGGCGAGGGGAAACTTCCCCGATGCGTCGGGCAGGGCCGGCACCGGCCCGGAATACGGAGGAGAAGACACCAAGATGGATTGGTGGGGCCCAGGGAGCGAAGCCGTCACCCCCGCTATGGCCTTGTCCTTGGCCGTTTCGGCCACCGACGAGGAAGGAGTGGGGAAGGCGAGATATCCGGCCCCGGCGCCGGGCCGGAGAACTATCTGGAAGGCGTCCGCCGACGCCTCAGCGCCACCTGCTGAAACTGGAGGGTTGGAGTCGACCACGGGGGGAGCGGCATTTGCCGACACCGGGCCGACCGGTTCCACATCCGCCGTCACCGTTGCCGCCTCTGGAGGCGGACCAGCCGTTCGCGCCACGGGAGCCTCGGGAGCAGGCCTCGAGGCCGGTTCCACCACCGCGACGGGCGCCGTCTCCACTACTGGAAGCGGCGCTCTACAGAACGAAGAAGGCGTCACCACCAAGTACAAGCCGCAAGATTGCTACCACAAGACAAGGACTTACCCGTCGCATGAGCCCAGTTTCCTGGGCTTCCTCCTCAAGCGCTTCGGCGACGGAGCCGGCGTGTCGTCGGACAGGCGCTTCACGCCTCCGGAGGGCGCCTCCCCGCCCTCCGCTGTAACGGCAGGGTCGTCAACCGGCCGCTCCGCACGGGCCGGTACTACTTCAACCTCTGCACCGGCCTCCGCGGTCTTGCCGGCGTCCGTGCCCACTCCCACCTTCTCCTCAGCCGCCTTGGCAGCGGCCAGCTGCCTCGCAGCCGCCTTGGCGTCCATCTCCGCCCGGATCAGATCCGCCTGCGCCAGCTCCGCGTAAATAGCTTTTTCCATGTCTTCAATGCCCAAGTCATAACCACAATCAACAGCAAGAGTAGGATTAACCACCTGGGCGCTGGCCCCGCCGGCGGCAGGTTCCGCCCTCTCCCCGTCTGCCGCCTTTGCCTTCCCCCCGTCCTCCTGTGAGGTCATCAACTGCTCCACAGTCGGACCGGCGTCAGACGTTTCCAAGGCCAAATCCGCCGGTGTCAGCCGAGCATAAAACTCCTTCTCCAAATCACCCGGATTCAAATCATAAATGAAATCACCACCGGAAGCACAACCAATCACCTCATTGTTGGCCCCACCAGCTGGGACATCCGCCTTCTCCGCCAGCCTGGCGGCGACTTCGGCCCTGATATCGGCCACAATCGCGTCTGCCTGGGCCTCCGCCGAAGGTTTCCCGGCAGGCATCAAGCCGGCCGTAGTAGGCCGGGACGACGAGGAAGCCAGCTTTTTGGCGGGCAGCACGCCCCGCTTCTCGAAGGTGCCCCTCCGCTTGTGGGGCACGGTGCTTGCATCAACATCGGCGGCCGACTTCGACCGCCTCTCCTTCAGGACCCGCCGGGGGAGAATTGCTTTCTTCTTCCGCGCCGCCGCCTCCAACTCCTTGGTCCTGCGGGAGGATGGCGCCGGCTTGGAGGCTGGCACGGAAGAGGAACCTTCTGATTCCGGCTCAGAACCGCTGGAAAGATCTACTACCATGCGCACGACATCGTCAGTTTGCCCGGCGACGTCTGGCTCAGGATACTTACCGCGAGGCGGCGAGACTGGAGGCGGGGCGTCGCGCTTGAGGTCCTCGTCCCGGTCGGCCGCCGAATCGGGGTCGGAATCGGCAGGGGGGACAGGGCTCGTAGCAGTGCGGGCGGCATCGTCATCGCCTCCGCCATCTTCACCAACATCGGCGCCCCCACCGGACGACTCGGTGGTGTCACCGCGCCCATCCGGGCCGGCGCGGGCGCCGCCGCCCAATTCACCTTCAGCGGTGGCGTCTGTTTCTCCTCCCGCCTGTTCGTCGGCGGAATCCTCCTCCAGCAAGGCCGTCAGCGCCTTGGTGAAGGGACCACTGACATCGGGCTCAAAGACGACTTCGAAATCCTCGACCCTCTGGAGCTCGCAAAGCTGTGCAACAGGCCGACTGGATCAAGCGGCAGCCGGACAAAGGAATTGAAGACGGACAAGAGAGCAAGGACTAACCTCAGGAGCACGTGCCGAGCGGGTGAATGGATCGAACCCGAAATCCCAGTCCTCCTCGATCCTGTCGGTGATGAGACGGGAAGCCCACTTGCGGAGGCTCTTCGGCTTCGGCAACTCCAAGCAGACCCAGCTGGGATCCCGGATACCAGAGTAGAAGCACATCTTGTGCGGACGTGCCTGTAGCGGGTATATCCGCCTTGACAGCCACGCCAGGGTCAGGTCCCTGGACGTTAGGCCGTTCCTCACCAACTCCTTCAGCCGGCTGAACAAGACACTCTCGAGAGCCCCATCCACAGGCGGCTTCCGAATCCAGGACTTGGACGCCGGCAGCGAGTTGGAGAAGGCCGGAAGGCCGATCCGGTCGGCGTCAGTAAGATTCCGGGCGTAGAAGTAGGTGCTCTGCCACTTCTGGATGGAATCAGGCGTATTCTTCGTGCTAATGGAGACGCTGCCACAGTCGCGCTGCTGCCCGGCGGTCGTCTGAGCCCGCAGGAAGAAGAACATGCCGAATATCTCCATACTGGGCCAGATGCCCAAATACGCCTCGCACAGCGTGACGAAGCAGGACAGCTGAGTAATGCAATTTGCCCCCAGATGGTGGGGCTGCAGCCCGTAGAAGCGCAGAAATTCTGCGAAGAAGGAGCTCACCGGGAGCCCCAACCCCCGCTCCAAGTGCGCGGAGAACACGACGACCTCGCCCTTCTTGGGCGCCGGCGAAATCTCCCCTTCAGGGGGAGCGCGGGCTCCCACGTCGCCCGTCATCCCCAAGAACTTGTTCCGACGGAGCTCCCAGAGGAAAGCATCGTCCACGGTGGAGCCCATCCACGCGCCCGAGCTCGCCATGGAGGATCGGTTCCCCGTGGTGAGAGAGGCAGATGCAAGGAAGGCACGAGCAAGAGAGAAGATGGGCAAGAACTGGGGAGCGCAAGAATCGACGAGGAAGACGAAGCGAGAATGGGGAACGGTAACCCCGGCCGTTCCCCCTCTTTCCACTTTAAAGGCGAGGCAAGCGGAACCGCTCCGCCCATCGCGCCGCGTGGCATGCAAACGTGCCGCACTTTCCGCAGATGATCCCACGAGCAAGCAGTTGCCACAGAGAATCCTGCCCGGTGAAGCCGAGGCGACGTGCGCCAGGCCTCGGGCAGAACACCAACGGCTCCCCAAGGCGGCAGGTCGTGGCTGACGTAGGCCACGACCCAAGCCTTCGAGCCGGCCGTTCCGGACCGCAAAGAGCTACAGATCCCGCGCCACGAAGCCAAACTAGTCAACGACAACTTCGACGGTATACGACCAAGGAGAGGGGTGCCCATGGAGCGTTCCCTACGAGCAAGCTTCAGCTCCACCCGGCTTCGGGTCCAGCCGGCAACGACTCCAACCACGACATTTCAACCGCAACGTTCAAGACAGGGGGAAGATCGAGAAGTCTTCCCCGCGAGCTAGTAAGACTCCACGATCTCGGGGGCTAGTGTCAGGGATATGAACCCCGGATATCCCAAAGAGGCCTATTTCTTTGGCTCTCCGCAGGCCAGCTGAACAAGTGCCAGCTGCGCAGTGCCGCCTGAAACTCGCCGGATGAAGCAAGCCGCCTGCGTCTACCCGGATGCGGACGTCCGGCTGGGCTGAAGCCGGACGCACCAACCGACAGCTCCGTACGAGTGGGCCAGGCCCGTATAACCGCTCTGGGTGAACAGTACCCCTTGTCGGGCATCTCCTGTACCGAATCATGACAACAAGCTCCAGCCGGCTTATAACCGTAGTGATGTCATAGGGGCAAATCTGTAACTTCCCTGTAACCGAAAACCCTAGCCCGCTGCCTATATAAAGCGGGCTAGAGCCTCCTGCGCGAGACAGGGGATCAGAGTAGAGAGAGAAGAGGTACACCCAACATAGATCGTCGTCATCTTCAACCTCCAGCCGGCTAGAACCTCCAGCCGGCTGCCACCCGAAACAGCTCAAGGAGCACCATTGTAGCCCGATTTTGTGATCAAGCAATAAGAACAAGAAGAGCAGGACGTAGGGGTGTTACCTCCACAAGGAGGGCCCTGAACCTGGGTAACTAGCGTGTGTTCACGTGCTTGTTGCCCAATCCCGCGCGGGCATCCATCGTCTCCTGCCCACAATCTTTTCCATCTCTGATGGATATGCCGTGCAACCCACCACGACAACCGTGGCGTAGTTGAGCTTGATCCCTTGTTCCTTGCAGAAATCTTGGAACTCTTCGGCGGCGAAGTTTTTTTTGTTATCGGTGATAATGCTATGCGGCACACCGAAATGGAAGATGATGGACCTGATGAAGTTGACGGCGGTTGTTGCTGCTGTGTTTGTGATTGGCACAGCCTCTATCCACTTTGTGAACTTGTCGACTACCACCAGGAGGTGAGTGTGTCTGCCACGCGCAGATTTCCTTAGTGGTCCGACCATATCGAGCCTCCAAAGCCGACCCAGGCTAGCAGCCGCCAGAGAGCCGGTGCGGGCGCCGCCGCATACACGCCGCCATGCCGCATCCGCGCCGCCCAGCCGCATCCACGCTGCCCAGCCCCGCCGCATCCCGCGCCGCCACCCCGCAGCCATGCGTCGCCGCATCTGCGCCGACCCGGCAGCATCCGCGTTGTCCCGCCGCGTCCAGCGTCGCTCATGTTCGGGTGAATCGGGAATTCCCGATCCCGATCCCGAATTATCGGGTACCCGAATTTTTGGGATGTTATTATTTTGTCTAAAATTCGGGAATCACTTTTCATTACCCGAATTTAGAAATACCCGAATTTCCCGTCCCGAATTTTCGGGAAATCCCGAACGCCCACCCTAGATCCCATGTATTAGGGCCTCGTATTCAGCTTCGTTGTTGGATGGTTTCTTGAAGTCCATCTGCAGGACATAACGCAGCTTGTCACCTTTCGGTGATATGAGGATAACACCTGCGCCTGCCCCTTCATTCCTTTTTCAGCCATCAAAGTATATGGTCCAAGAGTTCGACGTATCAGGTACCGAAGGCAGCTGCACCTCCATCCACTCGGTGGTGAAGTCGGGTAAGACTTGTGCCTTGATTGATGTTGGATGTTTGTATGTTAGGTCCAGAGGACCTAATTCGATGCTCCATTTGGCTACCCTACCGGTTGCCTTGGAGTTGTTCAGGATGTCCGCAAGTGGTGCCGTACTCACTACTGTGATCGGGTGCTCTTGGAAATAATGTGCCACCTTGCGCGAAGTCATGAATACACCATAGGCAAGCTTCTGGTAGTGGGGGTATCTTTGCTTAGAGGGAGACAAGACCTCACTGAGGTAATATATGGGCCTCTACACTCCATGGACTCTTCCTTCTTCTACATGTTCGACCACCAGCACTGTACTGACCACTCGGTTCGTGGCAGCTATATAAAGGTACAATGGCTCCTTCTCCTAAGGAGCTACCAAGATCGGTGGAGTCAACAGCATGCGCTTGAGGCTGATGAATGCTTCTTGAGCTTCTGGCGTCCACTCGAACCGATCTGTCTTCTTCATCAACTGATAAAATGGGAGCGCTTTTTCGCCTAACTTGCTGATGAATCTTCTGAGTGCAGCTATTCGCCTAGAGAGCTGCTAGATCTCCCGAAGCTTTGAAGGCTCCGGCATCTTCAGGAGTGCTTGTATCTTCTCTGGATTTGCTTCGATACCCCGTGCGGATACTAGGTACCCGAGCAGTTGCCCGGCTGGAATGCCGAACACGCACTTCGTTGGGTTGAGCTTGATATGATACTTCTTGAGCGTGGCGAATGTCTCGCACAGGTCGTCAAGGAGTGTTGCTTCTTTCTTGGTCTTGATGACTATGTCGTCAACATAGACTTGGACGTTTCGTCCGATTTGCTGCTTAAGGCAGTTCTGCATCATGCGCTGGTAGGTGGCACCCGCGTTCTTGAGCCCGAAGGGCATTTTTGTGTAGCAGTAGACGCCGAAGGGCGTGATGAATGCTGTTTTGTCTTCGTCTTCCTCCTTCATCTGGATCTGGTTATAACCTGAGTAGGCGTCCAGGAAGCAGAGGCGCTCGCAGCCTGCCGTCGAGTCGACAATTTGGTCGATACGTGGCAAGGGGAAGTGATCCTTTGGACAACACTTGTTTAACGAAGTGAAGTCGACACACATGCAAAGTATGTCTGTGTTTTTCTTTGGTACCAGTACAGGGTTAGCCACCCAGTCTGATTTCTTGATCTCTCGGATGAAATTGGCTGCCAGGAGCCTGTCGATTTACTGCCTGATGGCAATACGCTTAGTTTGTTTGACCGGTCTTGCGTTAGGAAAGATCTGTAGTTCGTGCTCGGCCAATTCCCTGGGTATGCCCGGCATGTCGGTTAGACACCAGCGAACATATCCTAGTTCTCGCAGGAACTCGAAGAGCGCGCTTTCCTATGCAGGAGGCAAGCTTGTCGAGACGAGGGCTGTCTTCTTAGGGTCAGTCGGATGTATCTGGTGCGCCCTTGTGTGGTTGGTCGCATTAAAGGACGACTTGGATAGTGATTTTTTGCCCTCAGGGAAGAGGGTGCGATTGTTGGTGAGCGCCAGCTCCTGGAGCTGCTTCTGGGCTCCAAATGACTCAGAGATCTTGTTGAACTTGCGGTCGCACTCGTCGGACCGCTCGAAGTCGCTGTTGACGATGATGGTCCCATAAGGTCCTAGCATCTTGAGCTTGAGGTAGGCATAATGTGGTACTTCCATGAATTTGGCATAAGCTAGTCGCCCGAGGATGACATGGTACTGCGACTTCCAGTCCACCACCTCGAACTCTATTTTCTCCTTCCTGAAGTTCTTTGGCTCGCCGAAGATGACGTCGAGCGTGATCGTGCCCAGGGGGTACACCAGCCGCCCCGGCATGATTCCGTGGAAGGTGTTGACCGATGGCGCGAGGTTAGTTGTTAAGATGTTCATCCCGCGCAGCGTATCGGCAAACATGATGTTGATGCCGCTACTGCCATCCATGAAGACGCAGCTCATCGCGAATCCGCCGATCTGGGCGTCGAGGATGAGGGCTGCGTGGCCTGGCCATGGCACTTGCGATGGGTGGTCCTCGCGAGAGTAAACGATGCTCGCGTGAGACCACCTGAGGTACTCCGGCAGGGCCGGTGGTGATTTGACGGCGAGGTGCACCTGCCTCGTTATTAGCTTCTGGTTCCGGTTGGAAGGGCGTCCTTTCTGTATTATGAACATGCGCCCGACAGGTTTCGGGCAGGGATCTTCGCCTGCTTGGGGTTCCTCGACGCGTGGTTGGAGCTGGATAGCTCCCGCCATATGTCCTGGTGGGGGCAAAGCTGGAGGAGGCGGCGCTCTGATGGCTGGAGGAGGCGTGTGTACTGCGCATGTAGTTCTTGAAAACCCTCGCAATCCTTCATGAGGTGGGAGGACGTGAGATTTCCATGCTCGTCCCTGAACATATGGAACCTACAAGCCCCTTGCAAGGTAGGGAAAGGGCGCGGCACTCGCCCGTTGCGCGGCTGGCGTGGTCGCCACTCCTGCTTGATGTTTTTGTTGTCCATATAACCAGTTGTTCGGCTGCCGCTTTCATAGCGACTGCTGTCACGGTTTCTTTGCTCGCGGCTATCGGGAAAACCCACCGCCACGAGTTCTGCACCTTCGTTGTCATCATATGCTTGTGACTTCCGCTTGCGGTGGCGATCGCTGCTGCGGTGACTCCAGTGGCCTTGGTCGCTGTTCTCCACGGGTGTGCCGTTGCGCTCGTTGTGTATAGAGTCTTCTCCGTCTGCCCACTCATTAGCAATTTGCATGAGGTGAGCGATGGTCTTTGGCTTTATTCTTCCGAGCGTCTCCTTCAGCTCGAGTCGATAGACGCCTCGAGTGAACGCGTATATCGTGTTTTCTTCTGAGATCCTCTCCGCCGAGTTATGGAGGAGGGTCCACCGCTGAATATACTCGCGTAGCGTCTCGTCCGATCGCTGCTTCCAAGCTCGAAGTTCTTCGAACGAGGCGGGTCGTTTTCATGTGCCAGCAAAGTTGCGGATGAAGTCCTCGGCGAAATCTTCCCAGCAAGTATATGCTCCCCGCGGCAGGCTTTTAAGCCAGGCTCGGGCAGACCCTGTGAGCATCAACTGAATGTATTGCATGGCCGTAGACGTGGAACCTCTCTGGCAAGTTACTGCCGTGAGGTAGTCCTCCAGCCAGGCGGAGGGTTCTTGTAGGCCATCATACTTTGGGGTCTCAGATGTTAATCTGAAACCCTTTGGCATCCTTGTTTCTCGGATACGGCGACTAAAGCACAGTGCTCCGCAAGGTTCGAAGTCTTCTTCGGAGTCTGGGTCGTCGTTGCTCGTGTCGCGTGCACCGCCTCGAGCGGTTCTTGTTGACCTTGTTCTGCGTGATGACGTTGCATGCGTCCTCACTTTCCGTGAGGTGATATCGATCTTCTCGTCCGCGAGTTGCGCGATGCCTTCGATCGCGGGTGGTGCGGTTTTCGCGGTCATGAGCGGCATGCTCGTTTTTTACGCACACGATGCGATCCTCCTGATCGCGAGCAGTGCGGTCGCCAAGGTGGCGAGTCCGCGGTTCATGCCGTGGGCTTTGTTGGCACCGTGGAGGCCCGTTGTTGGCAGTCACTGCAGCTGCGGTTGGTTGTGGTGGTTCTTCTGGTATCAGCTCCGCACCCGCCATACTAACGAACTTGATTTGCTGGCGGTGCAAGGCCGCCCGAGGGTCGTCCTCCGGTGGTTGTGTTGCTTTCAGGTATGTGGCCACCGACATGAGGGCGCCGGTAGCTGTTTTGGGGATTGGTACTCCCCCGTCTTCCAGAGACATGAAGGAGTCCTCCAAGTTTCGGGTGACAGTAGTCCTTGCCCTCTCCGGCATACGCAGGTAACGAGGCCGATCGCGGGAAGGTTGAGATCGCCCCGATGACTTGACAGATAAATCCTCCCTTCGCGCGCTTGATAGGCTAGCTTGCCTTCTTCTTTCCGCGAGGAGGTTCTCCTGCTCCTTTAGCTTGATGCCTTCCTACCATAGCAGGTACTGGTAGCATTGTAGGTCTTCAGCCGTGGCATCTTCCGCCGGAGCGCCATCCGCTACAACCTTTATCGCTTTTTCACCCATAGCTTGGGTGATGTGCAGTTGAGTTCGTCCGTGCTGCAGGGTTACTGTGAACGGGTATGTGCGTGGCTCGGGTGGAGAGCTTGGTGATGCTGTCATTATGATGGTCGTTCCCACGGCTGGCCCTGTGGCTGGTGCCATGGGTGCTGTCATGTACACTTGCATGGGGAGGATGCGCGGAACCTCCTCCGGGTCCGAGTCGTCTCCAAAGATAGAATCGAAGTTTGCTTGATTTCCGCCAGCGAAGTCCCAAGGGCTCAATGGTGGGGTCGATGAAGTATAGGGCACGACTGCCCACTCAGTCGTGCGCGCGAGAGTGGTGGTTGGCGATGATGATCGCGTTGTCGCAGTCGAGAACGACGCGATCTCCTTGGGCGAATTGCCTGAGGATTCGTCGTCGGAGGACACGGCGGAAGCCGATGCAGCCGATGACGGGGCGGACTCCACCGCGGCAGTCGATGAAGTAGTGGGTGCTGTTACCGCAGGGTGCGGTGCGTCCGTGAGGCGGAGAGTGCCCCACTTGTTGACGAAGAAGCGTAGTTCGCCGAAGCTTACGTCCACGCCTGCGTGTAGATCCGCGAAGGACGGTCGCGTGACCGGCGAGTGCGGGCTGAATCCCAGAGAGCCGAAGAAGATCGGCGATTGCAGATCCGGCGAGTCGCCGGTTGTCGATGATGATTGTCCATATTCCATTTAATTTTGAGTAGCTCACCCATGCATTGTTTAGACTTGCTAATAACATTTAATTTGGATGGTTAGAAAAATAACTTGAACTGTATATTAAAATGTCGGAGTTTTGGTTCCATTTAAATTGGCTAAGGTTGCATTTTTCCATGTCATGCATTCATGTCATCAACATGCCGGATCTTTTGCCTAGTAGTAAAATGCATTTCTGTGCCTTCCAGTGTTCGTTGCTTCTTCGGGAATGGGATGTTGAGTTGATGTGAGTAACGACAGGTTCTGCTACCTCTGCCGAATTGCAGGCAAGCAATACTCCCTCGCTATCTTTACTTGTTTTTCCGTCTTCTATCTTTTGTTCCTTGCTAGCCTTATGATACGATACTTGTGTCCCGATCCTATTTGCATGTTTACCTGGTAGCCATGATATAGCCACACCTCCACATCCTATTAAGCTGTTGTTTGTTTACCTTGTTGGCCATTGCGAGTCGTAGCACATGCTTAGCTTTGTCTTGCTCGAGTCTTGATATCTTGATCTAGTCTTGCTTTAATATGATAGTTGGGCTTAATTCACATGATAATCTATAATGTTTGGCGATGAGAATAACTAATAAAGATAAGGCACCGGCAGAAGGCCAATCGTGGTGTTTTGTTCTGCTAGTGTCGCCTAGGACCCAAGTTCTTGTCCTCTTATCCAAGACTAAGCGCACTACCACATGTGGGAGGAAATGGGACTCCCCTCGACCTAGTACCGGATCTACGGCCTTGTCCAGGGGCCACAACTTAGTTCGGGTGTTTCCATTTGCGCGATGCTTTATTTATTTGTAATGCAGGTAGAGATGGGACGCCTCCGAGACTTATACGTGATGGTTACTTACGGTAGGGCTTGCGGAATGGGCGTTAATCGCATGTGGAAGGAGGGCAATCGTATGAGTGTTCCTCCCGAAGCCGTTCACGCAACGGTTAGGTCCACCTCGGAGCTTCGGCCGGACTTTCAGGGTGGGTCAGACCTAGCTAGGTGGTTCCCTGGACTTGTGTGGTAGTGAAGGAAAGTGTAGTGTCGGATACCCTGCCGGTACACCTTAGGAAGTGTGCTAATAGCTGGCAACAAGGGTTGAAGAACATGTGGTTGCATTTGTGCACCCCTGCAGGGTTAAATCTTTTCGAAAAGCCGTGTCCGCGGTTATGCACGACTTGGTGAAATGTGCTGGCTAACAAGATCATAGACAACTTGCACCTGATGATAATAACATGACTAGTAAAATAGATTACTTAAATAATAACCCATAAAAAATGTCAACAGTGTGAGTGCCTTTGGGCATGCTGTTCATGGTTATAAATGGGCGGGTAAGAAATCAGCTGGGTTATGTTTGGTGTTAGTATATAGTTGGTTCTCTACGTGCTCTCTTACCTTCTCTCTATTAGACGAAAGTTGTAGCGTGTCTCTATAAGTTGTTAGTGCTACTTGCTGCCGCTTCAACCACTAACCTCTTCCCCCGGGATTCAAGCTTTGATATCTCGTGAGTATTACTTGCCAGTACTGTTTATAGTACGGACCCCTTCGGGGCTGCGATTCCAATGCAGCTGACAGGTTTGAAGTCTGATGACATTAGCTTGGGAATCCCTCCGGCTTGGCCTGGGCAGGGATATGGTGCCTTCGTTTATCTTCAGGACTCTTAGTCCAATTTTGTATCTTGTCCGTAGTCGGACACTATTCGCTTCCATTGTTATTTGGATCTTTGCATTGTATCCTCTTGTTGCTCTTGACTCGGTGAGTCGTTGTTGTATATATGTTCTTTTGTGGGTTCTGTCGAGAACTATTGTAATGATCATCACAATTCCACCCGCATAACGTGTGTGTTGCGACGTGTACGTTATGCTTGGTGGGCGTCCTAGGATTGTTATTATGCGGATTTGGCGGTAGCGCTCAAATCTACATAGTACCGATCCCGGGGGCATTACACTTGGGCACCAAAATGTTATGGAAAAGATAATAATAATGGAGGTTTGGAAGGCCAAAAAGAAAGGCTCAAACAGTGGAGAAGGTAACCACAAGACAAGAGGAAATCTCGTAGTAGACACTGAATGAGGAGTAGTGATTGCCATGCAACGGATGCACATAAAGGTATAAGTATATGAAAGCTCTCCAATGGAACTAGTGGGGGTGCATTCAACTTGCTTGCTAATGAAGACCTAGAGCTCACTCGAGGAGGCTCATTTTTAGAATATACAAGCCAAGTTCTATAATGTTAATTTCTCACTTAGTTATACTACTAAAACAACATGAGAACTATCTATAATGAAGTGTAGGTGCCAACATAGCACAAGTGTGGTAAAAAGAATAGTAGTGCTGCTCCCTCTCTCTTTTTCTATTTTTTATATTTTGGTGGCCTCCATGGCTCTTTTAAATGCTCTATCATTTGGCCTCTTTTGGGCTCTTTTATTTTTCTCTTTCTTTTTTTCCTTTTCTATTTTTTTATTTTTTTACCTCACCGTAGGAGAAACACTCTATATTACAAATTGATCGTCACACTTTTTGGTACTCATAACTCAAAACACTAATACATGATGTATACAAGAAAGAATGCATGATCGAGCGTAGTGTGGAAACAATGTAGAACATGTGGCAAGCCACGCATCACACTAACTCAATGATCAAGCAAACTATATGAGAATGAAAAATGACATCAAGTCATGTAATGTAATGTAATGATGGATGTTGCGTGGCAATGTATCTCATAACGGCTATGGAAATGCCGTGGTAGATAGGTATGGTGGCTGTTTTGAGGAAGTAACGGGCTTATGTGTAGGAGAACAAGAGGAAGTTCTCCCACGGGGTTGGATGTACTGGCGAAGTATGCACCACTCTCAATGTGAGAGAGGGCATTGAACAACACCGAAGAGGCTAGCAAAATATGGAGGTGGAAGTGTCAAAAACCAAAACTCAACAATGTGTTTCGTATATTGCAAACAACTAGCAGTTTCAATGTTCCACAAATGGTTAGAAACACCCCGAGAGGGATTGTGGTGGCGACACAAGTGTCCCGTTAGCTTCCCCGGCCGTTGCAGTAACTACCCCACTAGAAACTTCTTTTCAACTAAGCAGAATTCATGATGCCGAAACATTGTTGACTTAGGTTGTTTAGTTCAGAAAAGTACGGCTCCACGCTTTACTAACACGTTTCCACTAATCAGTTCTAACACCGTTAACCAAAAAAATTTAACCCTTAATTATTTTAATGCCTAAAAACAATTGAAGAGTATCAAATTGTCCACATAGTGATCTACAAGACTATGCAGGTTTTTTTATTTCATACCACTACCATATTCATGACATTTTTTCATTCCAACATATCAAACAAGCAACCATAAAAACTCTCTAACAAATATAAGTGAAGAACAAGAGAGTTTAATAACAGAAACTAACAGCTCTTAAAAGATATAAGCGAAGCACAAGAGCTGATAAGAAAAACAGTAGCTAAGAATACTCAACAAGATATAAGCGAAGCACAAGAGTATTCTAATGAAAAAGTGGAGCGTGTCTCTCTCCCAAACAAGATAGATAGGATCCAACAATGCATATGACCAGCAAACAAAGCAAAACAAACTGACGCTCCAAGAAATAGCACATAATATGTAAAGTGATAAAAACTTAGTTTTAACGGAGACGACATGATGGTTGTCGATGAAGAAGAGGGGATGCCTTGGGCATCCCCAAGTTTAGATGCTTGATTCTTCTTAAATGTCCAGGGGGATGCCATGGGGGCATTCCCAAGCTTGTGCTTTTGTCCATCTTTCAACTCCTTTCATCATCCTCTCTCGTGGAACTAAAAAACTCCCTTCATAAACAACTTCTCATAAACTGATTAGAGGGGTTAGTACTCATTAAATAAAATCCACTTTGGTTCTGTAAAGACACATTGCAGAAACTTAATTTAACATTAACTACTGTATACTAAGCCTTTGTGACACCTTTCCACAAAAAGAAACCACAAAGAAAGCTCGTATAAGAGACAACGCAAATTAAGGCAGAATCTGTCAAAAACAGAACAGTCTGTAAAGATTGAATTTTTAGAGGCACTTACATAGCTCAAATCAGAAAACTTAAAACTAATATAAGATAGATAAACGTATCAGGCTTGCTTTCAAAAATTTCCATAAAAAGATCACGATTTGGCGATTTTAAAAAAAATTCTACAGTGAGGCACACACAATCTGTTTCTGGACAGCAAAACAAAACTTCACACTTTCTATGCATTAGAGGCTAATTATTGGCACATTATTTTTATGGTAAAGTGGGGAAAACACAAAAGAAAATATTTTTGTATGAGAAGCTTCCATGAGAAGATTTGCATTGATTCCATAGGCATGAACACAAGTGTTCAAGGTCGACCCCCACTTCATCAATGTTCACCTTTCCAATCACTTCTCAACTTTTTGAAAAAGTTTTTAGATTTTTTTGGTAATTCGTGCTCCCTACCCATAACTAAGGATAGAAAAAACTTAAAACTGAAAGCAAAAAGAAAATGGGTTGCCTCCCAATAGCGCTTTTCTTTAAAGCCTTTTAGCTAGGCCCAGTAATTTCAAAGATGCTCACATGTGAATAAGTGTTGAAACGCAAGGGGGAGCATCATGAAGCAAGTATCAAACACTTTTAAGTCTAACCCACTTCCTATGCATAGGCATATTATAAGAAAATAAATCAATGAAGCACAAAGTATTGAGCATAAGAAGGAAAAACAAGAGCAACTTCACAACTTTTAGCATAAAGAGAGGTGTTTTAGTAACATGAGGACTCCAACAACCATATTTTCCTCTCTCATAATAATTTTCAGTAGCATCATGAACAAACTCAACAATATAATTATCACTTAAAACAGGCTTTTCATGATCTACAAGCACATAATTTCGGTCCATCTAAAAAATAGTGGGATCAAACCCACTTTCAATAGCATTATAATTTTTATCATCAAGTAATATAGGACCATCATCAAGAGATTTATCATATAAACTTTCTAAGCACAACTCCTCATTATCATGCATCTCAATGGTTGTAGTAAACAAAGGATTATCATAAGATCTATCAATATAGCACAAATTATCATATATAACAAGATCATATTTATCAAAAAGGGATATTTCAAAAGAATCGATAGGATCATAGCATTCATACTCCTTTGGTGAGGAAGGAGGACAATCAAATAATGTATGAGTTAGAGAGTTACTCTCATTAGAAGGTAGAGATGGGTAGCTACTCCATTCTTCCTCCTTTTGTTCGTCACTCTCCTCCTCTTTTTCACCCAATGAGCTTCCAATTTCAGTAATTTCTTCTTCCATAGGCTCCTACACTGCATGGCATTAGTCTCTTCTTCTGGGGGAGATAAACCCTTAAGATATTCAGTAATATAAGCATTATCATCTTTGTAATTATCCATGCAATATTTAAGTATAGCAAAACTTTCAGATTTATAAGGAGCATCATCAACATTTTCAAGCAAAGAAGCAATTTCATAAGCACCCTTCCGAGCAACAAATTCTTCAATTTTTTCCACATCATAAAAATCATAGTTTCTCTTAGCATAAGATGTTGAGGTTTCATTATCATTGCAAGCACATTGGAAAGATAGGTGTTCAAAATTCAAGCAACATAAAGATTCATCACAACAATAAGATATGTCATATTTAAAGCACAAGTCTCTAGCATAATTGTTCAGTTGATTTATTATTTTCCATAAGTGTATCCCTTTTTGAGACAAGCGGTATTCCTTATAAAATTCCCGTTGTTCCTCCGTGAACCCGCCTTGCCAATAAGATCTAGTTTCAAAGAAGTTAACCATTGATAGCAATAACAATAAAGAGAGTAGAGAAAGTGTATACTTCCCAAGTGAACCAATAAGTAGAGCTATGGCTCCCCGGCAGCGGTGCCAGAAAACTCTTGATATCCCACAAGTATAGGGGATCGCAGTAGTGTTTGCGGGTAGTGCAACCCAATTTATTGATTCGACACAAGGGGATCCAAAAAATTCTTAGAGGTCTTTGCAGCTAAGTTGTCAATTCAGCCACAACTGGAGAAGTACAAGTAACACAAGAGGGATGAAAGTAGCACTGATTTGAGAACAATAGTAATAGTAACGCGAAAGCAATGATGGTGAAAAATGGACCGGGGTTCATAGTTTCACTAGAGATAACTCTCTTAAGCAAATAATCATGCATTGGGTGAACAAATTACAGCTGGACAATTGACAGAATTGCACTAATTAATTATGACAAAGCATTCAAGTCTATGAATCATACGTAGGCATGTGTTCCGTATATAGTTGTATTTACTCGCAATGAGAATTCGCACAACATCTTTTGTCCTACCATCCGGTTTCTGCCGGGCCAATTAAGGAACGTATGGTAATTAAGGTGCTCCTTTTAATAGAGCAACGGAGCAAAGCATTAACATTCAGTGAACACATGTAATCTTCAAGTTACTAACCATCCCCATTGATGTCCACGTTTCTGTCACTCGCGGTCGCCGATTCCGGACTAGTAACAGGTGGATGCAACTTGTAGATACGATCTAAACAACAATTATATTCATGCAAACATAACGTGCCCAAATCTAAGATCATGCCACTCGTGCACCAGTGACAAGCATTAAGCATAACAACATTGTAGTAACAACAATTCATAAACATAAATAATCTGATCATAACGTGACAATCCATCGGATCCCAATAAACACAACGCCGATTACATAAAGATGATCTTGATCATGTAGGGCAGCTCACAAGATCTAAACATGGTAGCACAAGGGGGAGAGAGTACCAACTAGCTACTGCTACAAACCCGTAGTCCATGGGGGGACTACTCACAACTCATCCCGAAGGCAGCGATGGCGGTGAAGATGGCTCCGGGGGCCAATCCCCGTCCCGGCAGGGTGCCGGAACAGGAACAATCTGGCCCCCGAAACTTGTCGGCAATGGCGGCGGAGCTCTGTATAGTATTTGGGAAAATCCTTCGAGGGTTAGGGTTTTTTCATCGGGGATGATTAATAGGCCAAAGGGCGCCGTGAGGGGGTCTCCGAGGGGCAGCCTAGGGTGGCGGCCGCGGCCCCCTTAGACCCGTGGGTGGGACCCACCCCTGGGCTATGGGTCCCTCTCGGGGTCGCCCTTCTGGCTCCGGTACTTATTTCCTCAATAAAAAATCATCGTAAATTTTCATCCAATTCCGAGAATATTTCTAGAAGTAACTTTCTGCAACAAAAACAACACAAAAATAGGGAACTGTCACTGGGCATCTTGTCAATAGGTTAGTCCAATAAAATGCCTCAAAATGATATAATAAGATAGTAAAAACATGTGACATTGATATAAAACAGGCATGGAACAATCAAAAATTATTGATACTTTTGACACGTGTCAGCCCCCTCCTCCGTGCCGAGGGCGACGCCACTGTACCGTCCCCGATCGCCGTCCCCTGCCCATGGTCCTGGCGCCGGCGTGGGGCACTCGGAGCCTGAGTAGGAGACGAGCAGGGGGGCCACGGGGTGTGTAGATTGACTCGCCGGCCATGACGGACCTGGCTTCCACCTGCAAGGTAGGCACCGTACAACCGCCCCGTCCCGTCCTGCCCACCAATTCGGTCCCAATCTCCCTTGATTTTGTGAGGAATTCGTCGCGTTCTGTTGAATTCCTTAACAACGATTGCTGTTGTTGCGGGTGCTATCAATGGATATGGAATTGTTGGGTTTTTACTGGCCTGGTTCTGGCGTCTAGCAAGTTGCAGATTGATCGGTGTGAGTAGCTTCTTGTGGTGGATGGACATTCTCGCTATCAGGGTGTTGTCAGAGATGGGTTGAACTCCAAGATCAGTGTTGATGCTCGCTACGGCCTTGCCATGTTCCTTCTACTAAAATGATTCAACTGTGTGCATCTTCAAAGATTAGTGTTGATGCTCGCTAGGCTCGGTTGTTCACGTGCAAGACGGAGAAGGAGAGGGTGGAGGCGGTGTCCCGCGCCGTGGCGGCGCTGGAGACGCTGGAGGACGCACTAGCGGACTACTCCAAGGGGAAATCGTTCTTCGGCGGCTGCTTCGGGTGGTCTGGGGCGGTTCGACAAGATGATTGGGTGCAGACTGATCGACCCGGTCTGGACGCCGCTCTTGGCCATGTGGGAGGAGCGGTTCCGAGCGGCGGAGGTGGCCAAGGGCGTTGTGCCGGACGACACCGATAACATCCTCGACTTCTTGCGCACCCTGCTCGCCTGGAATGCCTCCAAATTGCAGTGAAATCATGTGTTTTTCCTGACACCTGGTCCATGTCAGCGTCTAGAGTCAACGCCTCCAAAACCGCCACAATTTGGTCAAAACCGCCCAAATTCGCCAAAAACCACTAGCGGGGGGTGATTTATACGGTTTTGAAACTTCTATGCGTACGACGTTTCCCGTCCGACAATCGTACGACACCAGCGACCTGTGCTAATTTCCCAATGAGCTGCGCTTTCTCCAGCCCAGCCGAAGCCCAAACTCATGATTTACCAGGCTGCCACATAGTGTCGTACGGGAATTGTTCGCAATGTGTCGTACGTATAGCAGGACTCTTATGGATTTGAGGGTTTAGAACAGACCAATTTATTGTTTAGGGGGATTTGTGTCCAATCCTATAGATTTTAGGGTGAAAAAATACTTAATCCATAGATTTTCGAACTGTCTGCTGGTATTGAAGACCGCTATGGCTAGTGCGGCCCGCTGGAGTACGTGGCATTTGTTTCACAGTGCTGGACTAGAGTTGTGATTGTAATTGCAAATGATTCCAACCGGGATCAATTAGGGATATTAAAACTGGCACAAGAGCGAGCTCTCTCACGCCCCTGCAATTTCGGCCGTCCGATCGCACTCCACAATCATCTTCTGCCGTTAGATATCTAGCAGTTTTCGCAGTGGGCCAAAAGTCCCTAAGGGCAGCTACACTGGAGAACAAATCAGCCTTCTCTGGTTGATTGGGCCAAAAAATCCAACTAAAGCCCCGTTACTGGAGCCCGCTAGCCACGCTTTGACTCAGATTGATAGGGAAAAAAAGAGAGGATTGGGATCGACGCGACGCTTCAGATCGAGAGAGAAAAAAGGAGAGTACGGGAGTGTGCTGCTCGCCGGCGGTGATGGTGCAGGTCAGTTACCACGTACTCTTCATTTTACTCCTCAGGCGTACATATACTCCCCTCCCTTGTGTTGTCACTTCACCTTTCTCACCCTCCTTCCTACCTCCCATTTTCCCCCAATTATTTCTCCTTCCAATATATACATGATTCCTTTCAATTGAGGTTGTTTTCTCTGCTACTGAATTGATGCAGATGCTCTAGGTCGAGAGATGCAAGATTGGTTCTGGGTTGTCAATTTTCTAGCGTACACTATGCTATATTTTCTCCCTTGCCGCTGATTACCCTTACTTCGTCGTACCTTTCGTTTTTCACCCAATTATTATGGGTTTGTTCATTTTCTTTCCCGATTTGATGCAGGTGGTGTAAGTGGAGGGATTGGTCTGGTTACGCTCGTTTGGTTCAAGGAATCCTAGAGATGCCGATTTCTTATGGTTAATGTCAAGGTTAGTATACATGTATTATTTGATGAGAAGTATACATGTATTATTTGCTGAGAAGTATAAACCTTCACTATGGAGGGTGCTCCATCTCTAATAGGTGTGTGTTCAGAGGAGAGAAGGTCGTCTATCGCTTATGCATTTTGTATGACCATCCTGAAACTCTATAAGGAAACATGCAGCTACCTTCTTGACGACATCATGAAACGGAAATAAAAAAGGAAGGTATTTCCTTTATTATTATTTATCCCCACTTAAAAGAATGAAAACTAATATCGTACGTGATTTTTTACCTACAGAAAGCAAAGTGCTGATGGGGCCATAGGTGCCTGATTTGGTTGAAGCTTCAGTTTCAATAGAAGGTCTGGGAGAATTTGAAAGCTAAGGTGCCTTTCTTTGATTTCTTCCTAATACTTCCTTTTAGCAGAATAATTGATTCAAATGTAAGCAGGACCAAAATAACCTAAAATAAAATAGACGATTACCACTGAAAAAGTCATTTAACTATCTTGCCATAATTACATCAATGTCCCAGTTTTATTTAAAATTTCTCGTTTATTTGCCCCTATTTTCTTTTGTCTAGGTGGAGTTTCTTGCTTCACTTGCCCCATTTTTTTGTCTAGGTTTTTCAAGTAATGTGGTATTAAGTAGTCTGACTATCAATGTATGTGTAGTCTATTTCTTCTAACCACTTGAAATATTTAGAATTTGTAAGTGGATTTTGCTGGTGAAGCACACTTTCCCTCACCAGCATCTCAAGCCATATAACTCTAATTTTGCAGGAATAAGTAAGAAATATGCTCTAATCTGGTATCTTGTTTCTTTAGTAGGACCTACCTGCCAATTCTTCAACTAGAGTTTAATTGTACTAGCTATTGAGACAACATATTACCGAACCATGTAGTTGTTTGCGGTGCAAGGTGTAACTTGATTTGCTTGACTGTAGGTTCTGGCAGCTATATGGATATACATATATGGGTGGTATATACATACAAGAGTGTTCATTAAGGGCACATCTGTTTTCTCTATCAATTCACAAATTGCCATGCCTTTGAGATTACTTTGAGAGTGTTGTGCTTCCATGCTTCACTAAAAGGAAGCTATTTGAGACTTATGCTTTTCTTAAACGAGCAGTTTTTGCTATTTGAATAAATTTCTCAATATTGCCACCAACCAAAATATGCAAATCAGCATTGCCTGACTGCATCCATTCATGTTTCAGGGAGCTAGGAGCACCAATGTCGAGCTCACTTCCCTGTCCAAAACGATGGGTATATGTTGACCACGGCTATTAATTTTTACAAGCTTCTTTTAGAGATGCGCATACCAGTTAATAGATTCATGAAGGCAAGAATTCTGTGTGAAGAGGTGGATAAGCTATCATATTGATTATGAGGTGTACTTATCCAATACTTGTGTATTTTTTTTTGGAGAGAGGAATATAATTTGTTTTGACCGCGACAATATGAATTTGTGAGAATGCGTGCATTAGGATTTGGAATCCAAAAGTCCATTATAGATAGTATAAACCCAGTCGCCTCTACAACTCACTACTTTTCTCTAAACTGTTTAAAGGAATTAACATCCATCTCTTTGACTATTAACCAATATATTGTTCAATATATTTAACTATTAACCAGCAAGTAGTTAAGTTTATGCAAATATAATATTCATGTACCGCTTCTATATATTTCACATCATTTCCAACCATATAATATTAAAAATTGACGGGCGCGGCAACGCGCGCCATCATGATCTAGTTTCATTGATGATCGATCGTTAAATATAACGAGGAAGCGATGCGTCCTCTTAGGAGCAATATTTCTTTGATGATCGATCGTTAACTTGTATATATTTGCATAATACAAGCAGTATTATTATCCTTATAGGTAATGTGGGTCATTCGAAGGAACCAATATCAAGCAGCACTAAGCTATGGAAACTCTATTCCCGATATCTTCCCATCGTCGTCCTTAGGCCTTGAATCCTTGTCTCTATCAAGAGACCTAGCAACCATAAGTGTTTTTGACGAGTACATTTTATTCATACTGAACTTTTTAGGTATCTGTTGGATAGAAACAGACTGGTAAACAAGTATTCTCGGGAAAATATGTTCAAGTTGCAGAGCAAGACAATATTTGGTTCCACCCGATCTTTCATCTCGAATTTTCTCGTCACTTGATTTCTTGCCTCGAGTATTTGTTGTGTAGTTTCAATGATTAATTCATCTACGTACATGGAAATTATAGAAACTAGTCGTCAACCCGTGCGATGCACGGGGTATAATATGTTTTATATATTTAACACTATTGTTTGTAAATTCAAGACATTTATTATTGTATTAGCCAAAATTGTGTGTCTTGCTTCAAAAATTCCGGATGAATTCATTTTCAGATAGCTTCAATGTTTATATTTGTAAAGGTGATGGAGAACTTTATATTATCGAAATGGAACACTATGATTAAAACTCCACTAAACTATGCCATTTGGTATTGGTTCCTACAAATAAAGTTCTAAGTACAGGTGTAGTGAGCAATAGGAAGTGGTAGTATATTGATCATATTTATAGAAACAAAAATTACTATCCAAAGTGTAGCATCCGATGATATGTAGATCCACCATAGTCCAAAGGAGTTTAATTAGATAATTTTGACTTTGTAATGGGGATCATCCGTACACTCATAACATAACATGTAAAGATTTTCTTTATCACATAATCATAACCAATTTTGGAACAACCATGTCTGAACATGGTTAGAAATGTAAAATGTCATTAAAGGAAGAAATAAAGCCTCAATCGAGCCATAGCATACCATGGCCCATCATGAAATTAAAGAACATTGTATACGCAGCTTAGTTGTTCCATAGTAGTATTAGATATGATATAGGTTGATACCAAGATGCCATCTGATTTTGAAGGCTAATACGTTTTCCACTCCAATCTTTGTGGAGATTAACCCCACACTCCAAGATTTATTTGGTTCTATAATGCACGCCTTATATGCTTCTCAGACAACCTCAACAATAAAAGTGATATCATTATTAACTCACCATTTCAAATTTCATATAGCCAAATCGTTTTGTTCAAAGCTCGTTATAAACCAAATTATTCAAAGAGCACAACTTTAGGATTTATTGTTTAGAAGCAAACACAATCGAAAGCTAATGATATTTCTCATCATGCTAGCTAGAAGCAGTAATCCAATATTATTTCGACAACAAAATTCCACATGGTTATTAGGAAAAACATAAATAATACATGTTTCAGATAAGAAACCGCACATGGTAATGGATTGTAAGCAATTATATGTTGGATCTACAACAGTTTGATCGTTTGGAGCATCTTGCGACTATATGTGTATCTGTATATCAAAGTTATGCATGTTTTATGTACGAAAAATAATGTATTCGCGTATTTAGTTCCATCAGAACGGGTCGCAAGAACCCATAAGTTATTATAGAAAGCGGGCTATCATTTCAATGTTAATTTTCACTAAGGCTCCAAATATTTTCAACATCATTGCACCTATAAATAATTATTAGAGCATGCTTAGAGTGATTCAATTAGGACACACAGTTCACAAAGGAGTAATATAATATAACTGAAATCCGGCCCTATTTATTTAACAAAACTTTCAACAACAATATGAGTGGAGAAATTGCCTAATCTTAACTCTAGTTAGCCAGATCTTAAGAGCATGTCTAACAGACCCCCTAAATTTTTGCCCCGTATAACGCTAGTAGAGGGCCCTGTATTCGCTTGTGACGGGCCGAAAACTCGTCCAACCTAGCAGACCCCGTATCCCCACCCCATAAAACAGAATATTCTCGGTACCTCGGCAAAATAATCTTGCATCAGCATTTCGTGGCCGAGCGCGTGGTTCCGCGGGATGCACATGCGACCCATCGTCGACCCTCTTCTCCGATCCAGCAGCTTGGCACGGTCCTCAATTTCTTTCATGCCGAGGACGAGCAGCACCATCTCCGTGTCGTCGTCTTGGAGCAGCTCGTCGAGGTCCGAATCATCGGAATCCGAGGATGACCATTCGGTCGACGAATCCACCAAATCCTCCATAGTCACCTCCGAAGTCATCTACCACCGTGAAGCATAGATCAGCCTCCAAGCTCATCGATTGTACCGGTGAAAACGAAGAAGAACGCGGCGGAGTACTGACCATGGGTTTGGCGGCGGAGAAGAACGTGGCAGGGTGCGGCGGGGCGCGCTGAGGGGCGCTGAGGTCCGGCGGGGGTGCGGCGGCTGTCGACGCAGTGTGGGGCGGCTCGGCGGGTGGTGGAGGGGCCAGATGCCTAGGTTTCCGGCGGCGGCGGGCGAGCGGCTGTGGCAGCAGCGCGGGGGAAACGGGTAGGGAAACTGAAATTTCCGCCCGCCCTATCTGAAACGAAATGGTGGGTTGGCCCTGTATTCCCCCTCCCACCCCACACAAGTAGGGGGCGAGGAGCCGTCCCGTAGCGAAACTGAAAAAATTCGATACGGGGGGCCTGATTTACGGGGTCTGCTAGACGGCCGGGTAGAGCCCTACCCCGTATTTCGGCGGTTATTTTACGGGGTTGGGTCTTTT